>VZTG01006696.1:0-65008 GCA_013397845.1 Melanocharis versteri | reverse complement strand
GCGGGCCCTGCTCGGCTCCTGCCGCCGGCCGTAGCCGCACCGGGCCCGCCGGGCCCCGCCCGGGCCCGTCCGCCGCAGCCCAGCGCTCGGTTCGCCAGCAGCGCCGGTTCTGGGACCGAGGGCCCTCAGCGGCGTGTAGTGGTAGTGAGGATCACCAGCCCCTTCGCCTGGCTCCGCACCCGCTTCTACTACCTGCTCATCCGCCTCTACTTCGACCAGGAATTCAGCATCGAGGAGTTCACGAGGGGGGCCAAGCAGGTGAGCGGGTCTGGGGCCTCGGGGCGAGGAGAGCGGCCGGCCTGAGGGGAAAGGTCCTGCTGACCGTCCCCAGGAGCTGCCGATGCCCGCGCTTATTTTCATGGCATTATAGAATCAGGCAGGAAAAGACCTCGGAGATAATCACAGATTCACAGATAGGCGAGGTAGGAATGGACCACAGTGAGTCATCTGCTCCAAACTCCCTACTCAAGCAAGGCCATCCGAGAGCACACTACGCTCCGAATTGTGTTCAGGCGGGTCTGGAGTATTTGCAGTGAGTGAGGCTCCACAACCTTTGGGCAGTCAGTTCCAGCGCTCAGTCACTGCACAGTAAGGCAGTCCTTTCTTGTGTTCGGGTGGAACTTCCTGTGCATCAGTTTCTGCCCATTGCCTCTTGTCCTGTTGCTTGGCACCACCGAGCAGAGCCTGGTCCATCCTCTTGGCACTCCCCCCCATTTAATCATTTATGCACATTGATGAGATCCCTCTCAGCCATCTCTTTTCGAGGCTGAACAAGTCCAGTCCCATAAGCTTTTCCTGTAACAGAGATGCTCCAGTCCCCCAGTCCTTGCTGCTGGACCCACTCCAGGAGCTCTGTGTCTGTCTGGTACGTTGAGTCCGACCTGTGACCAAACACCACTTTGTCAACCAGTTTCTGGCATCAATGCCATGTCCAGTCTTTCCTTAAACACCTCCAGGGATGATGACTCCACCACCTCCCTGGGCAGCTCATTCCAATGTTTACACAACCCTTTCCATAAAGAAATTGCTCTTGATATCCAGCCTGATGTTATTCTGTGTGGACGTCATAGCACTAACGTGCTCCCGTGTGTAAAATACATGGAGTTCCCCACTGCTGGCTCCAAGCACCACACTTGGAGGCGAGTGATATAAGCAGAGGTGTACTTTTCTTCAGGGATTTCTTGTTTTCTTTTCCCAGATTCCACCATTAAAATGAACTGGCTAAGCCATCCCCCAAAGTAGCATGAAGGAAGGTGCTTCCAAACATTACAGAGACTTTAAGGAGGAGTGTGTCTTCTCTTAGCAGGTTTTCTGGAAATGATAAAGGTTGGGCAGGCACAGAGCTGGTGTATATATTTGTTCCTCCAGATTTATGAGCCTAGTAAGCATTGTCAGCATAATGTGTCAAAGAGGTAATTATTTCAAAGCTAGTCATGTAAAAATTACAGAGTTATCTCTTGGGAAATGTTTTAATATTATATGTACTTTTAACAAAAAAGCCAGCCCAAAATGACACATCAGGGGACAGAATGTTGAAATGGTTAGGATCAATTCAAGAGAGGAAGAAACCCACAACCTACAAACAAATAATTTGCCACATGTGCAGAACCACCTGTTTTACCTTGGCCTAGTTTTTTGGGGTTTTGTTTTGGTTTTGGTTGGTTTGTTTTTACTTGGTGTAGAGTCCTAAATACACTGTCATTCACAAGTGCACTACTTGAATATGTAGAGGCATAATTGTATGTAAGTATACCTGCAAAATTGAGGGGAGAAAGGGGAGTTGAGCTTCCTGAAGTCTGGAGACTAAACCAGATTTCTAAAGAAAATTTCTATATTGCACCATCAGTTTTGACTGAAGCGAGAAGATGATTTGGAAAGGAGGGCAGTGGAACAAAATATGTACAGGGAAAGACACAGACCGTTCGAATTATCAAAAAGAGTAAAAACAACACACAAAGTACTGCAAAGCTTTTTTTTTTAGTAAACTATGAATTCACTTACCTATTGAAAGCTTTGATGTTTTAAATGAGAGATTGAAAAGAAATCATATGTTTTTATCAGTTCATGAAATCACTCTTGATGCTGGAGGGCTCACATTTCAATGGTGATACCCTCTAGAAATATTGAAATCTTAAATCATGGAATATTTGAGTAGCTTGTCATATACTTATGGATTTGTCTGAAAAATAAGCCAACTTAGAGTTACTTGTTCATGTTTGGTTTTTGTTTCTGTTTTATTTTGGTAGGCCTTTTCTGTTGTTTCAAAGCTGCTGTCTCAGCGTAAACTTGACCTGCTGGAAGAACTTGTATCAGCAGAGGTAAATGCTTCCCATCTCCTATTCTAGCAGTTGATTGTCTGTTACAAAGTAACATGGATGCATTCAGCCTGTCATTATCTACAAGTTGCCAGTTTGGTTTAATTTGTGAAAAACAGCGTAATGCAAAACAGGGTGGGCAATTTTTTGTCCTGCAGCTTTTTTTTTATGTTTAATTTCAAGGCATGAAGCTTAACTCGAAGTTACTGTATTTAAAACAAAATAAAATATATTTTAGCTGTTGAGCATAAGGACCAAATGCCAGAAAGATTGCTGGTATACCAGGAAGGATGGAAAGGCAGCAGGCTCTGGATGGCAGGAATTGTGTGTCTCTAGGTGTAGGCAGGTGGCTGAAGCTGACTCAGTCTGTGCACCAGAATTCAGATGAAGAAAGAAACTGGTTTGTGCTCATCTCTGCTGCACTGATATGTTCCCACCCCCATCAGATCATACAGCTGATTACTGGTTTTGGCTGGAAGGCCTCAGTCTTGAGTCATGGTCTCAGGGATATGACTGACCTGGTTAAACATCAGTTCTGTGTTTTCTGTGTTTTTATGAATTTTTAATTGCTGAAGTTGTCTTGGCCTTCCCAGGGCATGGAGGTAGCAGAAGCATCAGAGTCAAGTGGAGGAGACACTCCAGGTCTATGGCTGCCTTGTTACAGGATGTCAGCGTGGCCTGTCCTATTGCCACCCATGCCTTTGCAGCAAAAACTCTGGTGCTGTTCTAGTGCATCCCCTCTGAACAATCTTGCCTCCTCTCTCTGAACAGAGATAGCAATAAAACGTGAGTTTGTTTCTTGCAGTTGTTTTGAAAGGTCATCTCCTCTGCTTCCTCTCGAAAGAACTTGCTCTGGTTGCTGTAAATTTTTCAGGCTTACATTGATGCAGAGACTTCATGTAAGCCAAGGATGTAGCAGATGAGGCTGTGATCCCACACTACTTTGTCATTTCTTTGGCCAGTGAATTTTGTACCTGCAAAATGTACGAGAAACCAATGTCTCCTTGTGAAGATTGCCTCTTGCTTCCATGTAACCTCTGCATTTGTTTGTTACTCAAAAATGGTAAATTGAGTTAGGGTCAAAAATGAGTATATGTTAAAAATAAGTTCTGCGGTTTCATCCTTCCTTGTGACTTGACTTTCTCATGTGGTGTTTGGGGTGCTACCTCTGTGCAGTCTGTGCACCCCACCATTTTCTACTTAACACAGCTGTGTAGATTGTAGGACGCTCAGAGAAATTAATTACCAGGGGAACGATTTTTCATTCTTTTCTGACTTGCAAGCGTTTAAACTTTTTCTAAATGGAGTGTGGATCACAGAATGGCAAAGATGGGCTTATTGGTAATGAAACTGATTTTCAAAGAAATTTGTGTAAGATGACTAAGAAGATACTGAATCAAAAGCTTAGGAACCTGCACATAGCGAGAATTCAGCGGTGAGAAGGCAGAGAGTGTTTGTGGGAGCAAGCTTCACTGGGGTGTTCTGGCTGACATGGCTTGTGTTGCTTCTGCTGTTTTGACAGTACCTTCACTAAACATTTTTTAAGATGCTTGCTTTTTGTTTGTTTTGAGCAGTAAACAGACCTTCTTCAGTGCTGCTGAATTAGGGTTTAGGAATGCCCAAACTTCCCAGTGCTTTTTGACTTCAGCTGTTACATATGTTAGATAAATGTTTTAGCAATACAGCTCATTTTATTAACTGCAGTAGAAACAGATTGTTACTTAAATTTCCTAATGAAAAACTAAGTGACAGTTTTTCTGAATTTAGGTGCTTCAGGTGCTGAAGGAAAAGATTTCTTTGCTCCCTGACAGCCACAGGGATGCTTTAGCAGCTGACATTGATGCAATCATGTACACAACAGAAGGAGATGTTCGCATTTACTATGATGATGATGGTATGTTTAGAATCCTAAAACATTTCAGCAATGAGCAGTCTTATTTCCTGGTTTTGCTACTAAACAGACATTTTCCTTACAGATATGGGTTTGAGTACTGTTTCTCGTTCCTTGTTTCTCTGTTTGTAATTCATCGATATGAAATTTCTTGATTTCCTTTTAAACCAGAAATAGAGATTATTGTTAATACATCATGGTACTGTTTTGACTTCTGTTTGGGTTTTGCTTATTCCTCTTCTTTTGTACAGAATTTTATATTATTAGTCCTCAGCAATCTGAAACTACTCTAAAACAATTTTTCTAATATATGCTGAAAGCTATTTGCTTCAACAATGGAAATGCATCCTGCAAGACGAATAGTGAGGGCTGAATAATGAAATAAATTTTGCTGGTTTAGTCTTTTTGTCATGAAATATACTTTGTTCTAGGACTCTTTGATTGGTTTGGGGTTTTTTAAGCTAATGATGAGCTCAAGCAAGTTTTTCTTTTGGTTGGATACCAGCATTGTGTGCTCTGTTCACTATCAGACGCAGTGGAGATGATATGTGGGTCTAACCCTGGGTCTTCAGTTGAGCGTTTCAGGTTGTCAGACCAGTGAGCTTTTTTCCTCGTTTCGGAAATAGGAGGGGGTTTTTTCCCCTGTTAGATTGCTCCCATGTTTGAACTACTCTACGTACATTTGTTGCATCAGTAGTTAGCTATATACACTGTCACACCACACTCATGATAAAATACGTATGTTTTTACAGAGTGTATTTTTATTGTTGCTAAACAGCATGAGTATGGCTTTAAATAGCTTTATCTCATCTTTATTCCATCCTGTATTCTTTATGGTTGAAGTCAGCTGCCCTTGCAGGGTCTCACATATGCTATGAAGCAAATAGGAGTATTTGACCAATGAGAAACATGAGATCTAAATTAAGTTTTGATTTATTTCCAACAGGGAGAAAGTTTGTTAGCATCCTGATGTGCTTCTGGTATCTAAATGGTGCTAATCTACCTGATGAAGTACCAGGTGAAGCCAAAGTCTTCCAGATTGTGTTTGGAGATGAAAACACAAAAGAAAAGAAACATCTTTTAACAGCAAACTATGAGTAAGTTTACTTGTCCCTTTCTTTTCTCATGTCCATGGGGTACCTGTGTGGTAAGCAGTTCTGCAGGCGCTCCCACTATGCTACTGCAGATCCAGTGGGTTTTAGTTTACCTTGATTTTAATCTAAGTTGATTTTGTTCCAGCTTTCCAGCTTCTCCAGTTCCAGTTTTAGTGCTGAATTTTTAAAATACCCCTTAAGTCATTATGTTATTTCCTTGCTTCTGAGTTGACATTAATGGGAACTCTTTCTCTATCAGAAAGAGCAGTATTTGGAGCACTTAATGAGGCTTCTGATCCTCAAAGCACACATTGGGAAGATGGATTTTTGTAGGAATGCTTATAAATAATGTCTGTGTTGGTGTACTGATGTCAGAGCAGTGCAGAAAATATCTACACAGTTGGCAAAATATACTGAAAATAAGATTTGCAGAAGCTGGGAGAAGTGAGGATTTTTGTGTGACAAATGCAGTATGATCAAGGATTTCTACACCCACATTTGAAATTGAAAATACGAGGTCTAGGTGATGAGGAGCTGAAGCAAAGGTAACACTCATGAGGAGACCAGTACTTTTTGCCTGGTTGGATTTTTGTGGATCCATCCCTTAGCTGAATTCAGCATCTTCCTTAGGGTTGGAGGCTTCTGAGGTTCCATTAACCTTGAGAGCCTTCCCTTAAAGCCTAAATATCTTCCCAATCCCACTTTGCAGGAGTGGATTTGCACTTGATTGCAAAGCAATGATATTATATTGCTCTTGTCCATGGCATACAGGTTATTTGAGAACATGAGCATTCAGCTTGAAGCTCAGACTTATCTTTAGATAAGGGAGACTCAGTACTACTGTTAACTTGACTTTTGATGTAGTTCTGAGAATATATTACCTTTTAAGCTACAGTTCAGTAAAAATGAAAATTTTCAAGTAAGATATGGAGCACTTGATTTCCCTTCACTTACCTCCCCTTTAAATGAAACTCTTTATTTACAGATCAAGATCTTCCATAAAGCTTTATTCATATTCCTGCTGTGAAAACTGAGTGCTTTCTTGAGATCAGGGTTTTTGCTGATGCTGCTTGATCCTGTCTGTGGGATCTGAACCAAAACACTCTGAAGTCAGTGTGTTTTGTTTCTTACTATAGAAATAATTTTTATCTTCCATTTTGAGGCATAAGCATTAAAGTAGCTTTTACAGGAATAAATTTGAAGTAAAATATTTCTTTATGATTCCTTGTTGTATTAGTAGCTCCTTAAGATCAAGTAAATTTTAATGACTCAACACTTACTTTCTTTCCTTTTTCAGGTTCCAAAGGGAGTTTACAGAAGGAGCAAAACCAGACTGGACTATTACACGGATTGAACATCCAAGGCTATTAGAATAAATGCCTTCTACAGCCTTTTTATGTACCATCGTAATTGTTCTGATGTAACAAATATCAGGCTTTTTTGGGTCTTTTTTTCCTGTCCTGCCCTTTCCTCCAAAAGAGGGATGAATTTTCTGTGTATGATTTCCAGAAATTCTTTCTGTAGCTTGCACTGTGCTGCAGCGTTACAACAAAGCCTTTTCCCTGGAGCAGGCTGGTAGAAATTGAATTGGTTCCAATGCTCATCCAAGGCATTTAGACAGCACAGTTTCATTCAGGCAGGTGTAATGGATATGTAGATTTCTTACATTCTAAGAAGAAATGGTACTATTTGAAAATAAACAACACTTAAATGGCTGATGGTCCTTCTGAGTTAGTTTTCTATGTTTCTGTTTTTTCCCTAGGGACTGTACAATATATAACTGAATAATATCCAAGATGAAATAGAGGTAGATGGACTTCTTAGCATGTCTAGCCTCAGCAGTTCATTTTGAGGTAATCCTGATTTTGAATATATTTGAGATTAAGAAAGTTAGAGCCACTATCAGTATTTGCTACAGGATTGGCGTAAGAAAAAGCTTTTAGCATTGCACTGGGAAAATGGATCAAAGACATAGATATGTTTTGGAAAATTAAAAAAAACCATTCCTTTCAATTCAGTTATATATAGACAATTCCAAGTTTAGATAATTATGGAAGAAAAATCAGTCAAAAACATGAATTTAAAAGAGGACCTGACAGTGAAGTTAAATGAAGTCCTCTGTTTGAAATGTGTGTTAAAGAAATGACCAAATCCTTAAAATTAGATGTTGCAACTGAACAATTTCCTAGTTGTCACGTTTTCTCTGGTTTCTGGAACATGAGAATCCTGGTGTAAGTAGCTGGAGGCTTTGCTTTGCAAATCAACAGGAGATCATAACAGGTTTCTTCATCCAATATATATACTTCAAATATAAAGCCAACTTTCTACCAAGGCATGTTGTAGACATTAGTGCAGTGTTTTGAAAGTGTAAAGTGTAATTACTGTGATTCACAGTAATTGTAATTAAAGGTATAAATTAAATTTTCCATAGTTCAGCTCTTTTGATCTTAATGAGAGGAACATCTAAAGCTTATCAACTAGTTGATAACACACTTTTGCTGCAAAAGATGTGATTGGAAATTTACATGCACTGTTTTATTCTTCTGAAGTTGTTTCTGTCTTGTGGGTTGGAGCCACAGCGGGCAGCAGTTCGATTTTTGGTTTTTTTCCCTGACTTTAGTCTTCAATTAAAAAATTGTCCTGGAGACTGCAAATCTCCAACAGATACAGAACTACTCATGGACTTATTGCACCATAAATAAATCTGAAAGGCATATAAATTACTATGCGTGCTGTATTGGAAAATGGCATTCTCCCACACTGAATAAAACTGGTGTAATTAAACTGGATTTATAGTCTAATACTGGCTTCAGAAGAAAAAACACCATCACCACCCCAGAAAAACCCTCACAAACCAGCCCCAAACCCAACTTGTAACGGACAAATGTGGAAGGTCTGACTCCTTTTTACCTGCCATTCATAAATTCTCTGTCATAAATCTGATGATCATAGCAATTAATCAGACTGAAGTGATGGTCACTGAAGGGCATTTGTCATTTTATGGCATCCACGTTTTCTCTTGTGGAAATACTTTACTTCTGTGTCATTTGTTCAAGCAAAACAAGAACTTCTGGTTTCTATGTTGCCATCCAAAAGTAGCAATAAGAAATTATTTTAGTTTCTTCAAGCTAGCTCCTAGTGAATATATTTCTCTATGCTATAGAGGTTGCCTGAAATTCTTATGGCAAAAAGGATGAGTAAAAGGTGAACTTTACTTCATCTCAAAGATGGAAAGAATATTGTCCTGTAATTTGGGGATTTCCAGTGCTGCCATTCAAATACCCTACTCTGAAAATCATAGTGCTAACTTAAGTGTTACTGAATTTGAAAAAAGAGCTAGAGGAAGTGTTTTATTAAAAACATCTTCATGATTTGGGAATACTGATGCTCAGCAGGTAACAGTAGAACAGTGTGGAGATCTCTGTGTCATAGCATGCTATTGCTCCCAGTTTCCCTTGCTGGTTAGTCTCAGACATCACCTTCGAAATGAGAGTGTGTGAGCATATGGGTGTGCTTAATTTCCCTTCCATTTCCTTACCTGGTGTCCATTTCTGTTGCCTAATGTCTGGGGACAAATACACTTGTAACTATGGTGTGCAGCCAATAAATCTCCATCTAAAATCTCCATTTAAAATATTTGCAGTTTTAGCCTACAAATGTCTCCATTCAGACCCCATTAATTCTTGAAAACAATGTGACCAGGTTTGGTGTGACTTGGAGGGTAAAATTCGTATCTCTGTTAGCAACACTGACATGTCTGATTCATTTTACACAGAGCAGTGAGGTGGCATGGTGTCTGGACTACAGCAGGATGCAGATTCAAAGTACCACACTCGTCTCCCCTGGGCAACATCATGGTTCTTTAGGTCCATGTGGAGTTGGGAAGCCTTAATTTTTTATTTGTTCATCCAAAACTGTGATCATGTTTAATAATTCCTGACAGCTGCCTGGCACAATTTCAATACGTGCGCCTAAATCTTGACAAGCACTAATTAAATCTGGCCAACAAACCTCTGTTAATTTGCACGCCCCACTCACCAGTAGATGGCCTTGGTCACAAGGCTATTGTGGCTGGGAAGTGACTGGTATTAGTGAGTGTAAGTGGGGTAAAGGATAAAATGGTAGAAGCATTAAGTGCTATTTAAATAATTTAGATTTGTCTTATTAAAAAGTCTTTATATTTTTCCCAGCTTTCATCGCAAGTCCACAATAGTGTCTTGTGTTGTCTCTGCAGTGCCTGCCCATTTTAAAGTGGCAATTTATCTGCATTCTTAATGTGGGAAAGATGAGCTGTACATGTGAATTCACGCAGGCACCTCTGTGTCTGACAGCAGCAAAGCTAATTTTTGTATTCACATTTTAAAATACGTCTGTCATGTTGATTGTGGTTCCTTTCCCTCCTGTCCCAGCATTGTCTGATTACTTCAAGGGACATGTTCAACTTCCTCCAGTTTCTAAGGCATGTTCAAGCTTGACCTTATCATCACTTCAGGTTATATTTAGTTAACTATTTCAAGGTCTTATGGCTGGAAATATGTTTAGTAGTAAAAGTCATATTGTTTATTTCAATAGTGATCATACTCCTTCAAAACTTCACAGCTCCCCTGCTTCTCTTTTTGTTTGTTGTGTGGTTAAACTTGATTTCTGCCCCATGTGCCCTATTGGCTGCAGGTGGGGGCTTTGGGATTCCTTACCGGCTGTAGTCACATGATGGCTCACAGCTTATAAGAGATGGGATACAAGCGTAGGTAGTGCTTTTGGTTTCGTTTCTCCCTCATGCATGGGTGTGACAGCTGATCTCTAGGCACTGGACCACGTGTAGACACAGGAAGAGGTATTTAGCTGTTAAAAAAGCAAGCATTGCCTGCACAGCTATGCTTTTGTTCTTCTAAGGGAAAAGCAGCTGGGGCAAATGCAGTTGCAGAGTGAGTACTGACCACCCTACGTCATAGGAGTTCCCCTCCTTGTCTTTTACCTCCATTTTCCATTACTGGTATGCCAGCCTTTTGGGTTTTTACAGTATTGCCATAGGATAGAGGTTGGGTAAGTCACTGTGAACTTGTGCAGCACTGTTGAAAACACTCCCTTAGTCCCAATGCTGTCTCTTATGTGTGTTTTGTCTGATTTCAGTGGTGTGTGCTTTTCCTAATACAAAGTTCTCCTATTGAAGTTGTTCAGGGGAAACTGTTATGCATTTTAATGGGACCAGACTGCAACTTCTTCTCTGCCTTTGAAGTTACTCCATCAGAACTAGAGGGAAGCTAAAATTAGACATGCTGTATTTTCTTGTGTGCCATTTCATCCCTCTTCTGCTGTCACAGAACAAGGCTTTTCATAGTGAGCTTGGTACTGTAGTGCTGACAGAGGCACTGTGAGGGAAGGGAGCAGCACTGCAAAGTGAAGTGCAGGGGAGGTGGCATTTCACCAAGGATGCAGCCCTTTGCCTTTACGACATGGGGTATTCGGAAACAAGTGGTGGCTTGAATGTTCCTCTAAATTACATTTTGCAGTTGACGGTAACCTTTTGCATAAAAAGCTCTGCTTGTGTATGGGGAAGAACTCTGACTTTTCAAGATTAGAGCTGAGGTCCCACCATAACTTTGTAGAGATTTCCTTGTCTGATTGGGGAGGTGTGGGAGAGGCTACCCAGGTAAGGGTGGAGTAAATAGAGCAACTAAAGGCTGTTTCTGCTTTACACTGATTAGCAGCTGGCACATCCCTAGAAATCAGAATGAAAAAGATGAGGGGCAGGGAAAATGCTATGGTGATTCCTGTCTTCTGAACTTTCTGGAAGCGGTTGGCAGGTGCAGCAGCCATAAGGTCAGTGCCATCTGCCAAGTCTGGAAGTGGAAGTTTCAGTAGTGCAATTGGATTAAGTGGGTACCTTGTGCCAGCCTGTGGGGCTGTCCTAGCGTTGGATTGTGCTCACTTATGGTGTTAATGCTGTGTGAGGACCTTCACGTCGCTCATCTGCACTACAGCCAAACAAGGTCATCACTTGTAATGTTATTCTTTTGTAATGTGTGTTTCGTTTCATAAACTGAGAACAGATGAATATAAATAATGCTTTGGGGGATTTTATTAAAAATACTTTCCAATGGAACAGGATTGAGGGACTGCAATATGAAGTGACAAACAAGCTAGTGAACATGAATTTTTGTAGTCCAGAATTTATGTCATGCAGGCATTGACCATTAACTAGGTGAACATCTAATCACTACTGGTGTGATTGGGATGGAAATTGTCATGAAGAGGTCGTTGGAAGCTGCCTGAAATCTCTTATTCTGTATGTTCAAAGTACATATATTAAAATCTGTAATCAGCTTAGTCAAGTACTTTATCCTTTTTAATTATCAATGGTGTCATTTTCCTTTAGGCCTACCTCAGGCTCAGCTCCCTATAGCAGAACTTCCTGAGCTGTCAGCCTGTTTCCTACATTTTTTGTCAGTAGTGTCATTAAGTCACTTTTTTTTTCTGAGATAAGATACCTGGGTGCAGTGTGCCTTGCTTGGTGGTATAGGAATCCTGTCCGGACTTCTGCTGAGATGTGCTCTTGGAAGGCATCATTCCTGCTGTGGTAAAGCAGTCTCTGCCTATGAAAGCACAGTGCAAACCCAGTGGTGTGAGAATTAAACTGATTTCCATCTTGCTGTAAGGTTCCAGCCGTCCATCTAAGAAGGCAGTAAAGCTTTTGTGCAAGTACTTGTAAAGATGGTAGAACAAATACGGCTTGAATTGTAAACTTACTGTGTATATACTTAAAAGTTTCAGAAGCAAATCTACAGATCAGATGTTAAGTCTGAATTTGTATCAGCTGCATTAAGACAGTAATTATAATAAAATCTTAGCATAATTTCTGCTGTAAGGGAGGGCTTTTTCCTTTGTTCATGTAGTTCTATGGTGGATTTTGTTTGTATTTTGTTTTTTATTCTCTCCTAAACACCAGTAGTTAGTCAAGGCTAGAGAAAGTGTTCATTGTGTAAGACATAGCATAGGCATCTAAGGGAAAAGTAGATTCTTTATCAGTCATTTTTACATATTTTATGTTCTACTTTCAGATTCTGTGTTGGAAAGAAGTGGGGTTTTAATGCCAAATTGGTAACATTCACTGGCTTTCTCTGCAGTGGAGGTTGTTCCTTCCTGATGGAATCATTTAGATGTGTTTTTGCTCTGTTTTCTGCTGGTGCAGCTCGTGCTGCAGGGTCTCCTGCAGTGTGCAATTTAATCTCTTGCTTTCACTTCACTGAAGTATATGGGTTTCAGCAGGGGTAGCTGGGTGGAAGTTAGTTGCTGCATTATACTGGAGATCTGCTTAAGTGATCTAATGGTTCCTCCTGGCAAAATCTGTGAAATTATAATGGCAGAAGTAGAGAGAGGAAGGGGATCAAAGGTGGGTGGTAATGCAGGATTCATGTAGAGGGGAAGCTCTATGTGTTCTGTCTCTATAGCAGAAGCTGAAGCAGCTCTGAAGTGATAGAAAACCTGAGAAAAGTGAATTGTGAGAAGGTTGGTGTTGTGACTGGATATCATTCTCTCAGATAAAAGGCTGGAGAACCTCTCTCACAGCTGAGGCAAGGAGAATTTCTTGTAGGATTTTGAGGTGGTGTCCTGGGTATCAGGAAGAAGCAAATTCTAGAGGGTTTACAGTGACTTGCCTCAGTTGTGAGGAAGGTCTTCAGAGCACTTTATAAAGTGAAGACACATGCTGAAACCTTCACTTGCAAGAACCAGGGATTACTTCTTTCTAGCAGTAGTCAGTGCCTTGTCATGAGACTGTCTGATGCATTTAGTCTGCAGTCAAATGGCCTTTGTGACTTTTTTATTTATTTACTGTCACACATCCCTCTTCTTTCCTAACCTTCTTGCAGATCTAGCGGTGGGAATTGAGAAGATGAGCTGGTGACACTCATTCACAGATGCATTAATCCCATTGCAGTCTCAGAATCATTTGATTGTCTTTACTCAAAAATCTCAGTGTCTCTAACAGCCTAACCAGAGCTGAGCATGCTGCTGCAGATGAGCCTGCTGTATTTATCCAATGTGTTGGAATTATTTCCTCTAATTTCATACTTAGGAATTCTCAAGCTTAGTTTGCAGGATCTCATTTCTTCTGTCAAGCATAGTAGCAAAGAATATTTGAGATTTCTCCCCAGCATTATCTTTGACCCTGTGTATGACTAGTAGGCATTTCTTTCCTTGTTTAGCTGGGGTTCTTTTGTACAATCACACATTACCACCACAGGTTTGTTTTTCCCTTGTTTTTAACCTTGTGCATTCCTACTCTTTCTACTATATTCAGTATGCTCTTCCCTTCTTTCTTGTTCCTTTTGCTTTCTTTATGGTGCATTAAATGGTTATTTCTTTCATCCTGTGCCCAGGAAAAAGATAAAATCTGTGTTTCAAAGATTATGCCCAAAGCTACTTAAAAAAAGATTTGCTGATTCAGACATTCAAAAAATGCCAGAGAAAGGCCAGCTTTAGTTTCCTGTACTCAGATTTTCATGAGCTCTTATCTTGCTGCCTGTCTGCATGTCTCTGCTGGGACAGGCAGAGCTGTGTCACTTGAAGTCAAGGCCTGTCTAGATGCCAGTGATTCTGAAAATAGGCCAGTGTACCCTGTCACAGTTGTGTACCCCCTCCTGCACTGATCTCTAGTCATATTCTTCATATGTAAATTGATACCCCAACTCACAATACAGTTTATTTGATACGTAAAATTTCTGTGTCCATTCAAGCACTAATCCAGCCAATTGTTTGAGCACCAAAGACCTAATTGTGTGCTTTAGCTTCCCTGCTGCTTTACTAAAACAGTGACCCTTTAACTTATATTTACATGATCTTTTCCTTTTTGCTTAAATTTTTCTTGAACTTTCACTAGACATTTACTTACAAAACCCTCCCTGTACCATTTGGGTGTAGAATGAGCTACAAAGCAAAGAGGATTTTAGAAGGATTCATTTAGATACATAGTGTTGCCTGCTTGCTTCTTAGCTGGTTTGCTGGGCTTTGTGGTTTGTAAGAGCTGTTGTGGGGGAGTTTTGAATCACTTTCCCTTCTCTTTTAATTTCACGTTTGCATTCACAGCAGGCTGCCTGTTTTAGTAGTCTTCTATATTTCTCCCCAGTGGACTATATTTCCTGTTTTCTTTGTGAACATCACCATATATAATTGTTTTACCATTCTTGCTTTCTTCCTGAATGATTTGGGAACTATTTTGGAGCCTTTATCCAGATATACATTCCTCTCCCAAGTGTATGAGCTCTTGTGTTCCCGGGTTAGTCCTGAACAAGACTGTTTTGAAATCCACATATGCACTTTCACATATTTTGTTTTTTCTTGCCCGCCTTTCTGTTGCATTTCTTTATGGAGTTTTGACAGAACTATTGCAGTGTCTGTGCTGATGTCACAGCTGTTTGGAACACACAGGTATCTCAGGGAAGTGGCTTTATGCTGTCACTTCAGTTATTCTTAAACTGGTAGTCCTGATTATTGATGGAGACCACATCTGAATAAATGGTCTTTGTGGGTTTGCTTGTGTATTGGTTTCTATGTTTTGGTTTGGGTTTGCTGGTAATGATTTTTTTTTCATATTTTTCCAAATGCTGCATCCAACTTCATGTTTCATAAAGTAAATCACTGAATAAATTTGTAACTTCTGCCATCAGAGCCTTAAATGCCTGAGGTGCTTCCTGTTTCATATTCACAGGTCTGAAGTTGCACATAATTAAAATCCTGTCATTTCAGCAAGATTTATTTTATTGAATCATATTTTATTCACGTGCCTTTTCTCTTTCAAGGTTCTCTGGTATGCATCAAACACTTGCACGTTAGTCCTACAGTCTGCTTTATCAGCTTAACTTGGATTAATTTCTTATGCTTCTTAGTTTGTGAAACAGCTCTGATTTTGAGTTTTAGCTTCTGCGTTTTCCATGCTTCACTTTCTCCTCTTCTGTTTTTGTTTTTCCCCCTAGAAATTGTCTAGAAAGATTGTCTTTTCAGTAGGTATTTGAATGTCTGGCCCTAAATGCAGATCAAAATTCCTAAAAAGAATACACTGTATGTTAGGGGATTAAATGTAGCATGGTTATTATCATTTACTTGAATAGCTTTCCATTATTCCCATCCTGTTATTCTCAATGCTGTATTCCATCCTAACATTCTTAATAGTGATTTCTACCAATGCAAACAAGCGAAACCAAATAAATGTGGAAGAAAAGTCACTTTGGAAATGTAGAAATACTGTCCTTGGTCAGAGAGTACTGATGAGAGATAGGGATTTGTTTTGTTTTGTCTTCCCAGGAAAGAGCAGACTGTGCTGCATGGAGTTTCTTCAGGCACTGAGATGGTACTGCCCAAATTATTAAACCATGCTCTGTAGAGCTGTGTGTGGGCATCCTTAGGCAGTTTTTTAAATAAAAGGTACCAAAGTAAGTCTCCATGTGGCATAACGCGTAAGCACTTCAGAGGGGGCAGAAAGCACATGTAAATATATGACATGGTGGCACAATAATCCTGGTGTTTAAAGTATTGTTTCAATTTTGCTCATCTTCCTTATGCTTAGTTCTCAGGTGTAATGAGAGCAATTGTCCTTTTTGCTTGCTACACAGCTTCACGTTTTCCTGGGTATGACTGTTTAACCACAGTTTAAATCACAGAGAGTGGTTTAACAGTGTGTGTCATGCACTCTTTAGTGTATTTGCAGTGAGGATAAGGTATGAACACCTAAGATATATATCACCCCTAAAAAGGTGTTGTGTTTGTACAGAAATGTTTATGTATGTCTGCCCTATAAGCCAGCCATGGTAACTGGTCTTCCTAAACCACTGAGAAATGAAAAACCTGTTTTGCATGCAGCTTTCAGAGCATTTTATTGTGTCCATTTACGGATGGAAATGGGGGTGGGTGGAGGAGTTCTTGAATATATCCAGGTTCACTTGTTTCTCCAATCAATGAGAGAATACAGTTCTCCAGTCTCAGGCTAATACAGTTTCTGTGGGGTCAGAGCCTCCCTGCTGGTATTTGTGCTTTTAAAGTGTGCATTTCGCTTGTTTGAGGCCTGGGGACTCTGTTTCCAAAGATCTCAGTACCCAGAGTTTTGCAGTGACTTCAGCAATGCAACTGCTTAATACCATTCACTGAAGTCAGACTCAAAACTTGTTCAGTCTTATAAATGACTCCTTTATTTCAATGTGCTTCAGAATAGGCTGCAATTCACTGATGAGCCTGGGCACTCAACAAGGTAAGGTGCTGCTGCGTGTACTAGCCTCAGTCCTACCAAATATTCCATAGAAGTACCAGGGATTACAGAGTTTCACTCTTGCTTTTTAAGTTCTGTGGATTTCTAAGAATTTGTTGTTTCTGTAGGGTTCAGCTTTTTGTTTGTTTGGGTTTTTTGGATCAAAATTATGACCACAGCGCCTGTCACGTTGCATACTTTATAATTCCTGTTTTAGATTCCTTTTATAGATCTGAGCCTCAGCTTTTAACAAGTTTTCTTAAGTACTGCTAGGAGCATGTTTTTGAGCCTTACTGTCCATGTGGCTTTTGTCTCAGAGCAGGAGCAATGGTTTTCCTCTTTTCGCTGAGTGCAGTCCAAGCCCCAGCTTTGCATGAAGCCTGGCCTGTTCTACCCTATCGTGGTCTTGGAGCAGTAAAATAGTCTCTCTGGTGTTCTGTGGGGAGCAGCCTGGAGCAGAGCTGTATCTACAGCACAGAGCAGCTGTATCCTGCTTTCCTCAGAGCAGCAGAGCTCTCTGAGCCAGCCCTCTCCATGAACCAAGTTGTCCAGTGTTTGTATTTCAAATACTGCCCTGACCTATACACTAGACTAAAGCTTCCTGTTCTAATATTGATCTAAGACTTAAGCATCAGTGGCTTATTTTTTTACATTATCATTCTCTTAATTATTTAACAGTTTCCTGGGATATGCAGAGGGCTATAGTCAGGCCTTCCTGCCAGCCAGGATGAGGGGAAGGGAAAAGCACATGAAGGACGTTGATAAAAAGAGGCAGAGCTTGAATTGCCATTCAACACACAGAGTACTTTGGTTCAGCAATCAAACTGTGTACTGTACTATTTTCCAAAAAAAAAGAAACACAGCACTTACTCTCTTGAAAGCTTTCTCCTGCAGGAATTTGTTAGCTTACTTTAAGTTTCATATTATTTATAAGCTCTGACCCAGACTTCTCATTAACTGTTCCCAAAGCACTAGAAAAGGAAAGTAGAAGTACTTCCTGCTTCATATATCTGGTTAACAGCTGTGCCTCTTAGAGGAAGGAGAAAATAGCCAGGAGTGATAAAACCTCACCCTGCTCGCCCTCGTAGGGAGCAGTGCTGCAGTGTGTGCTGCCTCTCCCCAGGATCCTCACGTAGCAGCACTCTCTACAGTGCTCTCAAGTGCAGCTTGCTGAAAAACAGTTTTATTGTGGGCAAAGAAGGGTTTACTCATCCTCCTTCCCCTGCCTCTGGCTACCTATTCCCTCTATTACTTCTTCATTGTTTTTAATTTTTAAAAAACTCTGCTGGGCTGAGCTTCCAGAGAAGTACAAACGCTCAGAGGTTATTGGATTCTTTGCTCAGATGTTGCCCTGGCTCAGCAGTTGCGAGCGTTGTGAAGGTGCGAGAAACCACTTTTATTGTATCTCTGCATGTGATCAGCCCTGCAGTACTGGGTTGCCTTCTTTCAGCAGCAGTTCTCCCTCGTGGAGCCTGGTCTCTGCGGTTGAGCCAGTGCTTAGGCATCCTCCTGTCCCCAAAGGAGTCTTGTTACAGCAGACCATCACCTGCATAGCTGCTGGCATCCTGGAATTACATACTCATCTTCCCCCTTAGTTTTTTGTGGTTGTTTTGATCCAGTATTCCTGAATACAGTCAAAAATTACAGCAGTGGCTTAATATTTGTTGAATGAACTAAACTCTGAGATCTGACTGCTTTTGGTTTGTTTTATTCTGACTTTCTGAGTTTATATGCTCATTAAAGGCACATTTTTGGAAACTTTTCTCTGTGATACTGAAGACCAGGAGTGTATCTTCCAGTGCCCCTAAGACTGTCCCCAGTTCATATGCTTGTAGGAAATCAGGGTTTAGGATCCATGTAAGACATGATGATAATCCCAGGCATTGATAGCAGGGTTTACTGGTGTTTGCAGATGAGGACAATACACAAGCATGAGCCAGCTGACCAGCCCTGCCTGTGGAAACCAAAAAAACATCCTTAGATCTTTTCAGCTGTGCGTTGGCATCTGAGATTCTCTTCCTAAGTGGCACATACATTGCTTCAAGGAGGTGGTGACATTCTTTCCCAAACTATACTTTGTGAGTCAAAACAATTTAAATGCAACTCTACAGGTTGCTGCCTCCCAAGGCTTAAACTTTTCCACCTTTTCTGTTCTACAGTACTGAAAGTAGTTTACCCTGCGTGCATTTTTCAGTCTTAGGAAGGGAAAGCATTTCTCATCCTTCCAACTCAGGAGAATTTTAATGCACTGGGAACATTGACAGTCTCTCAGTATTCCACTTCAATGTATATTTTATATATATAAATATAAACAACTATTAACAAAACTCCCTACTATTTACTTAAACTGCATCTTCCATAATGCAAGGCCAGAATTCATAATAGTCCTTTGAGTATAACTAAGATCAGCACCCAACCATTACTTTTTCTGGTAGGAAGAAAGGAGTGTAGAAGGGTGTTGTTGTATGGCAAACTGTTCCTCAGGATGTTTGATGTGTGTGCAATTGAAAAAAAGGATGCCTTTGTATTTAACTTAACCCAGTTTGTATTTCTCTGTCTAGAGTATTACACTTTTTGTGACGATTAGAGAATTTACTTCTCACTAGACAAAGAAGTAGCTACACAATGAAACTGGATCACTTTTTTTCAATAAACGGGAAATCTTCTTGACCACCTTAGTTCCTGCCCTAGAATACAATCTGTGTGCTTTACTTCTACTCACATGTGTATATATGCTTGCCTACATCTGTGGAAGTTTGGCGGAATTAACAAGTAATCTAGGGAATTTTTAAGAATAAATTCCTAACCCTCAGCCAGTCTGTTACCTGGAATTTGTCAGCACTTCTTGAGTTTTGACTGAAAGAGCCAGGCTCCAAACTGAAAAATTGTCTATTTTGAATAGCTTAAAGTGACTGGGATCAAATTGTTAGGCATGTTACTGTTGGTTAACATGACTGTTAGAAGATGTGGAAGGGGGTTATCTTGATGACCATAACGCTGTGCTCCTGGCTGCCTGAGTAAGTAAACATCTCTGTGTGGAGCTCCGTGTGCTCTCTCAGTTACAAGTGAACTTTCAGTTGGCAAACCTGTTTGGTGTCTCTCTTCAAAAGCTACCTTACTGTCTTTATTTCCTTAAAAAATAAAACCCCCAATTTTCTGCAAGGCGGCCATAGGAGGTTTCTATGTACATTAATTACCTGGACATTATGCATTTAAAATGTTTTGGGAAGGATGTTGCAGAGAAGCAGTGGATGGGAGTGTTGGTTTGAAGCTGTCAGTCAGTTGCAGTCCTAGGTTTTGACATGTGAAGTTTCAAGTTCTGCAAGACCCAGACTCTCTTCTGGCCTCTCTACCAGCTGGGCTTGTCTAGCTTGTAATAAAGGGTGGCAGAACAGCCATGGTGTATCTCTCCTCCCTGAGGTGATTGTACTTCCTTCACGTGATGAAGCAGCAGAGGAAAGGAATGGAGCAACAGGGCCTCAGAGAAACTGGCTTGTGCTAGAGAACCTTTCCTGGAAACATGATGAAGCACAGGATGTGATAAGCATAGCTCATAGAAAAGGAAACTGCAGAATGCTGCAAGAAACAGTGCAACATCACTTGAGGCAGACAACTCCCTGGGATTAGAATGCATTGGCTCAGGCTGAAGAAGAAAGACAATCTTGAAAGACAGTTTTGGAAAGTTTTTATTGTTTATGTATGGAAAGCAAATGTTTTTCCTTAGCAGTTGCATTTTGTTAGTCTACATGCACTAGCTAGAATTGACTGTTTATGAAGAGTGGGAAATGCTCCCTGGTGGTAGCATTTATCCACTCCTTGTTTTCTTCCAGGGAGATGAATTGCCTTTCTAGAAAACACTGTTCCTGGAGCTAGAAGTATCAGGGGAAAGGAGTTGTGGGTGGGCGCTTGGATATTGCCTGCATCTGCAAAATACCTTTGTGCCACAAGGGAAAAGGGAAGCTTTACTAAGGGACAAGGAAGAGCTCTGTCTTGGGTTTAACCAAGACAAGCTCTCACAAGGGTGAGAACAATATCACGATGTTAAATATCTCTAAGATGACAGTACTTGGCAGGGAGACATCAATCTCACAGTCCTTCACAATGCCAAGATTAATTGCACAGAATGATGATGTAAAGCTGAAGGTTGCCCTTCTGCCAAGCTGAATACTGTACAGTCACCCATCACTTAAAAGCCTGAGGAACATGAATGTCTCTAGTTACAGATGTGAACAGTGGTGTTGACATTATGAACTGCCCAATGCCAAGTTGTTTTGTTCACTTACTTTCTTGCATTATGAGGTCAATGAAGTTAATATCCTTAATAAACCATTTCTTTGAGTCAGACAGAAGGCTCCAGTATGGTCTTTGACTTGAAATTTCAAAAATATTGAACTTTGGGTGAGTGGATTTGCACGTGACACTTTCATTATTTTGCATTAAAATTCAGGTGGTTTTAATTTAGACCAAAATAATCTTTGTTGTACCTTAGAGATAACTTTGGCCTTGTATATTTATGAAGTTAGATGGTAGTTAATTCATGCTGCTGCTAGGAAGAAGTATGCAAGCACTGAAGTAGTTTAACCAAAACCAGGCAACATAGTTTGCTGTTTTGATAACCACCACCTTTTTCCATCACAGTGAAAGTCATCCTATGAACCTCTGACATTTGATGATCATTATGTCAAAAGCCTTTTGGGGTGAGTAAAGCAGGCAACTTTTTTTTTAGTGCTTTCTTACCTCTCAGCTTATACTGAAAATGGAAATGTGTAACTCAGATAATGTTTTAAAGTTTAACTCTTTGTATGCATAGCTCTGCTTCCATTATACAAAGTTGCAGATACCCAGAGAACAGAAACACTATGATCTGCATTATTGAGTGACGTATCACAGATGACAGCTAATTGTTAGGAGTCTTGTTACCATGATCAAATGGTTTTGTACATGAACAATATTGATAATGTATTTATAGAAAGCATATTTAATTCAGAGAATTCATAAGCAAAAACACTCTTCTGCATGTTTTTCAGTTTTGTTCCAAGTGACTTGTCATAGATGTAGACATTACAAAAGTGTTTTTAAATGACTATAAGCTAGTACTTCTTTTCTTACAAAATTTTATGAGGATAATCTTACTTCGTTCTTGGCAAGTTTTGTAATCACAAAAGTTGATAGGGATTATTTCACCCTTCTGTGAATAATATCCTAAACGGTTACACAAAGCAATGCAACTGTTTAGAAAAGGAAATGTAATCACAGAAATCATAGGCAAGGTTTAAGTTGGCAGACAGCTCTTGATGCAGGTTGAATGTTGCAAGGTCACTATGTCCTTCCTGCCTATTATTTGCTGAAAGAAAAATTCGTGGAATTCTTGATTATGGCCAGAAACACAAGCTTCTCATCTGAAAGCCACCATGTCTGGTGCCCTTAACATTATGTTTTAGGATTAGATCTTGATGAAAAGTGAGAAAGACCTGAAGACTCATCTTAATAGAAAAGGTTTCATGCAGTTTCATTTCTCTGATAGTTGGGTCAAATAGATTGCAAAATGTCTCTTTAGCTAAAATGTATTTCCTTGTAATAATGTATTCCAAATAAATTTTTTAAATGCATGCACTAGGTAGGAAAGTAGACAACCAAGTGTCTCTTCCTTTTTTCTGGGTTTATGTGTGGAAGAAGTACATCTGTGGCTCTGTATTCATACACCTGAGAGCAGTGCGTGAATGTTGCTTAGGAATCCCCTCCAGAATGGCATGTGTTACACACCGGTACTGCCGTATTCTCGAAGCCTCACGAGCATAGGAAATAAAATGTACTTCCACCACTCTTAGGATTATGGTTTCCATCACAAGCCAGGGAGCAGTTCCAGAGGCAGGCTTTGAGAGCAGGCTCAAGTGTTGCCAGCAAGTTTGGAACACATGGTGCCTCTTTAGAATCCCTTCTCGGAGAAGAAGGATACTTAAAATAGACTCCTTTTCTGTAGCACCATATGTAAGCTATTATCAATCAAAACTTTTCCAAACTCATTGTTTAACTTTATAGAAAGGGAACCTTCTCAAGCAAGAGGGAGCCCCCACCTTACAAAATGCAGAGGAAATGTGCTCAAAACAAAGGAGTCCTCCATTTTTAAACCCAGAGAAAGGTTTAGAGGTACAAGCAGAAAAAGGGTTTTATGGCTGTGTTAATGTATTTTATGTCTCTAGCAATGTGCCTCTTTAATCTGAAAGTATAAAATCGCACAATGCCATTCTGAAGAAGAGAGTTCTCTTGTTCTGGTTATTTTTTTTTGCTGTGTTTTATAAGAAGTTAGACAGTGGCTCACTGAAAGCGTAGTTAACCTTGTTAACTTAATAACACCAAATTTTGTTGTTTCCTTAAGTACGAAGCAAGCTCTTCCTTTGCCTGCTCAGCATGAAAGCAGACAGTTTATGAAGCACCAGTTCTCTCACCTTACCCTGTTTGTAGTGTGAGCAGTACAGAGCAAGTGGGCTGTCCTGGGCTGTGGGCAGTAGTCTGTGGCTCCTACACAGAGCCTGAAGAGCAGCTCTGGCCATGGGACAGAGCTTTGGGACCTTCAAAACGATTTTCAACCCTCTGTAACTATTGCTGCAGCACTTTTTTTTTTCCTTCGTGGTTGTGGCAACAGTGTTTATTTCTGTCGTGGAGGCTGGCTGCAGAGGAAGCAATTTTAAAGGCATCAGGTAGATTAGAACAGTTTCTCACACTGTTGCGTAACCATCACTTATATCTTCTTGACAAAACTTGCAGTGCAAACATGATATTACCTCCTCAGGGAAATCATAGCTGAGTTGCAGGTTTAGACTTTGGGAAAAACACAAGTGTTTTGGACCATCATTGCTTCTTTCTGCTTTCAGTCCTGGCTTTTTGTGGAGGTACATAAATCCCCAGTACATTAACTTAGTGTCTTTTAAAGCTGTGTTGCTACAAATACAAAGTATATCCTCACATGAGCTGCTGTCCCAGAACACGGCAGAGCTCCCATGAGCTGAGACTTCTGAAGTTACATGGGGAAGTCTGCTGAGGCCGTTTCCTGAACAGGTATTCTGATCTCGTCTGAGGTTTCTAGGGTGAATGCTAGGATTTGAGTCTGTATTGCTTCTGACATGCAATTGTTCTTCAGTATGATCTCTGTCCGTGTTACATACAGTGAAAATCAATAAAAAATAATAGACAGGCTTTCTCTGCACCAGATAGGTGCTCACACCCTCAGACTCTGCATGGCTGGACCATGCTGAAAAATAGTGTGTGGTTGTCTGCCACCTGTTTGGACAGAAGCATATATCAATACTCAATTCAGCTTTTAGCTGTGAGACCAGAAGTTGGTCTTACACAGTACAGGTCACTGAAGCTGATATTTGCTAGCAGATATTTCAGATGTGCTGAAACAGGGTAGGATCTTAAAATCCTTTTTTTTTTCCTTTAAGTATGAAACTGGGCTAGGTGCTCTTGGAAGTCTCAGAAGATATCTGAACAACTTTCCAAGTCCCTGATCTTTGGGTAGGGCAGAAGGGACTTGTGCTTCTGTATTCTGTGATCCCGGGCTTGGCCTTCAAGTGATGTCATAATGTCATCTGGAACTTCAGAGTTTAGCTCCTGTGAAGTGGCTTTTTTTTTAGGCTGTTATATTGAGAACTGATGTGCCAGTTTTTAGCATTTTGATGCACAAAGTGAAGCTGTTAGTCTTTTTAGTTCAGTTTTGTAAATACTGCATTAGCTTCTAAAAGCCACGTGTAACTACTCAGGATGTATTTTCTAAAACTGCTCTGCAAGCAATGCCTTTGAGACTGGTCTGATTTATGAAGTGATCTATGCATATCAGCTAGCTCAGTTCTTTCAGTTCTTGATAGATGGTTACTGAGATTAGTTATGTGTGCCTAATGATCATCCAGGAAATATGCCTAATCCAGGAAGAGGGCAGGAGGTGAGAGAGGCTCTGTGCCAAAAAGCTTCTGGCTAAATTCTGCAATACTTCAATGCAATGTCCTGTAACACACTAAAAACTGCATACACTGCAGTTGGGAACAGCATTTTAAAAATAAGATTGAGGTTTTCAGGTTCACATCAATGATTGACTGATTTAATCATGACTGCATAATAGTGAGAACTGAGACCCTTAAATGAATAACATGTCATTACTTTTGGAAATAGTGAATAACCAAAATAACAAATCTGGTCAGTGGAGAGCATCTACTTCCAGAAAGCTAAAATGGGAAAATAATTTGAAGTGAGGAAGTTCTTTAATACATTACTTTGAACAGCAGCCCAGTTAAAAAAATTGGATCAGATTCACAAATCAAAATGTTGCATTTTTCCACATGGCTGGATCTCTGCAAAGAAAAGCAGTGACAGCTTGGGAATACCTGTTTTCTCTCAAACTCTGCTAGTCTTTTGAAAACTCCAGGGCATGCTTCATTTTAGTGCAGATTTTTTGAGCCCCTGCAGGATTTCACTAAATTAGTAATACTCCCTACAGGGATTTTTTCCTTTCTGATCTCTGCTATAAGCAGTTAAATAAAACAGGGCTTAGTAATGGGAGCTCAAGACTGATGGTAGAGCACATTATGGAGATGGGCTAGCAAGGGGAGAGTACAGATGTCCAGGATGTGGTTGTGGCCATCCTGTTTGTAGTGCCTGTGCTCTGAACACCGGTGCAGGTTAGCCCTGGCGTGGTTGTGGCAGCTGCAGGGAGCGTGGCTGGCTCGTCATGCTGGAGAGCACTGGAGAGAGCTGTGTGGGCATCTCCCAGTTTCAGTGACAAAACTGTGCAGAGAGCAGCTGTGGCACAACCTGTGCTGAGTGAGTTGCCAAATGTGCTTCCAGAATTAATCTTCTTTGTCCCAGAGACATTCAGGACACTGAGGGGATGGCTCAGACTATTGACCTGGAGCTGGAAGTTGTCACCTGAATAATCACATTCAGTCTCTGGCACTGGCTGAGGGTACATCTTGTAACCTTATTGTTAAACTAGTTGAGATGGGGGAATGGGTTTTGTTTGGCTGCTTTTGTTTTTTTCAGTAATACTAACAGAAGGTTGTTCCAGGTTTTTAGCAGTTGCCTATCTCAAGCATAAATGTTGCTTTGCTGATACTTTTGTGACATCACCTTTTTTTTACTTCCTACTTCACCTTGGACCCCACAGTACAAGAATGAGTCTGTCTGCTTGAGATGTACCTGTGCACCTTTGTGGAAACACAGATGTTTGTGGGTCACAGATGGTACAAATAGATTGAGTATAATTGGGACACTTGTTTGATATGCACCAGAGAGTAATTAAAAAAATTAAGCTCCTGTCTTTGTCTTCCAATCCTATCCTCACTGGAGTTACCAGACAAAAGTATGTACTTAGCTGAATCTTGATAGACTGCACAGCACATAAAAAAAGACAAGATGGGTAGCTACAGTAGTGGAAATCATAGATTCATCCTAACCAGTCTGTTTTGGACAAAGCCAATATCCTGATTTCCAAATGGTCAAACATGGGTGATTTCCCCCCCTGCCTTGGGCATCGTTTTTTGTACTGGACAAAATGATTGTTTTGTCTATGGATTATATATTTTTCTTTAAGCTTTTATACATCTTTCTAAGATTTTTGAATACTTATCATTATTCTATATATTTTTGAGTCCAGAAATACTCTTTTAAAAGCAGGAAGTAATTTGCTTGTTGAGCAACTGAAGTCTGGGTTTTGCTGCAATGCTCTCAGTACCAGGCATAGCTGATAACTGTGGTCAGCTTTTGCCATTTCAGTCACTGTGCCTTTTCCCTTTTCTCAACTAAGGTGTTTAGGTTTCCTATCAAACCTGCAATTACACAGGAGTAAACAGAGTAAGAAGTATTTCTATAGGGGTGTTGGATCTTAAGTCCTACAAAGATAAAATGGTTATAGATGTGTTTATCTGTGTTCACTAACGTGTAAACTCTTTGATTGTTTAGTGTATTGAGCATCTCTAGGTTTAGGATTGCCTCATCCCTGTATTCAGTCACATGGCCATATGCCCAAAACTGTTGTTTTGCAGAATAAGTGGTTTGACAGTACTGCTCCAACATCCTGTGGGCTTGTTCTGCCCACATGTGCCTACAAGTATGTAAAAAGCCAGCTGTGTGCGAACTTCTTTGTGTCATGTGTCCTGTTTTAAGGACAGTGTCCCACTGACACGCCATTTCCACTCAGGGCCACCTGTTCTTCTGTAAGGATCATAGCTCCTCCCAGTAGTGATCTCCACTGGTATTTAAGTGGAAGAATAATTGTTTGATGTGGCTTTTGCTGTCTTTAGGACAAATTGCTTGCTGTACTACTTGAAAAAAATTTCATGTTTGCCCCCCTTTTTTTACTGCTTCTCTCAAGACTGTTTCCAGACAATTCTCACCTTTTTCTACTCCTGCTTATACCTGCAGAAATCACAAGTAGCACCATAGGAAGCAGTGACATTATATGAGAATGTTAGGAAGAATGGGAGTAAGGTCTGCACTGCAATGTGTCATCTTCTTGCCAAAGCAACCTGTATGGGCATTGATTTCCCTTTGTATCTTTCACTCTGATCCTGTGAAGTGCTTGTGCTGCACTGGTAGCGAGTGAGGTCCTTGGAATATGAATTTAGGTTGTGCAAGGCCCCTGCATATCAGAAGTGTAAACTAAACTCCTGTGTGCCTAGTCCATCACCAACACAAGGTCAAATGGCTTAGGTTAATCCACCATGAAGGCACAGACCGTAGTAATACCCAATATATGGGCTGTCATTCTTTTACCCTTATGGAATCATACTTTTATGGTTTCTGTTGTTGTTTTCTGTTTATTATTGATTAGTTTTTTATTTTGCAGAACAGTGAGGAAGACTAACTTGGGTCATGTATCCTTGCTCAGCTGTGCAGATTCAACCTTCTTGAGTGCAATTAATTTTGCTCTTTGTCTTTCAGCCATAAGATTTAGATCTTCTCTAAGGAGTAAGAAAAATATCCACAACTGGACATACATTCACACTCACTGTGGCAGTCAAATGATAGGAAAATGAGGCCATTAATGGCATATGAGAGAGCAGACAAAACAGAAATGATGACTTCTCTTTTTCAGTCCCTTGATAAAAGCATGAAGGCAGTCCAATCCATCTATCATTGTTGTCCTGGGACTTTATAGCCAGGCCTCCAGGCTGTAATTGCTGAAGATTTGCTGAATTGCTTTTGTGGCAAGAAGTCACAGCTATTTTTGCTCACATAATCCTCAAGTCAGTCCGGTTTTTTAACTGGCTTTTCCTCATCTCTACTTCTACCACTGTAAATTAGAGCAGTCTTGGGGCTGGTTTGAAAGTAGGTTTACTACATGTATGGCTGTGGTTGATGGGAACACTTGTCCTCTGGATTTGATGGAAAATGTTTTGAGCTAAAGAGAGTAGGCTGTGTAAATCCAGATCCAAAAATATGCTGATAATTTTTGACTAGGTAGAAACTGTGCAGAGATCACCTGACTTTTCTGAAGAGGTGCCACCAGTGAGGAGTCAGCTGATGGTCCCTATTGATGTGAATGTCAGAAGTACCAATAAAACTTGTAGAACTGCCAAATTTAATTTTTTCTTTCACGTATATGCATTTTTCTGTGTTTCAAAGGAGGCTGTTACTGCGGTTTTATATGCGCTGAAAATTTAGAGTAATTTTTCTGCCTGTAAAAAAAAATGTAGAGAAGCTGACAGCCATAGCCAAGAAGTACATAATGCAAACTGCTTGTCCAAACACATTCCTTCTAACTTACACCACATCCTTTTAGTCTCTTAATAGACCTTGTATGAATGGATAAAGCAGATTAAAGGGTCATCAACACCCTAAGCTATTTCAAAAAGACCTTAAACTACAATTCTACCACCAGGACTATTCGTTGGAGTTGGCTGTAGGGAGAGCGTGAATGCAGATCCAACTTCGGACATTTTCCTCATTCGTTAGAGATCTGAAATAAGAGTGAGAGATTCTTAACTTCAAAGCAAAACAGACAAAGAGGACTCCCTTGGATATATCTAAATAATGCTTACAGTGAAGTGATTCATTTGGGATTGTTAGTAAGGCTAATTCTTGTGATTAAAATAAACATCTGAGAAGGAGCCCTGTCCAGTGTGTGAGAGGGAATAAGCTCTTAGCTCAGGCTGGAGTCAGAAGTTTGGTCATGAGGAGACAAGATCTGTGCTGGGATCAGTCTCTGCCCAGAATGAGCTTTCCCTTGGGGAGCTATGGTGAGGTCAGTCAGGCAGCTGTGCGATAAGCAAACTCACTTCCTATCTGTTTGAATAGCCATATTTCCCTGGGCTATGCCTCCACAACATAAATGTGGCAGGAGTAACCTTCTGTAGAATAAGGAGTGCAAAATAAGTTCTGCTCAGGTACTTAGAAGTATGTTTTGGGCTTCTTCCTCTTCTCTTCATTCCCACCCTTCCCCAAATTCGGTCAAAGCAATTTATCTTCTCCTTTTTCAAATGCTTTCTCTTCATTCACTTTCAGATGTAACCATCAGATGGTCACAGAGCTGTGTGTGTTTATCATTGCAGCATTTGAAAGTATGTAAATGACTTGCAGATGCTCTACTGGGCTGTAACCAAACTTGGCTGTGTCAGTTTTAACGTACACATGACAAAACCACACTGGCTCTGAACAGGCCTCAGTGTAATACGCTCTCTAGGCTCTCCTTCTGCATAAACACTTTTATGTCCTTATTAATTAGAAACAGGAGTCTGTGTCTTTCAAAGTTCATATGATAGCTATCAGGCCAAAGAATGAGGGACATGCAATATCTGAATGGTTTTATAATAATACTGCCAGGGTTCTGAAGTTTATTTTTTGGGAAATATATGTTTATGAGTGTGTTTGTATATATATGTGTGTGTATATATACCTATAAAAGTTAAACAGGCATAAACAGTAAAGCTCCTGGAATATTTGATGTGGTATATTTGCAGTTAATTAATTTCAGTATATATTTCACATGGCATATCATTGACCTTAAACTTTAGTGAATATTTTCTTGCCCTTATATCTTAATGTCTTTCAGCACAAACAGATCTTGAAGCTGCTTTATGAATTGGCAACAGCACTGTGACTTACTGAAATAAAAATACAAGAGCAATCTGGTAATAATTATATAAATGTCCACTCAAAAAGGCCTTTAGGTTGGCTGTAATTAGGAGTATATATCAGTAACTTCTGTTTTATAGCACTGTTTCATAATATGGCGATATTTTAACATGAAGTATTTTAAATAGTTCTGGCCAATTTAACTCTGGACAAATGGGGAATAACTGTTATTGATCATTTATTGACAGATAAACTGGCACAAGTAAGTGAGGACGTGGTTTGATTACAACAGTCCAATTACTTGAGTAATTTTTGTCAAGAAGTTCTTACCTGCTGTGCCAATCAACACATAATTTTCAGAATTTCCTTTGGTTATAAATCACCACAAACTGTGAGTTTCTGTGCACTGGTGTCACGTAAGTTGCAGACTGGTGGTGGTACAGAAGCCAGGAAAGAGGATGGCGAGAAGGCAGATGGTAATGAAGAAAGCCCCCTCTGGCATGAAAGGGTGTGTTTGCAAGTTGCAGTGGTGATGGAAGTAATGAACAAGCAGAGATTTGGGGCCCGTAGCAGGCCCATTTCTTGGGGCTGTAATGTTATTGGAGAATAGTGGGAAATTCAGATAAATGTTGACAAAAATTCCCTAAGCTGACTGAAGAAGCCAGAAATGTTGATGAATTGCACACTAGTTGATGCAGACTGCTTCATAAAGACGTGGCCTGGCTTAGCACATATCATCAGATCTGCTTCCCTTCAAAATCTCATCAGCATCTATTTCAGTCCCAATCATTTTTCATCTCCAATTTGTATCAATTTAAACTCCCCCAGAAGAACAATTTAGTATTTTCTTGTAAAAATTTCCCTTCCCACCAGAATCCCACAAATCTTGCTGCTTTTGTCCTGCTTTGTGCGAAAGGTGCAGTAACATTTTTCTCAGGTGAAGTTTTCCATTTAGTTTTTTTTAATTACTTTGTGCCTTGAAAGGATTGTGAGTTTTCTCAAAGTCTTTAAAATTCAACCTATTTTGTTTTTTCGGGACTATTATTCCTGAACGTTGTATTTTATAATTCACCTCTGTGCCTCTTCAGGAAGGTGTTAAAATGGCTGTTTCAGGTGGTTGCTTGGGAGCTCCTTTCAGAATCTTGGTTTACTGCAGTCTGCCCACCACTGATGTGAAGGGGATAATGCTATCAGTTCCCTGCCTTTCTCTTGGCTGTAATCATGTACATGAAAAAGATATGTATAAGTGCAGCAGGTTCTTTCCATGTTGCTGCTAGCAGGTTGTCTTTCCCATCTTTTCCTCTCTCTTTAGAGAGAAGGTACTCCAAGTATATTCTGGAAACCAGGACTGTATTTTTGACTGGGTAATTAAGAAATGCCAGCTGTGTTATCTCAACTCAGTTTAAGGTTTTCTTAGTGTGGATTGTGACATGTATGAACTATAAATGCTTAAAAGTGAGGTATTTGGGAAGTTGCAAACCTGGATCAGAAGATTCCGAGTTCAGTTTCTGCTCCTTCTGAAATTTTTCATGATCCTGCCTGAAATGGTTTCATCTGTATGCCTCTCCTGCCTCCAGACAGTAAGGACTGGCTGGTCTGCTTTTCATCCAATCCTTTCTGCACATGTGTGCTTAGACCCAAGCACCAGAGCACTCAAATATGAACGTGGCTTTATTGATACTGAAGTGCTAGAGAGAACTCTGTGTTTGTACAGCACCTAGCAGCTGAAAAGCAGAGCATCACTTGGGACATCTAAGTACTGTGGTGATACAAATAATGATGGTACATTCTACCATGTAACAGAGACAACGTGCATACTCTGGCAGTGAAGTCTGTTTTAGATAATTAGCTGCATAGCAGATTGGGGAGAATTGCAATTAGCTACAATCACTAATGAAAAAGCATGACACTTTGACAAGGAAACAATTTAGGAGATTAATCTGCAGGATGGATGTTGATTGTGATTTCTAAAGGAAGTAAAAAGGTCAATACTGATACTAGAGTTTGTATGGCATTAAGATAATTAGGTTGAGTTACCTTTTTATTTTGAAAAAGTCTTTAGTAGCAAGATAATATTAGGTCTGCAAAAACTATCTTACACTATGATTAGTGATATCAGTTCAAAAACTCATGCTGGATAGAAATCATTTGACAGGAGCTTTATATATTGTGCTGCTGTTGGGACATTGAACTGTAACTACTGTAATTGGTAATTTTTTTCATCTTTTAAAATATCAAGCTTTGTTTTCCCAGTCAGCTTCTATACTGTTGCTCTACTGTTATTTAAATAAACATCCGTTCTGTGCTAACTGCAAGAAGATTAAGCATTTCCTGAAGCTGCTGGGTAAAGCAAAATAAAGACTGCATTTTTCCATGGATTGATTCTGTTTGCCATTTGTCCCTGGCTCTAATGGAGAACTGGAGAGAGTGGCTCATGTGTCTAATTCTGGATGGCAAATTAAAGCCTGTGTGTCATTAGGGTTTTGGGTTTTTTAAATTCTCAGCTGAGGCAGTGTGTGAACAGCTCTGTATCCATTCTCAGTCCTCTCCGTCTGCATCAAAGCACAGTCTTTTCAACAAAGCATCTGATTCATGAGACAACCATACAGGAGTTAAATTAGCAAAGGAGTGTGCCATATGTGGCCGTGTTGGATTCATCAGGTGTTTGGAGAAGGAAAGGTAGCGGGTGTTCGATTCAAATCTGTCCAGTGAAAACACACTCACAGCTCACATCGTTTCTCATGCTGGGATAAACTTGGGTGAAAAAAGCCTATTCATTCTCTTTAATGACTTGCCTTACTCTGTGTCCAGTTTCATCTTGTTAATTATGTACAAAACACAGATTCTGCAAGGGCAGTGTCTTTGCGCTCAGTCAGGACCCACCAACGCAGGCACCCTTTCCTCACAGGAAATTCTCCAGAGTGACTTCATAGGCCTGGGGTTATGACTGGCATCTCCTGACTTAGAGGAGAATGGAAATTAGTGAGTACCAGGAGAAAGGATGATATTTTTGCTTTTTAGCATCTTTCTTTAAGCTCTACCCCTGACACTAGGAGAATGATGGTAAAGCACATCAGCTCCATAAACTCTAGTTTGAGACCTGAAAGACTTTTCCCAAAGTTGTTTTATAACCCTGAAATTAAATTTAAAATGTTATATTATTAAGACTGTAGAATGACAATCTCTCCCTTATGCTTCCAGATTTCTTGTTCCACCACAGCACCCTGAGCACTGCAGTCAGGTGAAGGCCATCAGGGCTCTGACATGTTTTCAGCCAAGCTTGAGATGCATCATCCCAGTCTGAAGGGTACATGGCACTTTCAGCACTGGAAATGCACAGTATCAGGTGGAAATCAGCAAAGTAACATTTAGTTAGCATCTTAAAATGCTCCTGTTTTCCTCTTGCTTGTAGAACTTTATTATTTCTGTAAAACACACAGCCCTCTGTTATAATTAGATGTGTTTATATGATTCCAGGGTCACACACTTCTGGAACGTGATTCCAGCTGTACTGACAGTGATATCTGCTGTCATGCTGGCAGCAAAATCCTCTGTTGGTGACACACCCACATCTCAGAGCAAGCAAAACCAACAGGTTTCATTACCACAGGCAGCTAAGAAAACACTATCTTCTGTATTCAATGAAATTCCATAAAGGTGAAGGGCAAGGTTAAAGTGAAAACTGAGCTAAGACAAGAATTCAAGGGAGAAAGGATGCTGGTGCTAAGAATGCTTTAATAACCTTTATCTGCTCCAGTGTTTGTACCAAAGTAACCTCTTAACTTCTTAAGCAAAATACTGTATTTGTTCATTCAATCACTTAGAGGAAGCATTTAGTCCCCCATTTTATACGTGCTGTGATACTGTAATAGGATTTGTGCACCACTGACAAATCAATGTGGGAGTAGTATCCCACCCAGAAATACTTTTTCCTTCAGAACAAAAAGAACAACTGAAGTAACAAATCTGGTTTCTATAGATTTCTGCTTCATGATTTATGCAAACTTTGACTTTTTTATAGTTGCAAAATTTAAAAGAGTAGCATTCCAGCTATGTTCTCTGATGTCAAAAGCCGTTCCCTCAGCCAGATGCTGGAGATAGTGTCCTCTATTTTAGCTGCCTGTTTCCTCTTAACTCTGAATTGCCCATTCCTCTGTCAACTTGGTTTGAAATCTGCTAATAAATTTACAAGTCACACAGGACATGAGCCTACATGCACAAAAAATTACTCCTCCATTGTTACTGTCTCAGTCCCATTTCCTTTGGGAACTGGCTGATTAACCCAAAACAGAACTCCTTGAGCTGCCAGGAGGTGCTTTATAGCCAAGGGCTAGACTTTGTCACACAGCTTGGCAAATTGGGGTTCTCATTACCAGTCAGCAACAGAGTCAGGTCAATCTTTTTTTTTTTGTCTGAAGTCTGGGTTGCAAGATGTGTGGTGGTGTACAGAAAACACCTCTGTGTTTGTTGAAATAGATCCATATCTTGTAACACAGATTCACTGAAAAACATGGCTCCAAGAGAAGTTTGGAATCTGACAGGCCATCCTTCCTACCTGATACATGATTATATCCTGATTTGTAGTCACTTGCCTTTCTTATTCTCAAATAACTCCATTATCTCTCCAGGTAAGATATTTTCAGAACTTTCTTACTGCTACTACAAGATTGTGATAAGAATTAAGGGACTTTTGAAAGTTGTAAGCTCTACTATCAGTTAGATCCGAGTGAGAGTCTGTTAGTCCCAGCATCATAGAGGAAGTAGTAAAGTATTAATTTATTAACTGTGTTTAATCTACTAATATACACCATTCTTGCATGGCAAATACAGATTTCTTCCTTATGGTGAGTCCTGTGAAGTGTCATCCAGTTCCTGTTCTGTACTCCTGATTCTGTGCCTCTGAAGGGGAACAGGCTCTGAACACAAACTTTTCTGCCCAGGGAGGAGATTATTCTTTTTCCTCTCATTTGTCCCACTCTTCCCTTTTTTCTTTTTCTTAGGCATACCAACACTTTCACTACTAGAGCTCTGTTGCTTTAACAAAACAAGTGGGCTAATGATTGAGGTATAACTGCACACTGCTTTAAGGATACCTTAATGTGGTCACAGTCACATAGGAAAATGCCACATGAAAGATCTTGCTGGTTTCTCTCATAAATTAAGTTATTCTGCTTGCTCTACTAAAAACACCTCAGCTATGACCTCAGACAGGAAAGCTGAAAGAGTAACAAGATCTGTTATAAACATCCACCACAAACTCCACACAAATGTCTAAGCCTTCTGGGCTGATCCCCACACTACATGCGAGTTCATAGGGGTGCAGCTCTCTGCATTTCCAGATTCATTAGATTCTCTGCATTTCCTGTTTTATAAGAATAACCTGATTCACAAGGGCAGAAACACGTGAGAAATTTCCCTATTAGCCCTGACAGCAACATCCATCCTGCTGGCGGAGGCACATTGTTTTCGTTGGTCAGTGATAACCTCTCCCAGAGTTTGTAATCTTCTCTAAAGCTCAGATCAGGCCACTCTGGAGGGCCAAGAAGTTGTTTGCTGCCTGCTGCTGCCCAGTAACTCTGTTCTGCGGCAACTCACGCAATTGGATATCTTTACAAGTTGCCTGTCTGTGTAGTTCTCTGGGAATCTGTCTGGATGTTATTCAGTAATCTTTTCCACATCTCTGTTTGTAGGGGACTGTCAGGCTTCTTGCACTTAAGGTATACAGCTGCTGCTCTTGTGAGCTGCTGTGTCTCTGCACTGCTCTGCTGACCACGCCATATGCAGATTTGGAGCCTCCTTTGTTAAGAGCTACTTGTTAAGAAACACTTGCTAATATTTTCTGTCTTGCATTATCAATCATAGCAACAACTAAGTTACTCATGTATGGCTTAAATATTACTCAGAAGTGCCCTTTTGTTAACACTAGACAGATGCCTCTGGAAAATCCTAATATCCCTACCTGTCTGTAGTGTAGGACTTAAGAGTTCTGGAGAAAAACAGTAGAACAGGGTCTGAAAGGCAAAATACCTTGGTACTGTTACAAACATTACAACAGACTTACCATGGATAGATCATTTTGTCTCTTGGGTTTTCTGTTCTGCTTTGCCCTTGTGTCAGTTTAGATCATAATTTCTGAGGAATGTGGTCCTGTATTATATATGTTCTCTGACTTATGCCTCTGCCATAATGCAATTAATTAATGCTTTTCAGTGGCTGCAAATAAGCCACAGTCCATAAGTGTTTAGCGTCATTCCTTCAGTGATACATCTCTAGTGGTCACAGAAAAGCAATGTTAACTTCAGTTAAGAGATTTGCTAGAAATACCTTTGCCTGCTCATCAGTACATCATTCTTGCCCATGGAGCTGCAAATGACACAAACCATTCTTACCACCACTGCATCCTTCAGGGTGGGTAAAATACCTTATAGTTTTGGCACTTGTTGTAATTGGAGGCCAGCTCACTATAAGCTATTAAAAAGAGAGGGATTTGGTACAGGTCTATCCTACTTTGGCACCTGAGAAAATGGGACTAGTGAGTTCAGTGGCTTCTGGGCCAAATTTAGGACTGCTAGACTGGGTGCAATTCTGTTAAAACAAATGAAGTCATAGTTACTGGTTACCGTTTTTAATTTAACAGTCAGAGTTCATTATTAGAGTGCAGTAAGGAGAAGTCTAGAAATTAAATAGGCTTGGTTATTAACAGGTTAATGGCTTTTTAACCTAATATTGCCATGTCATTAATTCAAATGTTACTTCAAAGTTACTGTGTTTTGATGCAGGTGTGCTTCAGAGCAAGAGTTTTGTCCTCTGCAATAACCTAGCTATGACAGCACTGAAAAATGAGATGGCAGTGGTGTCTGATGTATGAACACTATGCTAGAGAGCAAGTGTGTAGAAAGCTGATACAAAGTGTGAAAATGTAAATCAGGTGCCTGCCAAGCCAGGACATGTGTGAAACAAATGTTATCTCAGTGGTGCTGACAGGTGTTAGCAGCAGCCAGCACAGGGGGGTTCTGCTAGTGCTTTGTACTTACATCTTTCTGTTAAGTGAATCCCAGGTCTTGTTTTTCAATGTGGAGAGCTTCTGTCTTTTTATTGATTTTGTACAACAACAGATAGGTAATGTGGTGGTGTGATTGGTTCTGGACTAGTCCAGGCCCTGCCACCCCTGGAAAGGGGTGAAGGGTCCTGATTTCCTGCCTGCCTCTGGCTCCCTGTTCAAACCTTGAGAGTTCACCATGCTTGCAAGAAGAGATAGAGGGGTGGAGATGACTGAATGCTGAAATTAAGTAAGAGTTGGGTTAGATCTCCAATTCTTGTGTTGTGTTGGGGTGCACAGCTTCTCTATCAAGAATCCATGTGGTGAGGCAGGTGGGAATTTTGCATAAGGAATTGGAAAAGAAAAGGCATGGATACATTTGAAACTGCAGCCCAGCACATACATGTGGAGCAATGCAGAAGGAGCCCCTCAGGGTAGACTGGAAGCAGGATATAAGGATGAGCTGGCAACCTGCTTGTTCACATGGAGGTGAAGCACCAGGTTTCTGGTTTTAGTGAAAGCCAAAATACGTCCCCAAAGAACACTTCTGTGTACAAACATGATACTTAATACTTACTCTCTCTGAAACTGCTGTGTCATCTGACTCAGTATGCAGTAACTGAATTGTTTGTGAAAGACAGGAGGCAATTTGACATTGTCCATACACATGACCAAGTGAAATTTGAGGTAAAGAGAGATGTACTGGTACCAGAGAGTCTTGAGCCCTCCCTATCTTTACCTGGGCAGGAGGGGAGAAATAACCACCTGTGGCAGTTTAAAGTGAGAAATGGAAACTGTTCACATGCTCTGTGGTCAGCTGGGGCTGAAATGCTCTCTTCCAATGCTGAGGTGAAGCATCTGTGTTGTCCATGTTTTTCCTACCAGCTGGTTCATGACAAGGGATTTCTGACATCAAGGTGCAGAGACCTGAAGACCCACAGGGATCATCACTGCCTGATCATCTGCCCAGAGCTTACTGAACCTGCCCAGAGCTGGTACAGTGCACACAGAGCAGGATGTGCCTGGCATGCACCTGGAGATGGGCTCTCTGGACACCTAGTAAGGAAAAAAAACCGTGAGTAGGAAAAGAGGAGGAGGAGAGGATCTCTGACAGGGTGCAGTAGAGGCTGTGCAGGTTCTAGAGATGTTATATCTGCAAATAGTTCTAATTCACCTTTACTTCTGTGTCTCTCACATTTACATCAGCAGCTTGGTAGCCAGTGGGAGTAGGCTGTGTGGGTGTGATGGGAGCATTGTGGGTGGTAGCAGATATCTGTGGTGCAAATGATGGAGCAGCTGCCTGAAACCTTTATATTTACAGTAGAAGCCAAAGTGAAAGTCTGTCCAACTAGCTGAGCAGATAAGGAGCTGATTAGCACCAGCCCCTGACAAGTACCTTCACAGAGGCCACAGGAGGTTGGATTGGATAACCTCAACACAGAGGTAACAAATCCTATTCTTGCACTTCATTCCGTTGCGTTGGCAACAGTATTTTGTGGCTGATTTAATTGCATCTAATCAAAATAAAGGTGTGCCTCACCTTTGCTGCAAGATCTGTAGTTTTCCTGTGTACAAGGCAGCTGTACGTCCCACATACAAAGGCTTGACAAAAAAAGCATGTGCAGGTTGTGGTTTGTAGTCTTCTGGACATTGGACTAGAGCTTCTCAGTTATGTCTTAAGTATTGCAATGAAGGACTTGGAAGTCATTCTTTTGTCTGTTCTAGTCAAAGGTGACAATGGGAAGTGTTTGAAAAATACTTCTCTAGAATGTATTTTTCATTTAAGTTTTCTTGCATTTGGCAAGGCTTGAGTTTAATTATTTATTGCAGAAGGCTGCAACCTTGTCATATTCCCCTAAATTGCCAAAAAAAGATCCATAAAAATGCCATAAAATCACAGTTGATTGACTCCTTTTGATATCCTCGTAAGTCACCTTAAATGTCTGTAACATTACCTGGAGAGGTAGTTGACAGGATAAAGGAAGCCCTTATGAGCTCTCCTAATAAAGAGCTTCACTAGTTTTTGCTGTGTGAGAATCTGACCTTTTGTGTGGGAATTTGTTATAAATTTTTCTAGCTGCACCACAAGGCCTGGGTTCTGTTAACATGTACACGGGCATAATTTTACTTACTGGTTGGTGCCATTGCTCTGTGATTGTCTGTCCTCTTATTTAAACAGAGTAAGATTACAGAAAGCATTGCTGAATAAAGAGCTGTAAAAATCTGTGTTGTAGGGAGTATCCAAGCTCTGTTTCCTGTAGAATTAGAGGACCCATCCAAATAATCTACAAAAATGCCCAAGGTCATCGTTAAGTCTGTTGTGTGATCTGATGGATCAACACACACACAGACAGAGCTATGTATTCCGTGCTGTTAAATATTCTCATTTTACCACAGCTTTTTTCCATGGGCACCAAACATTATTGTCTCAAGAAGCTGTTTACACTGGGAGCAATTCAAAAAGGTTACTGTTAGTGTTGAAATAGAGTTGATTATGTTGTAGTATGAACCAGATTTTTCTTCTCGTGGCAAGACCCTTCCAGCTTCAGATTTAAAAACCTTAGGCGCAGATCCAGTCTCTCCAATGCTTTTGCTGACAGCTGGGATAGGCCTTCAGTGCTCTTGTATTGGCCCAGTACCTGGTAAGTCCTTGGCTCCTCCATTTTCTGGCATCTTCTGCAGTAGATTAGATGATACAAAAAAATGCCTTGGCTTCTAGATGCAACTTCACATATGGCGAAATGAGCTCAGCACTTAGTTATGGGGTTTTTTCCTCGATCCTCCCTCCTGGTGACAATTCCAAGAGCTTATTTGGAAAATAGAAGTGGAAAATAGGAAAAGTTGAAGCAAGTACTGGAGATCTGAAAGTTGGAGATCTTGATACAAGCATGATATGTCCAACAGAAAAACATCTTCAAATCATCTCTGAGAACTCTCAGAAGAAAATATGATGCATGGGTCTTGTGCAAAAGATGAAGAATCTGGAATGTTAATGCTCTGAGCTAATTTGGAGGCATCTGTACTGGCCTGATACAGAGGCAATAGCATGAATGAGAAAGATTAAAACCTATCAGTTAGCCAACATTTGCTGGAAACACAAAAACTGAGTGAAGCACTAATGGAGCCAGTGGGACAGGAAACATCTGTCATACTGGCAAAGTCAGCATTACAACTGAAAAGGACCTTACCTTGCAGTCTTTGCTAGGGCAGGCTGAAGAATTTTAGGTTGAACCACATGTAGTTAACATTTTAGAGAGCATATTCCAACTTTCTGCATCAATGACAGCTATGTGTTATTTTGTTCTCAACTTTGGTGAACTAGACCTTACTTATTCGATCCTGACCATTTGGTGGGATTTCTTAAGCTATCCTCTTGACAGAACACTGTTAAATGTTTTCCTCACTTGTGCACATTTGCAGTTCAACTGCTGAAATAAAAAAATATAAATTCATCTGTAGTCATGACCATTACGTCAAAACATTTATATCTTTTTAACTGCAGTATTTCTGAAGTACGAAGTGTGGGTCTTATTAAGTGACAGAAAAAGCAAAGTTGCTGCTAAGAGCCAGGCACTGGATTTATAAAGATACATCAAAGTACAGTAACCACAGGGTGCCAAAGTCCATCGTCAGTTCTACTCCTTAGGGTGGTAACAGAAATAGGAGCATGTGCAGGTGGGCTCACCGGGTTACTTTACACAGGCCTTCCCAGTGATTATCTCAGCTCTGTATGTAATTATCACTCAACTCACAGCATCTGTCAGGACATGCACATTTTTGACAAACCTTGTAACAGACATATATCTGCCTTTGAGCTCGCTCTTAATTTCCTTTTCTTGCGTAACCACTGGTGATGCTTTATACTACAGGATTATATTGCTGAAGCTGAATGTAATAAAATTAGCATCAAGATACTATTTTGAAGAATAAAATAACTTTTAAGAAGGGAAACATGAAAGAGCTAATAAATACTCCCTAACAAACATCTCTGCTATGAAGCTTTGTTTACATGTTTAATTTAACGGGCAAATGATTAACCAGCAGTCTCTATCAAGAGCCCCTTTTAGTCTTGCTTGCTCCTACTGTTTTTCTAGTAACTGAGGGGAGTGCTCCGAGCCATTTTGCAAGGCTGGTGGAAGAACAGACCCAAGAGATTTCAGAGATACAAGCAAGTTCCTAACAGCTGTAAATAAAAAATGCATTATAATGTCTTCACATTAGGTTGTATTTATAGTTCCAAATATATCCTGCTGTGGACTCTGTGGGAGATGTGCTCCTGCTGTGCATCTCCCCAGGGACACAAGGCTCTTCCAAGGTCACACAGCGCTTTCAGTCCTGCTCTGCAGCGTGTTTTCCTCACTGATGTGCAGCGTCAGCGCTCTGTCCACAGCAGGCTCCAAATATTCCCGAGGGAGAGGCTTTGCTCCTGTACTGTGCCATATGGAGCTGAATGCTTTGACACAGCCTGGCAGTCAGAGTGCTTCAGCCTTGTCTCTGAGACCATTAGGATTGATGCCTCGCTCTTGAACTTGATGATCAAACAGCTTTTATTACCAGCTGAGCTGTTCTTTTGAAGAGGAGAGTCCTTGGCTCCTGATGAGACTGGAGACAGGGGACTGTTGATTGTGGGTACACACAAACACCCTCTGTCAGGGGAAAAGGAACTGGATTGCTGTGTAGCTGTGGCAGGGCCACTCCCACAGGGGTTTGTGGGGCAGGTGGCTTTCCCAGTGTAACTGCATTGGTTGGCGTGGATGCAGGAACAGGAGAGCTGTGTATTGTCACTGTAGCATGTCCACCAGAAGTCCTAGGAATATGTCCCCCGTATGACAGGAGCTGAGCAGGGAGGGATAACCTTCTCAAATCTTCTCTGTTAAGTCAGCCCCTGACAGGGGACTCCAGTTAGACACTGTGGCTACAGTGCATTTTTACTTGAGTAGAAATTAACCTTTAACCTTAAAAAAAAAAAAGTGTGAAGGAAGCAAAAGCTTTTTGATCCATAAACGGAGTTATTCTGAAATCAATACCTACGTTTTCCTGGAACTCCTTGGCCGTGATGTCTGGGGATTTCTTCAAACTGAATCACATAAAGCCTTAATATTTGCTTTTTCTGGAATAGATACATCCTGGGACCATGACATCTTTCTTACTAATGTGAAAATTAAATCAGAGTGATGCTTTTTGCACAAACATTTTTCTCTGTGTTCCCACTTCCTAGTATAACTTTGGCATATGCAGTGGGATATTTACTAATTTTTATGAGAAGAATGGGCAGAAGTCCAGTGATCTGTGAGACTTCAGCACAACTTTTGCATTCTTAAAGTACAGGAATTGCTCTTGAACCTTATGATCGTTGCAGCTGCTTGAGATTCCTTAATGCTAAATATGTGCCCCAGTTCTGCAGCAACACAATTAACTCTGTTGTCTCTGTTACGTAGCAGATGATGTTTATTTTAAACAGGTGACCTTAACATCTAAGAATTATTAAAGTTTTAATAATTTTTGTGGATTCAGATGGAAAGCAAAATGCTGCCCTTGTAAATTGTTCTTTGAAATTAATTATATAACGGCTAATTGCAGGGACTTAATAGATTAGTTAAAAGAAGTGCTGGTACTGGGAACACTAGCTTTGAATGATTTTTAAAATGGCCAGAGTGATTCAGTTTAAGTGCTATTAATGTTCTTACTGTGAGAACTGTCAGTATGTTTGATGTATTTGACACTCTACCGAAATCAGTAGGGCACTGTGAGTATATAGGATGTGTTTTATGGGTCACCCAATAAGTTTCCTGCAATGACTTGCTGACAGGAGAAAATTTTTTGTTGCATGAGCTTACACAAGGTATCTGAATTTTTGCAGTGTACTATGGTACAACTCTGAAATGAACCACTAGAGAAATGAGTTCTGAGAATCTATGTAATTAAACTGTTAAGAGCTATAAACCCACTATGTTAAAGTACAATGTGTACTTATTGTAAAGGAGTAGCTGTAAAGTTTCTGGAATAGAATCTAGCTATAAATTACCAGTAGTTTTTAAAAATATTACACAAAGTGGTTCAGTTTTTCAAAATATTCGTTGTTTGGTGTTGACAGTGGTTTCCTTTAAAAAATTATGGTCTTTCCTTTCTTGATACATCCACAGCCTCTTTATTCACATTTATCCAATGGAAGCTTAAATGGTTAAGCAAGAGGGGGATCTGAGATTGTTCTTCTTGCTTCTAATGTACCAGAAGTTTTGGTACAACTAAACAATAAAGCGTTAGTTCATAATGGGATGCATCACGAAGTTTTTAAAGCTTTGTCATGAATTGCTTTGTATATGGACTGTGATAGAGCTTCCATGGTGCATGTCTCTGATATGGAAAGGTGTGAGGGCAATGAGGTAGAACTTTCCCAGCCTGTGACTGTGGGTCTGTAGGGGAAGGCTGTGGAGATTATTGGAACCATCAGTACTTGACTGCTTAGCAAGCAGGGGAGAGGATGATTCTGTGTTCCAATACCCTGATATAAACTCATACAAAGCCTATTCAGGCCTTTACACAGGGTGAAGAAACTGAATCATCAGGACCCATACAATATATTATTGCTTTTAGAAACTGGATTTGGCTACCTTTACCTGCCACCTAACAGAGTAATAAATCCTAGCTTTCTACTAAGTGAGCTCATGGACGAGGACACAATGGAAGATGTGTATGTTGTTCTGAATCTGGCCACTATGTGCTTAACGGAGCATTTGGATAAAAGGTAACACACAGGTAGTGTAGCTGCCTTGTTTTTCTGGAGCCACAGAACTGGAATAACAGGACAGTTTTGTCATATTCACTGAGCTGCTCATTTGCATGTGGAATTCATTTGCATGCTATTGACATTTGGGGGGAAAGCGCTGGGAAGGTTCTGGGAGGATCTGCACTTGATGCAGAACAGATCTCTGGCTGCAGTTGGATGGGAACAAAATTATCCTGGCCAGTGGGAAAAATTGACAAACTTGGCTTTACAAAAATGTCTCAGTCGTGCATTTTTTGTTTGGAAAGGTGCAGCAGTGCCTTGTAAGTAAGGCATAGATGTTAGGTATTCATAGGAGGGGAATTTAATTTCAAATCACTTTCTGCATAGCTTCCTTTCATCTTTGGGAAGTTCTTGTAGATTCACTCTTTCCATCTTCAAAATACTTTTCTGGTTTATTGAAAGGCTCTTTAGAGTCCAAAGTTCTGTTCCTTACTGTGCCAGTCAGGTTAGTGATATTGTATGAAAGAGACTTTTTCAGAGATAGCCTACGAATGCTTTCTGGCATTCTGAAATACACCAGTGACACACTTGTCAGCAAAACGCTCCTTTGGTTTAGTAAGTACAGGAGCCAGGAAAACTTGTCCTGTGTTTACCAGGACCAAACAGTCTGGTGGAATGAGTATTCAAGGTAGTGAACTGTGGCTGGAATGACGCAAATGTGTGCGGACACACTCAAAGCTACTCTTTTGCTTGGGGCGAATGTTAATGACACTTCCATGTCTCATGATAAATTCATTCAGACATTAAGTCACTGGAAAAATTACTCTCTGAAAAATATGCATGTGTTCCTGCTGACTCAAACCCTTGTAATAGCAGCATGCTTGGGAAAAAAAAAAAGTTTTAGTTATTTTGTGATCTTAAGAATCAAAACTTGGCTGAAAATGTCCCAGATTCAGACTAACATGGTCATTTCAGCTTGTCCCACACATCTAACTTCCCTGTGGCTCAGCTAAAGACTGGGATCTGGGATGTCTGTGATTGAAGGAGGCCCCTGTTGCATATTACTAAAGAGGATTTGGAGCAATTGGTGTGCATTTGCACTGGAGAGAGGATTTTGTGTTCAATTATTGTGTTTGGTAATTCATTCTTTTTTAAAAATATTTTTGAAGATGGTAACATGGTTGTGATCTAATTTATTTACTTATTTCTATAATTAATTTCTAGACTGGTACAGAGATGTTAATTTTAATTAGTGAAAGACTACTGTCCGAGTAAACAGAGCAGCACCTTTTGGGACGTCACCTGAGGTGAATGTATTAGAGCATTTTCTACACAGTCAAGCAGTAAAAGTAATTGCTCAGCTTGTGCAGTGGTGATGTGGGTATTCTTGGCAAGGAATAGCCAGTTCTGGACTTGATGAACCTTCCTGTGTGATTTTGGTCTCCTTTTACTTGATCTTTTTGTGCCTCAAGTACATCTTTAAAAGGCTGGTCATTTACCTAGATTTGTTGGTTTGGTTGCTCTGTAAGGATCATATATTCTTCCAGGCAGAGCTGTCTCCTTCCTACTTGTAATCTGTGTAGCACCTGGTTCAGTATGTCCTCAGAGGTGCTATTGTAATACAGAGCTCTCTCCTATTAATAGTTATAAAGCGTTCCCATTCATGTGAGCAGGTAAAACCAGGGAAAAGGCTTCACTGGGTGACTGGAGGGCACACTGGCCTCGTGCCCATGTCCCTCAGAGGACCATTAAGTGTCTGCAGCATGAAGCAGGGCTGGGCATTGTGTATGCCTCCCTGTTGTTTTTTCATGTGAGGAGGTTTCGGGATGAGCTGCAAATTCTATATTTCATTCAGGCACCTAGAATGTTTGATATATGTTGCATGTAGTAGCTCTGCAGTGAGGGTTTAAGGGAGTTCAGTTTAGGGTGGAGAGGAAGAAATATATTTATGGAAAAAATTCCTCTCCACTTCTACAAAGATGTTGTCTAGATGACCAGTGGCTGGCATCTTCTGTACTGGGAATACTTGCATATATGCATATATATGAGCAACCCACCTCCACTAAGATGCTTTCTGCTAAGAAATGCATAGCAATATGCATAAGCCAGGAACTGATAAATCAGTCACAAAAGAGAGGCTTGCCATCTTCTCCTTGATTTTTTTTTTAAAAAACATGTATACGTGTTCTTTATGGGCAGGAATACATAAGCTTGTGCTATGTTTTAGTGTGTGGACAACACACACAAGCTTCCAAATCAATTCAAAACCAAGTGCTTAGGTAACGTCAAGCTGGAAGATTAATTTTCAGCAGAAGTTGCTGCTAGGTGAACACTGAAAGGAACATTAGTTTCCAGTTTCTCCTTCAGTGGCGACTAATAGGAACATGGATCCCTCAAGCCTGACATTACATAAAGTTATTATTAGCATGTGGATTCCAAATTTTGTGCCTTTAGGGTTCTGAACTTTTAGATTTAACCATATAAAGACACACCTTGGAAAGGTCTGATGGGAACTGATTTACATCAGCTGAGGATCTGATCCAGGAGCACCATCATCACCCCAACAGGCACAAATCCCACTGGGAAGAGTTTTCATCAGTTCCTGTCCTGCGAGGACTACCTTCAGTTTGCACAGTGCACTGTAACTGAACTGGAGTTCGCAGCTAACCCAGAGTCACTTCCGGAAAGCTGTTTCACAAGGGACTTTATTTAGGTTTGAAAGATATCCAGGCACTTAGAAATGGCGGGTAAATCCCTCATTGCATTAGAAAATCTCCTTTAGTGCTTACTGCCAGTTAACTTCCATGGGAATTGAGTTTGTTTATGTTTTTGGAAAATCCCATGAGTACTTATATGAATATTTATCTACTCAAAATTCTGACTGTTGACAGTTTTGAAAGTATTGTCTGATGACTAGTAAAGTGGAGAGTTGTTTTGTGTTCCTGTCTTGGGATTTTAGTGATTGCTAACATGGTCCTCCTGTCCAAAGGGTGAAACTTTTCTTTAGCAGGAAGATTACCTTCTGGCAAATGCCAATTAAATGGTTTGTTATTTAATTTACATTTGTGATATTTCTTCTGCCGTGTTTTGAGGTGTTGAGCTGCATGGGTCAGAAAGGATTTCTGTGCCTGGAAGTTAAAAGCATTCAAGAGAAAACAGTGTTTCTGACCTTTAGAGTTGCCAGCACTGTATTTAATGTGCTTGTAATTTATTTGAAGGCTCCACTGATTTTTATTTTAGCTTTTAATATCTGACATATTCGCATTACTTAAGGGATTCTGCCAAAAGCAATTCCAATCACAGTTGAAAAGGAAAAGATGCAGAGTCAAACGCCTTGCCCCTTATTCACTGTTCATAGAAAATCTCTATGAATGGGGATATCAGATATCTGCCTAGTCTGAGAGATTAGTGATTTTTGGAAAGAGTATCAGCTACTTGCACATGCAAAAAGTGTCTGATTTTTAACAGCCAAGTAAATAACTAGAAACGCAAAGTGAATTTCACCTTATGAAGTGTTGGTAGTGAAGAAACTGACAGATCATGAAAGTCATCCAGCAAAAACTAAGTTGGACTTGAGCAATATATGAAAGTTTCAGAGTCATTTGTTCTTTGAGTGCTGGCAAGAAGCAGTTGCCGTGGCTGTTTGTCCTGCTGCAGTGATACTCTGAGAAAGTAGGCAGCCAAGCCAGGACGAACAACTGCAGCTGACATTGGCTGCTCAGTGAAAGAGCTCAGATGAGTTTTAGCTCTCTGGATAAAGTTTACTTGCTGCAGCTCCAGATCCAGGACTGCTTTGACACAACAAATCTCCAATAGGAAATGGAAAGGTACAAACACTGCAAGTAGAGGCAACGGGCCCCACACTGTGCAGCAATTCTGACTGAAATGAGTTATTTGGCTTCAGAGTTGAGTAAGACTGTACAAATACAGAAAAATACTGCTGGAAATGGAATTTCTGCCAAATTCAAAATTAGCAACTGTGAGCGACAATAGTTAGCAGATGTCAAGTTTCTATTTATTTATTTGTTTTATGGAATGTTTATAGGTCTCATTTTAATCTTTTTTTGTGTGTTAGTCTTTCAAATTTCTCATGTGAGGTACAGAGAATTTGTATGCCATCTCTTTAAAATGGCATCAACAGGCATCTGGGTGAGATTGTAAAGGGTAAGGAAATTTCTCTGTATGTTTTCTGTTGCTGTAGATCTTCTTTGTTTACAGGGTGAAACACTATTAAACAACTCGGCAGATAGGCAGAATAACCAACCTACCCTCGCTGGCCTTTTGTTGGCCATTATTACCCACCTAGCTTCTCTGCAGAGCCTGCTGATAAAATTAGCATCCCTCCAAACACTAAGTAGCTGTCAGACAAGAAGTCCGGGCCCTAGCAAGGCAATGTCAAGACCGTTTCCCTTCTCTGGAAGAGAAGAGCAAGGACTTGCCACAGCTCACCATGCAGCTCAGTGCTCTGCAGCAACTCCAGGAATTGGCCTCTGCAGTGTAATTGCCACAGCTCTGGGTGTCTCCTGTGACTCTCTACATTTGCAAGGAAAGCATGAAGGGAAAGGAAGAGGTGTATAATTTTGCTTCCAAGGTAGTCCATTCACTCCTGGCTGACATTGTTCTTGGTACAACAGATACTGCAAAAATCCATGTTAGCAGCTGTTTTCCCAATCTAAGCATTTTCCTTGGATGAAAGTGTCAGCTGGCTGAAAACTGTCTCCAACCATCTGACTTTCCATGGTGGGGTTGGGGGTGTTACTTTTATCACCAATAAAATATGAGAACCTTTGGATGTGGCATTACCTGTCTGAATTACACATCCTGGTAAAATTTCCAGCAGCTTTTTTATTACTGCCAGCTTAATTTAAATCTCCTAATTTTTCTGTGCAGGAAAATGAGTAATGCAAGCTGAAGAGTGGATTTTTCAATTGGCTTCTTCACCAGAAGGGCATATATTTTGTATGTTGAGGAGGGTGGAGATGGATTGGGATGGGACATAAGTTTACTTCTCTGTAGTTTGAAAGAGAATTGGAAAAATTATCCTCAATTTATTTCCAACTTTCTTGTTTAGGCAGCTAGACCATTGGCAAGGACTTAGTGTCCTTCACTTCAGGGATGATGTCTTGGGAATCTTACATGTTGACTCTCTGGTTTCATTCCATTTTAGAAATATATGGAAGAGAGGAAAAAATTTCAACAGCCTACTTCAAGAAAACAGGAAGGTGGACTGGAGAGAACAGAATTCTGAGAGGCCAGGCACTTAGGTCCTATTCCCATATCTATCATTTGATGCCAAACTGAAGGCAAATCACTTTAGGTCTCTTACATTTTCTTCTCATACCTTTTCGTCTTGCCTATCGCCCTTGAAAGTGCTGCACCTGACATGATAAAAACTAGAGGTCTGGGTGGGGCTGCCATTATTGGCAGTCGTGATGACAGTGTCTCTGCAGTGTTTCAGCTGTGTCACATCGTCCAGTCCTTACCTGTTCCTATTTGGCAGCAGCAGCTTGGTTTACTTACAGGTATTGTCTGACCAAAAATGTACATTTCAGTGATCTGGAAAGTTCTACAATAGTGAATACTTTGGCCAGCATCCGGGATTCACATAACTGTTGAGCCTTCCTGTGCTAGTTAAACTGTCCTCAGGCTTAATGTGTCCATCACACTCTTTCTGACATCTTAGTTCTCTCCTGGATACAAGGTGTTCCAAAGATCTCCAGGGTACAGAGGTGTTCCTGAATGTATGCCCAGATAACTTTGCAGTTAGAAGTGCTTCCATGTGTTTGAAATGGCTGTGGAGTATACAGAGAACAAGGGTTATGCTAGAAGGTATGATATCTTCCTGAAGCCTCTTCATACCAAAAGAAAAAAAAAAAAGCACATTGTAATGCTCCTTTCCTTTGGTGGGCACTGAGACAAAATGGTGGAATTAACATTTGATTAATGCCTTCTTTCATCTTGATGAGTGAAATTGTAACTCTAGGCAAGACAGCAGAAAAGTCTGTTAAAGACTTAACTGACAAAAGCATTTGCCTTCTGCAAAAAAGAAATTTGGATTTGAGGCTGCAAGCTACTGTCTGCAGCTATTGCTTATTCAGAGCTCTAATATGTTGCAGAGATGGAAGATCGTGAAAAATTTTTCAAGGTACAGGTACTCAAAAGCCTGTCTTCACTTCAGTGCTGGCATCCTTTCAGCCATAGGCAGGGGTGACATTGCTTAGCACTGTCTGCACCTGCCTGCAGAGCAGCATCTTCCATCTGTGCTGCCAGACTGCTCTGCTTAGTTGGCTCTGATGGTTTCAGGGGCCCCCAGTGAGTTACATCAGAGATGGACTTTGTCCAGGGATTCTGCCTTAATTTGAATTTACCACCTCCCCACCCAGAAGCTAGGCTCTGAGGTTATTTTGGGAGTGTATGTGTATGTGTAATGATTCTCATGTGTTTGCCTCAGCAGGGTCTGACGGACTGCTGTGCTCTTTTCTTTATTTCCCATCTTTGGCATAATGAATTGTAGCCACAATTGCATGAAGCCATCTACGAAGTCATTTTTTCCAATGGTGACGTTTTTTTCCAAAAGGTTACAGACTACTCTGCTGCTCACTGTTTACTTAAAGAGAAAGAATGTAGCCACATATGTTCACATATATAAACCATAACTGGTCTGATATTGTACTGTGTACAATGCTTTTTTAAAAATAAGTGAAAACAGACCAGCACACTTAGCTTCAAAAGCTGAATGTACAAGGGAAAAGGAATAAAAAAAGCTGAGATTTTTGTTCCAATTTTTTTACAAAGTATTGTGAGTACTGTACAGCAAATAAATGGGTAACTTGTTTGAAGTTTCTGCCTGGTCAGGACATGACTAACTGATAAAACTGAAACCCTGTTGTAAACATTTGCAAAGACAGTAATACTGATGTGAGATCCCCTGGTACAGTGTAACTGAAGCATATCTAGAACCAGTGTTTCCGAACAGGGCGGGAATGGCTCTATAAAATCCTACTTGGCTGGTGATTTCTGAAGAAAATAGGTCACAGACTCTTGATGGTCTTCTTGCTAAGAAGTCTATAGTCCTCAAGATAACCTCAATACTTAGCTGAATGGGCTTTGTATCTTCCTGCCAAAGGAGGCATGGCTTTCAAATTAAAGTGAATCACACCGGTAAAAGATTTCTGAGGCCCAGTTATGACACCCTTGTTCCAAATGCTGAGGAGCACATGACATTTCCAGCTATCCTGCTTCCACTCCAGGACTGTCAAGTAATTTGGCTAGTGTGCTTCCAGGGACCTGGCAGAAGGTCTTTTTTCCCTGTAAAAACTTGCTAGAGTGATTGCTACAGCTTTTAGTTTAAATTACAGGACGTGATGGGGACTGTGCAGAAAAACACTGGGTTATGGATAAAACACTGAGCAGAGATGTGCAGGAGAATAAGCCACAAAATGTTGTAAAGGAGTAACACGGGCTAAATGTGGCAAGTAACAGGGAGGAAGATAGCTCACTGTGGTGTTTGGATACGTTCAGCAAAATTTGGTGTTGATTTATCCAAGCCTGACCTGTACCCCAACTGTGGTTTATTCCATGCATTATGTAATGCTCAGGGGACATAAACCATGCAACCCCAGGATCCATGAGGCTCTTGTGAAAGCTTCTGAAATGTCTGATTGCTCTTCTGGTAATTCACAAGTGGTCTGCACATACAGACCTTGCTGCTTACATTACAGTATTGTCATGTGAACTCTTCTTGGTTTGCTTGTAAAAGTACATTATTTCATGTTAAAGAATAAGGAAGAAAGGTTACAGGAGCAAATAGGAGATGTAGTACAGGTCAGTAATTAATTTTCCGTTTCTGTTTTCCCAAGAGTTATGTATGTGTGTTGAGATATGCTAAGAACATGGATGTTGTTGCAAGTGTGTGTGCAGCATATCAGTGACCATAGAAGTATGCAAAAAATTATCTTCACTAGGACCATGTGCCCTGGCAATAATGTGCATTTCCTGCTAAATGCTTATCTTGCTGTATCTGTGTTTACTTAGATGGCTTAATGTGTGCTTTGAAGCTATGGGGCTGCATTTGTGCTTGTTTCCCCGACCAAGGATTATGTGGCAGACAAGCAAACGAGCTTATTAATGAAATGTGCTGAAGGGAATTTAACACATTTATATCCTCTGAGCACTCCTCTTCCTCTGGATTGAAGGGTTGTGCTGTTGATAGTGAAATGATGCACAAGGATAGAGGATGATCAGTTAAAATCTAGTCTGAGTAAGTGATAAGGCTTAAGAATTCTTGCTTTGATTGACAATGTAATTTAATGATAAACACAGAGGAGTCTGTTGTTGGACTGGAAACTATACAAAAAAGATTGCTTGGCGATGTGCACTGTCTGCAGGGTAGCTGTAAACTTACTGAACTAAGACTATCTTTGTTTCTTCTGAAGACCCGAGAAAAGGATGTGTAACTAGCATAGGATTCTTAAAAAGAGCAGAGAAGAATGTGTCCTTCAGATAACCCTCAAAACTTGCTGAAGGACAAAGGGCTCTTCTACACACCAAGGCCCAAAATACTGAATTTCAAGAATAGTTTCTACCATAGCTGCTGCTGATGATCTGTGCTGTTGGACTCTCTAAGATTCTTGATTGTTTTGTCCTCCTCCTGATTTATGCACTGTGCTTTCCTCTGCTGTGATTACTTTAAGTTGTCCACCACACAGAATTCCTTTTAACTAAATAATACAGGTTGAGGCTCCTTCAGAGCCCTTGGTTATCTCTCTGGCCATAAGAAAATTCACTGTAAAATTAGGCCTATTGAGCCTGAACCATTCTTTTTCTGAACCCAAGGCTTTTCTCCTGTGGCTGCTGTTCTTGGTAGATGTGTTCTTTTGCTGTTTTTCAAAGGATTTCAAAGAGGACAAAATACTTAGTTAAAAAAATAACATACAAGCAAAACACTTTTCTTACTCTGTATTATGACAGAGAGTGTAACAGGAAAAATATGTGTCCATTTAGGGAAATAAAAAAGGCAGGCATTTAACTTGAATCCATTTGAGCTTATAAGAATATAGAAAGAATTTCTGATTTGAAACAGGAGTAATTGTGCTGACAGAGGGAGACTGACTTGTTATACCCAACTAGTTATCATGTGATTTTATTATTCTATAAAATCTCCTTCACAACTGCATGAAATATCATACTGAAAAATTAATCCTTTAGTTCCTCTATGTTATGTGCTTAATAACATTAAAAAATGCAAAAGATTCTGTGTGAAATGGAGAATAACTTAAAGTGGAAAACCAAGCAGGGCTTATGGTGTCAGCCAAAGTCCACCAAATCCACTTGCGTGATTTGTATCAGGCCCAAAATAACTAAATGAAATTTACAGGTTATCAACGTGTTCATTTTCTGATTATCAACATGTTCTTTCTCTTACTGACTTTCTAGTGAAGTAGTAGATTTTTCCAACAAAATTGAAAACTGACATCATCGTTTTAGAAAGGGGGCAGTAAGAACCTCAGATTACACATTGATTTCTGAATATACAATCCTACATAAACATTTTAAATCACTGAACACCATTCACATGCTTAGAAAGTAAAGCAGTTTTAAAGATAATTGATTTGCTGTCAAATTGAAAGAAATTTCCAGAAATGCTTTTAGTGAAAAATAATAAATAGTGGATGAAGAACACTTCAGAAGTGCAACATTCTTATTCCACATTGTGAGCTATAGTTGGAAAAGGCTGTTAAAACAAATCTGATTTCTGTAAATGTAAACCAACCACCTCATGACACATTTTTCAACTGCAGTTTGTAATCAAATCATAGGCCCAGTGAAAAGACTGATTCAGTGGTAATGTAACCCAGGTTACACTGTACATGTGTGCAGATGGTAGATTCACAATGGTCTGTGCTGTGTGATTTGATGGGGATTGCCCCGAGTTCAGCAACTCTGAGGAATCCAGCTTGAAATAAAGCATGAGCACTGTTTGATGCTCTTCTGGATGTGTGTATCTGTGACCTTCACAAGAGTTTTGCTGGAGGACTATCAGTTATTCAGCTGCTGTAAATCTACCACATTCCAAAACCATCAGTGCATCTACATTCTTTTCAACAAGCTGATACTCCCTCTCAGAAGATACTGCATTATCTTACCCTGATGCTAACAGCTAAAGCATGTAAATCAATTTATTAAGGGGAGTAGACTAATGAAAAACCTGTTGGATCACATCCTGTAAAATTAACTTCAGCTTAACTGGAAAAAAATAGATGATTGTTTTCTAGAATAGATGTTTAGCAATAGATTATGGTATTCATATTTGGGCAGCTCTGAAAAGAAAAGTGCTGAGAGTTGAATTATCCTACTCATACATGCTGAAAAGGCACTAAAAGCTATAACTCTGTTTTCTGTTCCACAATCTCATTACCCAGTAGGACATGCAGAAGATATCCCACTGAGCTACGGCGAGCCCACCCATTGTGCCCTGGCCTGAGAGCACCAGTGGTTCAGTGAGCAGAGCAGTCGGCTATGAAATGCAAAATTTTCTAGTTGGAGTTTGATCTGTGTTGACATGCCACAAAGTAACCCACTGGTTCCACCAAAATGTTTATGGTGGAATCAGTGGGTGTTCTGTCAGCCAGGTAGGGAGTGAGCCCATGGCTGGGAGCTGGAGCAGGTGGGAGGAGGGAGGGACACCTGGGACACAAAGCTGCTGCGGCAGGAAACAGAAAGATACACTGCTTGTGAAATGATGCTACTTGTTTGGGTCTGAGATTAGCATAATCTGTCATATGCTGTCATTTCTTCCATTTATAATAGGTTGCAATTATGAAATGATCTCATTTTGAATTATATATAAAAGTCATTTGGTTCATATCATAAGTACCTCTCAAGCTTATCTGTGAATTTCATTATAATTCATAGCTTTCTCCTAAGGTAGCCCCAAACTAATCAGTGCTTTACAAGCTAATCAGCTCATACTGTCACAAGTGGCATAATGCAAGTAATTATGCTTTAATTCAACTTCTAAACAAGGAGGAGAAAAAAATCAGATTGAACAAAAAGAGGCTTATCATGAACTCATGAATTGATAATCATGATTAATGGAGGGTCTCTGGGAGAAGATGTGGTTAAATCTCTTGCCTGTGACCTTTTCATTGGGCACAATAGAGAAATAAGCACACATACTCCTGTGGTATGTTGACCCAGCCAGCAGCCAAAAACCTGTTATCTCCAGCATCTTCTCCCAATCAAATCTGTTATCACTTTCACATATTAAAAAAAAAAAAATCTTTTCTCTCTTAGACAATCTCACTATTAAATAAATATATTGTAACCACTTTCAAATATTAAAAAAAAAAAAAATCTTTTCTCTCTTAGACAATCTCACTATTAAATAAATATATATATATATATATTTATATATATGTCCTGGTTCTCTCTGTCACCTATATATTCAAGTGAAAGGACAAACTGTTTCTCTAAAAATTAATAATTTTGACAGTGAATGAGGATTCCCAGGTCCCATTCTTCATTGTGTTCTTGAATCCTGGTAAACATATCAACAGTAATTGTCTCTGTCTAATATTTATATCAAGATCTGTGAGGAAAGATGATATAAGCACAAAACAGTTTTCCTAGAGAAGCTAACTTCTAAGAAGTAGGTCTTTGTTTTAGAAAAATGCTTCTGTGGTTTGGGTTGTAATTCTACGTGACAGAAAGAGAGAACCTCTATAACCTCACCAGACAAGCCAGGTGAGAGGGAAACCCTTTGGGAGGGGAAAGGGAAGTAGTCAGAGTTCCACCATTGTATCAAAACCAGATGATACAGTGTCTACTCTGTGTCAGAAATCACAAACCAAGTATACCTTCTTTTCCTGGCAAATAAATCAATATCAAACCAGAATCTTCATCTTATTTAGCACCGGTAGGAATTACTTCTAACTTGGGCCCATAAGGCTGCTTAGGAGTTAGTCACTAATTCAATTAGAACTTGTGTTGCATTAGAACTGGTGTTCTAGGAATAGATAGATTAGATTTCACTTGAATATTTGCCTTTGCCATTTTGCAGAAATAATGAGAGGCATAAAAAGGGTAAATCAGGATAACACTCAGACACACACAGTCTGTCAGCTCTGCAGTTTCACTTTCTTGGAAATGAAATTGAGATCCATATGAGGGTACAGGGTTGTAAATGGAAAAACTTTTCTATTTCACTGGTCTGAGTCTAGTGTAATACTCAGGATTTTTTCACGTGCCAAGAAATCCTGCATGATATTGGATTTTTAAATCTTATTATTTTTAGAATTTACCTAGTCTCTAAACTAACAGAACTGTGGTTATCTGATGAGACTGAAATACAGGTATTTTAAACCAGTTAAAATAAATACACATTTGTTTAATGTATAGTGGCCTTTGGTAATGAGTTCCATCAGTTTAAGTCCCAGAGATTAACAGGATTTAAATATCATTAAAATGTAGATAGCAAAATCAACTGTTACGAATGCTTCTTAAGATTAGGTTATACATTCCTGAACCATATAATTGGAGTATATAAGAAGAAATCTCCCATTTATCAGGTCTCCAGTGAAACCAACTGCTCAGTCAACCAGACTAGTAATGGGAGAGCTTGGTTTGTACTCCAAGAGTGTGTGATGTGCAAGCTGAATGTGAAATGGGCTCTCTAAGTGCCACAGAACTGAGCACCAGCCTCCATGTGCTGCATTCAGCAAGGAGCTGGAGGCTGGCCCAGGGTGCCAAATGTGAGTGACTGACATTAGAGGCTACATTTATGTCTTAGGGTTTTATAACAGGCACATATAAAGTGCTCCTGAAACTGTGTAGTGCTGGACATTGAAGGATTCTTGAACTGGGTGAAGAAATTCCAGGTGGATGCTGTTCTGCCTGTAGTAGTGGTTGCAAGTCTGGGTATTTGCAGTAAATGCAAACACTGCAGTTAGGTTTTTTTTTCCCCTTTCATGCAAGGTAAGCTCTGTGAAAGCACAGTACTAAATAAAGTGCTTCTTCCTCTAACCAGCATCTGACCCAGCCAGCAGCTGCTGACACTCCCTGCAGCAGCTCCTCACAGTGAGGAGAAAATAGGAAAAATGAAATTGAGAGAACTCTACAGTGGAGATAAAATCCAATTGAATAGGTGAAGGAAAGAATGGGGTGGGGGGAAAGGAGTGAAGCAAAGATGGCACCACCTCCTAAAGGCAGAGCAGTGCCCACCCAGTCTCTAAACAGCCACTTTGCAAGCCAAAAGCCCCCCCACCTTTTTCTTCTTCCAGTTTTTGTTTCTGAACTTGATTATCACATAAATATCCCATAAATATCACATAAAATATCCCTTTGGTCACTCTGAGTCAGCTGTGCCAGCTGTGTCCTGTCCCAGCCTCTTGCCCACCCTCAGCCTGGCTGTGGGGATGTAGTGGGAAACAAAGGTGGCCTTGACAGTGTGCAAGCAGAGCTCAGCAATAGCCAAAACACTGGTGTGTTGTCAGCACTGTTGTAGCCACAGAGCCAAAACACGGCACCATATGGGCTGCTGGGAAGAAAGTTAACTCCATCCCAGTCAGACCCACCACAAACCCAAATCATGCTACTTTTTCTTGTTGTTGTTGTTTACCTCTGTATATCCTAGTTTAAAATTCAGATTTTCCATTTTCTTTGAAATAATTCTCTCACTGTAGAGACATCAAATACTCCATTTTCCTCAGGTGGTTGCCACATTTTTCATTGGTGCTGAGACTCCTTGGCCTATTGAGCTATGTTATGATCTCTGTCCTGTTTTTCACTAGCACACTGAGCCCCATATTTGCTCATGTTATGAGCAAAATCTGTTTTGCTTAGCCTGGCAATCTTCTTGGTACTCCTGGTAGGTCTTCACAGGTTCTTCAAAACTATTCCTTTAGGACCAGTAGAAAAAGCTATTAGCCCTCTTTGTTCAGTCACCAAATGCCTTTCAAATTTCTCTCTTTTATGATTGCTTTTCGACCCAACACTTCCAATTCATTTCTGTTGTGACAGACACCTGCCCCTGTCTCAGCAGATCATGGCCTTTGCAGGCACATAGAACATGCTCACTTCATTCCTGTTGTCAAAATCATTATTGTGAGGTTCTGGGGCAGCGTTGCATCCCCATTACAGTTTACTACCAGACAAGGCGTGTCTAGTTTTTAATCAAATTGCTGTGTATAATGCCTAGCTCTAGACTTTGTGTCACTGCATGTTTGCATATACTCTGTATTTTTCTTGGAGCAGTTGTGAGCAATTTACTTTTGCCTTCACTATCGTATTTCCCTATGACTGGAACCCACATAATTCCTTCAGTTTCTCAGTGTCTTTATTAAAATTGACATCCCACATCCATCCTCATCTTTGCACAACAATTCTTTCAGGTTACCGGTTTGGAGCAGCTGGATGCCAATTTCACTCCCTAATTCACAGTGCTAAGGAGCCTCTGTAACCCTTATTTGCCTGCAGGAACAACCCCAACCTTGCATTGACCCACTTATAACTCTCACTCTGCCACGGTCTCCTTGCCCAGCTTCAGACATTCCTCGTGGCTGATTCCATCTTCTCAGGTCAGTTTATAATCTCCCCCTACAGCTTTTCTGCCTTTCTTTTCATGTTTTTAGGTTAAAAAAAAATTACTATGTTCTGTTCTCACATGGAGTGAAATTAGTCATACAGTTTGCCCCTTCACCTGCACTAGATGGAAGATACTACAACTACTTGTTGGATCTGGGGAAAGGAAGTCTTTTGATCTCTTTTCCTTTCCTTGGCATCTGCGGCTCCAGACTTTTGAGCTTCTCCCAAGGCTTCTCTCTGAGAAGAAAACATTAATAATTTTCCAAATTTCATCACCTTTAGAAGAAATGAAACATTCCAGTAATTTTAAAATGTTTAGAATTCAGAACTACTGGTGATATTATCCATAGGTTTTGTATATTGTCTTAAATGTGGGAAGGTGCACTACAGAATAGACATCAGAGAAGTTCTTCCACCAAATGTAATTGAAAAAAGTACAGCAGGAAAAGAGAAAGATCATTGTGGAGGGGTCATGAATCTTTTGGCAGTGATGACACTGTTGACTGACAAATTAATATAAATATGTTAAAATGTAATGGGAGGGTTGATTTATTTAATTGCTGTTGTTCTTATATGTACTTTTTTGGGTGTATATATAAAGTAGGTCACAAGTTTCTGTGAGAACAATACAAAAAACCTGAGCCTAGGGAGGCTGGGATAGTGTGAAAGCTAAGAAAATACAGCTAATGAGATAAAGTGAGGAAATGGACTTCTTAGTCTAAAAAAAGGAAAAGCAAAATGGAGATAAAAATGCAAATATAGGAATTTTTCTAAGAAGAACAGTGATAAGTTGTCCTTCCACTGGGCATGTGAAATTAATTTAATACACAGCAAGGAAAATAGATAAGAGGAAAGATTTTTTTGATTATACAGGCTTTGAAATGCTGGAGTATTGAAGGTGTTCAACATTTCCTCAGCAATGTTGAACACACACCTGCCAGGATGGGCTAAGTCTGTTCTGGAATTCTCTTCTGCATCCCATTTCTTTTCATATACTGACTTGATTTTTAATACTACAGTAAAGGCAAGATTTTTCCTACTTTTGCTCTCACAGAAAGCTCATTCTTAATATTATTAATGTTCAAGTAAAAACGAGAGTATAAACCTTCTGGTTTTCTAATTTTTCTTTTTTATTTATTTTTTCTAAATTTTTTTTTGAATGTTTAACTTAGGACACATCACACCTTCCCCCATTCAGTTCAGTTTTCTTCACTCTCACAATCTTATTACAATTTTTTGCACTATATTATATTTTTCTTCAAGTTCCAGTTCCTGTGCACTTATGATCAGGTGAAATGTTGCTTCTGATTTTTCAAAACTAGTAAAAAAAATTATTCATCATGGGAATGTTTGAGCAAACACTCAAAAAAAAATCAAAGGTAAACAAATTATTTCTGAAAGATTTTACTGTTTGAAAACAAACTCATGCTTTTGGGTATGCCTGAACCACAGTTTTTGAGGCAGACGGCGCTGAGCCCGTCTAGACTGTGCTGAGTTATTTTAATATATTTCCCCAGTGTTTCAGATAGGAGAGCTGACTGGCACTTACATGACTTCTTGCTTCAGTTCCTACATAGCAAACAGGAAATGTTTTTGTGTAAATGGCAAAAGGGCCGGATTTTGTCAAAGCAAGAGAAAAGACTTTCAGAACAAGAATTTTGGAAATGAGGAGAATTTTATACTGATATAAGTTGCTTTCATTGAAATCTTTTGGTAACTTGCTGCTGAGAGCAGCTCTGTATTTGATTTACATAATTTGGCTTTTTAATTTGTGCATTTCTTCTATGTATTGTAAATTATTATTAAATATTTCTGCCCTGCATATGAGCAAACCCCAAGCTTTCTACATTTGACTGTCACCTGTGACTACATGTAATTGTCATAATTTATTTTTTTGGTTAATTTTGTAAGTACAAATTTTAGGTTGATACAGAAAAGTGTTTTTCACCTTCATTTATCTTGCACTCAGGACAGTATTTTCCTGATTTATTTTACTGATGGTTTTGAAAACATGTATCTTCTTGTTTGCAAGAAGTTCTGAATCCCAGACTTCTTTTGGTCTCTTGACTAAGAGAAAAAAATGCAAGAAATAATTATTCAGTAATTATTATATATTTAACATGTTCAGGAATTGGGGATAAAATTCTCCCTCAGTAAAGTCAGTTGCCTTTAAAGGGATTAGATCCTGAAGCTGGGTTGTTTCCCTTCCTAGGACTGAACTGCAAGTAAGTTTTCTTTATGAGCTTCATTTACCTTAGGCTGAAATATTATAATGCTCACATAACTTGTTAAAGTTCTTTTGAAGTTTGCAGAAGTGGAATGGAAAAGATCTCCAGTCTGGCCCAGTGTTTCTCCAGATGATACCTCTGAGTAACCACTGAGATCATAACACAGTTTAGGCTTGCCTTCTTTCAAACTCTGGCAGCCTCAGAGTAAAATCAGCCAGGATTAAGAAGTCATCCTCCTTCTCCCATGGTCTCTTAGACTTTAGTGTTTCAGTTCTGCAAGGAGTTGAGGATCCTGGCCTTGATCCAGGCAACTGTTTGGATTTTAGGAGTTGTCACCCATATAAAGTGACACACTCGGATGCTGTTTGCCATTTCCCTTGCTCAAACCCTGAAAGATGAAGATCTTCATCCTGATAATTTCCACCATGCCAGAAGGAAGGTGCCCAAGCTGCACAGTCCTGGAAACTGTAGTGGAGAAGCCACACTGCCTACTTTCTTTCTTGTCACACTCTTTCTTAACCATCAGTGACTGACTGTGACTGAGAAATGAGACAGAGGTCAGATCTGTGATCTGCCCCTGTGCCACTGGTGTTAACAAGTTCAAGTTTTCTTTCCTGGCTGAAATGTCACTCCCTCAGCTGACAGGAGGTGTGTCTCCTAATCTTTAAAATGCAGAAATGAGCACTGCTTTACTTTACCAAACAAATGATATCTGAAAACCACACGACTGACAAATATGCTTTTAGTCCTGGTGTTGCAAACTGCTGAGTTGCCAGGGAACAGAAGGTGAAATCTTAGTGGCAGTAATGGCAGTGGGCCTCTTGTTTTTCCTGTATTATTTTCCTGAGACCATGTGTTTTAGATGATTGGTCCAGAATTTTACTTCCCTGATTTTTTTTTAACTTTTCTATTCCAAATAAAAAATGGGAATAAATATTTTGATAAAACATACTTAGTAAGAGATGTGAAATGCTAGAGAACTAATCTTATGGGTATGAAGAAAACTCCCACTGCTCTGAACCACTTGCAAGTTATACTTAATGCCAATCCCATATGTCTGATATGATGGGAAAAGATCTTGATGTCTTAAAAGAAGTTGCTGGTTTATGAATATTCTTAGGATATGCGTCTTCCCAAACATCATTTCTGGAGTGATTATTCTAATTATTGTTAAATACAGTCAGAAACTGGCAATAAATATAACTGAAGTGAAAGACTGTTACAAGAACCCTCATAGAAACTTCTCAGTTCATTCAGCTATCAGATGAGCAGGTTGGCTAGCAATAAATCACACATTATAAGTGACAGTTGAATATCTTTTCTTTGGAGTGATACTCAGGCAAGAGCAAAAGATGTCAGAGAACATTAAATTGAATTGATAACATCAAATGATTCATAATGGGTGAAATTTGGAGGTCCTTCCTTGGTTTTGATTAAGTGCCCTACTTTAATGGAAGCTGAATAAACATGAAGTAACAACTGATTCTGAACCTCAAAAGGTGACCCAGTAATATTTACCACTTACGTTGTGCTCTAAACTTTCAGAGCTCTTCTGTGGGTCAAATTTTGAACACAAAGGGGCTACTGAAGTGAGCATGATTTGGTCAATTAACCTGTTAAATCTTTGCGTGCAAGGCAGTCAGAGGCCTGCTGTGGTTTTGGAGAGGGGTAACTCAGACCCAGCAAGTTACAATATGTTGAGAATCCCATGGAGGTTGTATCCAAGTAGGGGCCTTTGTTGGACCCCTGCTCCTTGTGGAATAATAAATCACATGTAACTTTTTCAATTGGAAAAACATATTAACTTGTCTGCTACTCCAGCTGGAGAGAATAAAATCATAATATTTTATGATAGGTTGCATATATTTCTTGTATATGTACCATTTGCGAGACATATTTCCCCTGAAGTTGAAACCACAGTGACACATATAAACGGGTTTTTATAATACACCATCCATGGAGACTGGAGGAATATTAAAGATTAATTAAAAGCATAAGTCACCAAAGTTGATTAGAATGCAAACTAGGTCTGATTTCATGCAGGATCCATTAAAGGCAGCCAAGGTTGTAGCAGAGAGACAAAAAGACTGAAGAGCTGCTATATTTAGATGAAAAAAATTCACTAAAGGCAAGAATCCCACAGATGGGAGATGAAGAGTCAAAGTGACAAAGGCAATAGGAAGCACAAACCAAAGTGGGGAATGCTGTTGCTGGATTTCAGTCACATGGAAGGCTCCTGTGAGGTGACTTACCAGAGCAAGCTAAGCAGTATTTGTCACAATTGCTGAGTGTCCTTGAATCCTGCTTTCATGGAGGCAGAAGTGCCCGATTGGTTTTTGCATGGACAGCCCATGTAGGTCTCTCACACCCTGTCTAGTAGGCAAGACAGAGGCAGAGTGCTAACACTGGCCCAAGCAAAATCAGTTTTGTGTGACAGTGGCATTCCTATTGCCAGCATGGGAAAGCTATTTCCAGTTAGTGTGAATTGTCCACTATTCTCATTCTTTCTCCTGGTGCTCCCTGAACATAGCCTGTGACTGTAGCTGACTGGGAAGAGAACCAAGTTTTTCTGCTTATACCAGGTGAAGAGATGTATAGACACCCTTTTTGTTTAAACCGTGAGATTGTGAGCAGCAGGCGTAAGTATTCCTCCTTCAAAAACCAGCATGACATGATTTGGTTTGTTTTTAATAAAACTTCTGATATCATTCCTGTGTTGTGGGTATTAGCAATTACCATGCTGCTTTTCCCTTTCTCTAAAGCTTTCTACATGCTAATAGCAGCTTCACTTAATAATTTCTAGCACCAACCCTGCAGCCAGCTGTGTCATCACAATTGCTCAGCCATTCGACTCACTGTAGTTACTGGTTTGATGGATTACAATCAGGATTCTGATCCCAGAGCAGCTTTGAAATGGCAATCAATGCTGAGCATGACAAATTATATCATCCTGAACCCATATTTGGCTAACTGCCAGCATTTCATCTCACTTGACCACTGTGTAGCTTTCTGTCTTTTTAATCACAACACTTTGCTAAGGGGGTTGTAGCCATTTGTTGGTATCTCTGGAACAAGTATCAGAACTGCATTTTACTGTATTTTTAAGTCCCACATTAGATTTTTATTGTAAATCTGATGTTTTCTCCCTTTGGAGAGCCTTTTTTGAAGAAATATGTATAGGCTTGTGTTTTCTTCATTGCTTTTTGTTGTTTGGGGCTTTCTTCTTGGAAATGCAGCTGTTCTTTTATATAATTTAGTTTAAATTAACAACTGCTTCCTAGCCTGTTTTATTACAGCTTGGTACTTCTGGGACCTAAGCTTTGACATTACACGTAGTCAGGTTTGCAATTCTTAATTTACAGCTGTTACAGAAATACAAACGCACCGCAACTATTTGTTGAGGCCCTCTTCATTAGTTCTCATGGAGAATACAAAACTTTGGGAATTTTGATGCAGAGATAAGTGCTATCAAATCTCCAAAGTCTTGGGGATCTCATGAGTAGCAAGGGTGAACCCTTCAAATAGTGAAGCAAGATCAATAGAGTAGAAAATAACAATGACATTCTCCCACTGTTGTGTGTGGATATTACCCATCATTTTGAAAGCTCTGTTAGACATGCCTCCTCTCCTTCAACTTTCTGGTTTTGACAAAAGGATAAATTATGTGGATTTGATTGGCAAAATTGCCAAACTCCCTCAGGTAGGTGCAAACTTAGTCTCCGTTTAGGAAGCTATTTGCACTTCTGCTTGGTATTTATAGTCTAATTTAATGAGGTGTAGGAGAGAGGAGAGTGCTACGAAATCCAGCTCAGCAGCTTTAGCATTTATTTGTTCACATGGGATGTTCTCTTTTGTGGTTCTTGAAGATCGTTTCAGTAAGTGAAGTTCACAGAAATGACACATAATATTTTTCTGTAGTTAATTCAGACTTTTCAGTTGTGAAGCTGTACCATTCAGCTCATGGTTTGTAGGGATGAAGGTAAAGTTTTTGAGCTGTGCCTGCAAAACCATGTCATCTGCTACTGTAAGGCTTAATACTGCTGCAACTAATAAGTGTTGGATGCAGCACAGGAGCTGTGGGAATGATGGGAGTCTGCACGTAAATTTTCCGCTATTTTTTTCAGTGTTGAATATCCAGTTTAGAGCTCAACTGGAGTAATTTTTGCAACTGTAAACAGTGATGCAGACTGAAAAGCAGCTTTTTTAACATAAAAAACCCATTCTACTTCAAAGGGTTTATTTAAAGCTGGGAATCAAATGGCATAACTGTTGCAGCCTGCAGCTTCGCTCTATCCCCTTTCTTGATTTCTTTTTGTCTGCCTCTGTTCCTGTGTGGATATTAACTCTTACTTTGCTGTAGACAAAACACAGCTTATACAGTGTTTGTGACATAAGCGGGGGAACAGCTAAGTACTTTATTTTGTGGCCAGCTCAGCAGGATAAACTTGGATTACATGACAGGTTTTACAAGAGGGAACAGGTTGTTCAGGTAACTGTCTCCCAGGACCTACATGAGCAAACTGCACTGTTGGGTGGAGAAGACCATCTGGATCTTTCATGATGTTCACACACACACTCTGAACCTCCTGTCCGGAAGAGTAAGACTTGCTGCCTTCTGCTTCCCCTGCATCCCTCTGTCTTCTCAACCTTCCCTTGCAGTTGTTTTCCAGCTTGTTTGTGCCACAGTTCTGTTTCACTAAGCTTTGCTCTCCTGCCTTCTATAGCTCCTCCCAATCGCTTCTACTCAGGAATGGTGGAAGAATTCCTATGAGTTGTTTATCCATGAAGCTTTGGTGAATGGAATTGGTGGATTGTCCTAGGTTAAAAATA
>VZTG01006685.1:132920-148716 GCA_013397845.1 Melanocharis versteri | reverse complement strand
CTGCAGGAATTTACACTCACCAGCAAGCCATGCCCACTCCTGGGCTGCTGCTTTTATATTCCTGCCTGTCTCCTGGAAAGTCACGCAGAGAAAACGTGTTTGCAAACGGAACTTCAGGTAGCTGATACCTCCCCCCAGCACAAAAGCTGGCAGAGAAGTAATTGCTGCGGGGAGGCACGTTCAGAGGCTCCCCAAACTTTGATGCCCTGTAATTTGCAACTCTCTGTAGTTGGAACTTGCAGCCTCGTCTTTGCTGCACGATCCCTCAGGGGATGGAAACCTGTGGAAAGGCTCTTGCTGATTTCTGTGGGGTTTGGACCAGATCCTCGCTGAACTTTTAGATGACTGCAAGTGAGCAGAAACTTCACACATCCTTCTTTATGCCATGCAGTGGCCGACTGCTCTAAAGTTTCCTGGCTCTCAGCTTGCTGAGGAATTGAAGAAACTATGTCACCTTGCCTGACTGAGTGTTGTCCTTCCCTTTTAGCTCCCTGCTAGGTATTTTATATGTTAGATGAAAATATTTGCCACGTTGGTGAACACATCTCGGTGTCTGAGTGTGATCCGATGGGATTCTGATCCTGCGTGCAACCTTGGGCACTGCTGAAAGACAGAGAACAAATAATCACAGCAAAAAACAGGGGACATGACTGATTTTCCAGTTGTAAGCTGCTCTCAGTCCGGTCACTTTAAGCTTTCTGCTGTTCATGAAACGTGCCATACAAACTGGCTGGAATTGGTTTTGGCTTCCTCACCGGATGCCTCAAGTCTTGAAGGTTGTTTTTTTTTCTATTGAATGGGAAAGATAAATCACCTGTGCCTGGTATGAACATTTAGGACTTTTTGTGATAATCCTACAACCCACCAGAATAATTCAGCTGCAGGAATATCAGTGTCATTAACACCCTACTTATTTGTCAATCAATTTTCCTTGCTCTGTCCTTGCTGATTGTAACTCCATGCACAGGACAATCACCACACGTGTGTGGGCAATGTAAAGCACTGCAGAACGGATAGAATGGGAAAATAAAATCTTGCTGCTGATGTGGCTCCAGATGAAGTTCAGATTGCTCTGGGAAGAGTGGGTTTCGATGTGCTGAGAGGCAGCCTCAGGTGGGAAGGGTGGAGGGGAGCCCCTTGGCCATGGAGAAAGAATGCACAGAGAAACCTCAATTAAATAAAAAAGCTCAATCAGGTTGTGCTTCCAGGCAGGAACAGCTGGAGCTGGCTGCACCACTAACCTGAAAAGGGTCGGTGGCCAGCACCAAGCAGGTCTGGGAGAGAGACATTTGTAGGCACAGATAAGGAATGGTTATCACCCTGATTTCAAATGAGGTGAAAACAGCAATTAAACATTTTATAGTGCAGGAACTGGGAGGAACAGAATCCACTGCCCAAAGCCATGGCCCACCCAGCAGCTGGGCTGTGTCACCTGAGAACACATTCTCTCCTCAGTTTAGTAATTTAGGGATTAAATACCTATTTTTCTCAACTCCTTCTGCAGTCAAAGCAGGGAAATGTGGTGGTTTACTCCTCACACCTTAAGCTAAGGTTTCTTCCTCCTCCCTCATGAGTCTCCTGAGGATAAATTCATCCCCCTCTTCCCACCACTTCCTCCCTCCTCCCTGGTCCCCAGGTAATTTTCCTATGATGCTCAAAGGCATGGCTTGTGTTCTACTTTTGCCTGACAGCGTTTCTGTCCGCCTCTGTCATGTCCCAAAATGACACCTTCAGCTCTCACAAACATCGGCTTTAGGGGACTCAGGATGAGGCAGGAGGCTGCCCCTCATTGCTGTGGAAAAATAGGGAAAACCTCCACCTCGACAAATCATCTTCATTTATACTCTGTGTGCAACAGGAGAGACGTTTGATTCAGGTGGAGGAAAAACCAAGATTTGGGCCTCCACAGCCCAAGAGACTCTCCCAAGCTATTTTATAGACGGAGGGAAGGAGGAGCTGCTGCATTTTGAAATAAACCAGCAGCAGCTCTGCCTTTGTGGCTGCAGAGAGCCTCAGGCTGTCTTGGAACTGCTGAGGGATAAAGGGATGCTCAGGGTAGGTAAACTAAAAAGCAGGGGGATTTCTGGTTAGGAGCTGCTCAGCTTTGCCATGACCAAAGATCCTCTGTGCATGCCAGTACAGGGAAAAAAAAATGGTACCTGTGTAGCTCAGGAACCGCTGGGATCAGGTGACAGATGAGTGGGGATTTTCAGGTTCACTGTTTTAGAGTTAGGTGCCCAAATTCCCTTTAAATCCCCCTTTAGGTTTGTAAATCCTTCGTGAATGCTCTCGCTAAATAGGATTGCCGCCAAGAAATACCTGGATTGTGTCAGCCATTTCTCTGCTCCAGAAATTAATCCTGCAAAAGAGTGAGCGTTGGTTAGTCTGAGCTGAGCCCCACACGCTGGGAGCAGGGGGATGGAGAAGCAGAACTGCTGCCTGCTCACTGCTCTCGGGAAGACCTTGCTGGCTCCTGCCCTGGGAAGGGAAAAGGTAGGGAAAAAGGAGATTTAAACCTCCCATGCTCAAATTAATCCCACTGTAAACCAGGTAAGGGCGAAGAGAGGCGAACCCTGGTTTTGTCACAGCACCAGGGTGCTGAGACCTGCCTGGTGTTTGAGTCCTGCTCTGTAGGGCCTGCCTCCATCACGAGGGGATGGATCCTCAGTGCAAGTGAAATTAATTCCTTTAGTTCAGGTTCCTAAATGCTCAGGGGCAGCCGAGGTCCCTGGTTCTCCCTCCTGCCATATGAAAGTGGGCAGAGATAAAGGAGAGTTAACCTCACACCAGGGCGGCTTCCCCGCACTCCCCAGCCCCAGCACCCTTCCTTTTCTTCCCTTTTTCTTTCCCCATTTACATTTTTTCATTCATTTACACGTGATGTTAATCTTTCCTTAATCTCCAATTCCTTGGTGTGTGTGTGGGGGATGAATTCCATTTGTTTTTGTTCCACTCTATCAGACACAGCAGCTATAAGATTAAATGATAACTGTGGACCTAATAATAAAAATACAATATAATGTAATGAAAGTAATGTAGATCTAATCCTCTGTTTTATTGCATCCTGAGTGCCTTTGGTGCTATTATTTTTTTCTTCCCTATGTCTCCGTCTTTGACTTAGCTGCATCTTTTCAAGGAAGCAAAGGCATTTGTAAAGATTATGGTATTATTCTGTTGAGCACAGCCTTGCTGTGGGGCACCTTTAATTACAAAATACTATCACTGCTTATAGGGCTGTGCGTTTCTGTGTGTGCAAAGCAGATATTCCAAGCCCCCCAAAGCACTAACACCAGCTCAGGCAGCTGCACTGGGGAACTTTTGCCATCTCCTCCTTTATTTTTCGTGCTTCTCGTTGCAGCTCCAACACATGCACACACTTTCTTTCTGCGTCGTCGTTTTTATTGTTTTAATCCTTGTTTAGGGAGAAACTTCAGAGGGGTTTGAAGCAGGAGTCAGCCTCTGTGAAAACTCCCACTCTGGTGTCATCTGCGGCCCTGCTCTTTGGGTAGGGAGGCTCTGGAGGTCTCAGAGGCACGAGGGACCGTGCCCTTCCTGGCCTCTGCTGCCCTGGCTGTCCGCCTCTCAGTCTGGATCGTGCTGGGGATGTCACTGTGAACGCTGGAAGTGGCTCCATCTGCGAGTGCCTCGGAGCAAAGCCGGCCCTTCACGGCAGAGAGGCTTTGAAAGCAGCTCAGGTGAGGTCTGGGATGGGGAAGCAGCTGGCTCAGGGTCTCTCCTGGGGTCACAGCTGCAGTTTGGTGTGCCCAGCTGTGCTGGCCTCCCTGAGCAGAGGGAAGCAGCAGGTGAAGAGCCTGGTTTGTCATCCCTGTGCTCGTTGCAGTCAGGAGATGGGGAGGTCAGCATCGCCCTGCTGCTGGGTTTGATCCTCTGACTAAACCAGGGATTGTGGGCAGCCCAAGGAGCCTCAGAAAGACCCTCACCTTGTATTGTGTCATCCCAGCCTGGGATTTCACAGACCCCTTCTAAATGTGGGGATGTTTTCCACTTTTCTCCTCAGTTTCAGTTTCTCAATGCTCTGACACAGCTTGTTCTCCTCCCTCAGTCCTGTTGCAGTGATTCAAAGGTGTTGGGGTCTCATCTCCCTTGGGATGTGGGATACAGTCCCCCTGGCCCATGACAGATTAAGCCTGTTGCTTCAAACACAGGTTCTAGGAAAGAACTTAAACATCATGCAAACAGAGATCTACGATTTGTCTGTGCAGGAAAATAATTCCAACATAAACCAAATTTTCATTCTGCATTGTGAAAACACTAAGCCATTGATGTGCTCCCCAGAGAGGGGAAAGGGAAAGGAAATTTTCTACCCTGGACATGCCAGAACTCACCTGGGATGTGACATAGGCTGCCTTGGCCCAGGAAGGACCTGAGAAACCATCTTAATGTCACATTCATTGGAAGCCGTCTGGAATCATGGGTGCTTCTGGCTCCTGTGAATTGGTGTTTGCTGATGGAAAACCAGATTGTGGGGAAAAGCTTTGACATCCCCTGAGAGCACATCACGCTCATCTTGGGCTGAGTGCTTCTGCCAGTCTGGCAGCCTCCTGTAAGTCAGCAGGTGCAGTTCAGCTGTCAAACACAGACTCCCATTGGAGTTTTCTAGAGCATCCCCAACGCCCCTGCAGAGAATCAGGGATTTCCTGCTGGTCTCATGTCACAGATTAGTCCCATATGAGAATCTCAGGTGATATCAGATCCCATAAAGCTTTGCAGATTTGAGCTTGGTTCCCGCTGGTACCTCAGTTTCCCCTGAATGAACCTCTGTGCTCCCAGCATTCCCCCTGTATCTGCTCACCTGTCCAGGCTCTGAGTTTCCCCAGACATGGGTATATTCCAACAGAGTGTCCAGGTACTTGAACAGAGGGAAAACAGATCCCCCAAGAGAGATCCAGCTCCACAGGCACTGTGATTTCAGACGCAGATACACGTTTCAGGAGCCTGGTCTAGTGGAAGGTGTTGCTGCCTTGGCAGGGGGGAACTGAATGGTCTTTGAGATCTCTCCTAACCCAAACCATTCCATGATTCTTCGATGTTTCTCTAGCCCACATTAAAACTCACCTAGCTAGTGCAGCTGGGTGAACCAGCCATGCAATTCAGCCTCCTATTTACTGTCCTGAAAAAGATTTTTTTCCTCTGGAGAGCTCCAAGTTAGGAGGCTTCTGCCTGCCAGGGGGATGTGAATGCTGCCTGTGAGCTCCTGATGCCCCTCCTGGAGTATCTCCCTGCTCCAGCACTGGACAGAGCAGTGCTAACACAGTTCATAGGAAATCCACAGGGACACCACCTGGATGCAAAGCCCCATCCCTGCTCTTTGAGCTGTTGGAACACCAGCAGAATGCAAATCCCAGCTGCTGGAGGGTGCAGTCTCTAGAGGGAGACATGGTCATACCGATTTCAACAAGGCATTTCCTCCTGGGGAGTTGTGGATGTTGGAGCACCAGGGACCACCCTGCACCCCCAATGTCAACTTTGCATCGGATCTCCATCACTTTCAGGTGCAAAATTTTGGATAAATGTGGAGACTGGCTATTCCTTGGACAATAATCTCCACTCAGCAAAGAGTTTTGGCTTTCTCTTTTCCCTTTCTGCAGAGCAATGCACCCCACACTCTGGGAAAATGCTCCTTAAAGACAGGACTCATTTTTCCTGCAGTGACATCCTGAGTGATTTTCTTACCAGTCTCACACTTGAGTGTTGGTGTCACCTGTCCTGATCTGTGCTGCTGTCTCCAATGTGCTGTCAGAACACAAGGAGGCACTGAAGCAGAAGGTGCAAGGCCCTGGATTGATGGAATTGTCAGGTGGGCTGAGTCGGATGCCAGGCAATCATAAACCTCTGCTGTGGCTGTAGCCTGGCTTTGTGGCGATCTTCTGGCACTGGGAAATCACATTAAACGTTGCAATGATGGGGTTTCAGCCTGTCTGCTGTGGGAGATGTAATGTCTGGAGGGTTTTTTGAGCACGTCTCTGGTCTTGATGCAGCTGGATGATTCTGTGAGCTGCAACTTCCAGTGACTGCATCAGATTTGCATCTCGGAGCCCCAGGAATCCAGCTGTGCAGTGACAGCACATCTTGCTTTCTGCAGGGCTTAGCACAGTTTAGTCCCTACCTTTGGAATTTGTCTGAATCTGGGAAGGAAAGTTTCCTCCATCTCCAGTTACAACAGCAGCAAAAGGAAAAAATTTATGCTGTCCTTGGGCATGGAAGCTCTAGTGACAAAACCTGGATTGGTTGACTTTCAGAGGATTTTGGGGAACATACATATTTAAAAAAAAAAAAAGAAAATATTGACATTGTTATTGACATTGTTGAAGGCAAATATTTCTATCAACTCTTACAAAAGCATCATTTTGGGGGTAAATGGTGCTGCTGAATGTCCAGTCTGTGGTTTGCACGTGCCAGGGGTGTGGGAGGATGGAAGCTCAGACCCTGATGTCCTTCTCCAACCACAATTCCTACCAACAATCCCCTGGATTTACCAGGTCAGGATTTATCTTCTCTCTCCCTCAGCTGATGTTTTAACCTGCCCTTGCTCCCCTCATGTGAGGAGATGGATACCTGGACTTCTTTAGACCTTGGGACACCCAAGCAGGAGAGGTTTCTCTCCACAAAAGTTGATTTCATTGACTTTTCAGCTCATGGGAGGAGCTGTGAGATGGGCTTCTCCCTCTGTCCTGTATTGAAAGACAGTGTTTGTGTGAGACCCCATGACGTGCACCTGGGAGATACTTCTGCCTTGACCTTTAAATATAATTGCAATAAAACAACTCTGTACTGCCCTGGATGGATAAAAGCACAAGAAAAGAGCTATAATGAACGTATAGCCCCAGTAAAAGATTATCCAGCACAGACATAGGGTGTAATGCAATGGAAGACACTGGAAAAGAGCCAGAGAAAAGTGCCCTGTGCATCCCCTGCTCCTGTGCAAAATGTGCAGAAGGACCCTTAATGACCACAGTGGTTGGGTCTGTGTCTTACATCTCATTTGAGAGGCCATCTTATGCAATTAGCCACCTATTACTGGCAGTTAATTGACATCCAAGAGACAGGAGGGTTAGAGTCAGAGCTAAAAGTCAATTAATGGCTCCTCGCTCTGCTCCAGCCGTGTTAAAGTGCTGGAGCAGCCACATCCCAGGGACACGTGATGTGTCCCAGGTCCCCCAGCCAACTGCTCCCTCCCCTTCCCCTCCTCCCTGGCAGAATCAATCCTTATGATTGATGCTAAATGGCTGTGGTTTCCCATTATTGACAGATTTCCTCTTGACTTCCAAGGGGTTTCTCCCTCTAGCAGAGACCTCTCGGTGCAGTTCCAGGAGAAACTCATGGCTGGAGCCAGCAGAGAGGTCAGCTGGGAACTAGGCACTGCAGTCCTCTGGTTTTCCAGCTGCAAGGCTTGCACTGGGGCTCTCCTGGCACTCAGTCTGGAGGGCAAAACGACGTGAGAAACCCATGGAGGCACATGGGTTTGGGAAAACTGGGATGCATTCATCCCAATGAGGAAGCACAGGTGGCTTGTGAGGGGTAGAACTCATATTGCAAAAGTTCTCTAAGAATAGAGGCAGACTTGTGTACTTTACTGCCAGCCACTTCCAAACTTGCCAGAACTCCACCTTCCCTTTGCCAGCAGCAGGAACTGCTCAGAACCAAAGGAGAAATTGTTAAGAGTCAGGGGAGGGTGTACAAGTCAACACAGACATGAATTTACAGAGGGGTTTCCTCAGACTTGTCATCAACACACAGGTTCTTGTTTTCCCTTTACAATCCAATTTCCCTTCAACAATTCGCACCAGAGTCAGACCACGGCCATGTAAAGTTCTGATCAGTTTTGAGCAGGACATTCTCTGCCTCAGTCCTGCTTCCCAGATACTGCAAAGCCTCTGAGAAGTCCACCTGATGTTGGACTTCTGTCTGGGGACAGGGCAAAGAAACAATCTTGGTTAGGTCCTCACTAGAATAACTCAGGCTCCTGGACACCAGCTGGTGCTGGAGTGCTCCCTGATTTAGCAAGGACAGCCCAGACAGACTGCACTGGCTGTGCTGGCTTTCCTTAAAGATAATCACCCTCTGCCATTTGAGACTCCCTGTGGTACCCAGTTCATCCCATGGGACCAGCAGACACCACACTGGATCCACTGGTGACCTGAGCCCTCCAGAAACAAAGGCCGAAGGTAAATGGGACATTTCTGGGCGTCTCAGATGACACAGACATTTGACTCGCAGGGAGATACTTGCAGGCAGACACCTAATTCAGGTGCCTGGATCTGTGAGGTGAGTCCTCTCCCTCCTGTAGGGAATGGGAATAGCTGCTGGCATTCAGAGGCAGCTGTTATCAGGTAATTTAAACTCTCCATGACACAGGAGTGGCCAACGGCTTGGACTGATGAACTTTTCCTCCAGGATCCTGTCCATCATGTCTCCAGTCATGGCCAGCAGAGGTAAATACAAGCACAGGCCACATCAGAGTCACTATTCTCCAAGTTTAGCCCCCACTTTGAAGTGGTTTATGAGTCACTATCCCATTATAGCTCCTGAAGTCTAAACAGCCTCACTTTTCCTCCTTAGGGCAATTTCTCTCAGGTTTGTATTAAAAGCCAACAGCCTTTTTGTCCACAGCATCCTGAAAATCCTGTACATTGAGTGTTCTCCTCTGCACTGGACCTTCCCCACTCTGCACCTGTAGATCAGAGGCAGAGCTGCCACCCCTCTGCAGGACCAGGGAGAAGGTCAAACCCACCCCACTTTGCAATGAGGTGACTTTTCCCACTTCTCTGCTGCTTGTGATGCCTCCACAGCAATTTCTATTCCAGTTGCACTTTTGCAGTTGAAATAATTCGGTCGCCAGGTGCTGAAAAGCTGTCGCTCTCCTGTTCTTCAAGGTCTTTCTCTCCATCAAGGTGCACATGCCTGGGATCCCTGCTGCTGTGACTCTGGCCACAGCAAGGACACAGACTGTGCTCCCTATTTTTGTCCTGGAAAGGTAAATGAAGATAAACAAATCAATAAACAGTGGCAGCTGGTGAGCTGCCTTCACCCAGAAGATGCAGTTGTGTCTGTGCGTTATTAAAAACACATCAAAACACAAACAACGTGAGTGAAGAAATCCAACACAAGCCAGAATAAAAGCACCAAGCCTTTGGTTTGCACCTTTTCCACTGGGGAAGCCACCACGCAGATTGATAGCATTTTAAATTCGGTTGGTCATGGATGAAGAAGAATTTTAAATGGGATCAATTTGTTTTCTTCTTCTGAAAGACAGTGTCTGCTCCTAGAACAACTTGCCTGGTGAAGAAGAAAAATAAACTCAGCATGAAATTTCTCCCTATGATTAAGATTCTGGGGGAGAGGTGGGCTTGGAAATTTGTGTTGTGCAAGCTTTTACCTCTTTTGATTTTATTACTGGGCACGAACCATCACTTTTGCATTAGGCCTGTACAAGACCTGATACAATGAAGGGCCAAGAAATCTGCAAAACACAGAGAAAACTGTGAGTTTGCTTAATTGTCATAGAATCAAAGGATGGTTTGGGTTGGAAGTGACCTTAGAGATCACTCAGTTCCAACCCCTTGCCATGGACACCTTCCACTAGGTGAGATTGCTCAAATTCTGACAAATTCTGGCAGCTCTTGAGGTGAGGGTGGTTTGGTTCATGTCAGCTGCCTCTGTCCTTCAGCTTCTTATCTGTGGTGGGCTCCTCCAAGGAGGGGCAGAGCTGGGAACAGAATGGCTGCAGTTCCACAGGCCTGGGTGTCACTTCATTTTCCTGCTCCAGACAGCCCACACTGCCACAGCCATCATTAGTGTGTTATGAATCTAATTATTGTCATCTCTCCTGCAGACATCCCCAAGCATTTGAAAGGATTGTCATAAAAAAACCCCACGTGTTCTGGGTTCTGCTGGTGTGAATGGTGAGACAGCTGCTTTGTCATTCCTGCTCGTGCATCCATCTCACGAGAACTGCCCTAAAAATGTCGAGAATTAAAGCAATAACTCCATTGTTCAAAATGCTTTTAGCTTTGTTTTCTCTAAAAAATAAGTATATTCCTTTTCAAAGAGCCACGGTCAAAGGGCTGTTTTTATTTGCCAGCACATTCATGGAGAGGAGAGGAGAGCAAGAGATTTATCCAAGTGTTCTCGGAGTTGTGACCTTAGAGATCACTCAGTTCCAACCCCACTAGCAAAGAAACTGGAGTGACTCTTATTTTAGGCCAGCCTAGCTATGAGCACAACTTTTCTGCTGGGGATTTGAAGAGGGCAGGTTTTGCTGGCTTATCTCCATGGGAGGGCTCCTGAATTTTGGAGAGGCTGCCTGGTCACGAAGTGACCGTGGCAGGCAGAGATTTGGATTTAGATCTTTTTCCTCCCAGGGCTGCCTGTGGAACTTGGCTGTGCTTTGTGTTGGTTCCCCCGGGATGGATTTTTCTCTGAGGATGAATGCATTACAGATGGGCTGTGGCACGACAGAAGGCTTGAAAACACAGACAAACTCTCTGTTGGAGGTAAACTCGGTTTCAGTGTGAAATGTTGCCTGCAAAATTTAGGGGTCCTCTCAAGAGAAAAGAGAAAATTTCACAGTTTGCCAGTGCAGAGGCTGTGCTGGGCTCTGAATGAAGGCCAAGAGCCAGCTGGGAGCTCTCACTCCCCTCTTCCCCAGCATTCCATTGCCTGGGAGGGTCACTTAAACCTGACATGACTTCCTGGTGAATTATCTCATCACTCCCAACAATCCTATTTGCCTGATGGGGCTGCCTCACAAACAGCCCCCCATGGGCTGTTTCCCCATCTCTGTCTCTTCCATGCATCTTCTCCTAACGACAAGCACTCCATTTGGGGCCTGCTTTCCCAGCAGCCTGATGGATGCCACGTGTGGATTGATTTCCAGCTGGAGTCACATCTCCTCCTCCTCCTCCTCCTCCTCTTCCTCCTCCCCAGCACATGAGAGGATTGCCCTGCTGTCCAGTGACACCTCGTGTTGCTTTTCTTCCCTCTGATACTGGACATTGAACCACCCTTAAATGTTGATGGGTCATGGCCCAGTGCCTCTGCTTGGCTAATTCTGCACCTTTGCGACCTTTTTTTTATAATCTTAATTTTATAATATTAATTCATAAATTAACAGCCACATCTATTCCAGCAGATGCAATGTCCAGGCTCTGCTCTTCTTGCTGCTGGTGTGGCCTGGTTTTCTCTGCCAGGATTGATGTCTCTTATCCCTGATAACCTGTTCCCCACCTGTACTACCCCTGGAATACCTCCCTATTCAATGCCCAGTTCTGGGCTATTCAGCATCAGTCAAAAATCAGGAAAATGCCAGCAATGAAAGGACAGGGCTGTGCTCAATTCCTACATAAATAAAGCCAGACCCATTCTCATCGCTGCTGGAAAGCTCAGGAATGGCCTGGTGGGAATCAAACTCACAGGAAGGCTTCTGAGATTAGGCTGAGCAGCAGGAGCTGTGTCCAGCCAGGGAATAGCTCACTCTGGACATGCTCTTATCACCACCAGGATGTGCCCATACTCTGGAGACTGCTCCAGCTCCAGGCTGGCAGGGACAGACAGGCACATGCTTGATTGAAATGAATCAGATCCTCAGCCAAAGCAGCACGGGTCAGCTTTTTGTTCGGCAGCTTCTGCCAAGATTCCTGCTGTTGAAGATGGACTGACACTTCACAATTTAAAGAACACGGAAAAATCCAGTTTCAGGCTCACAGAGTGGAAAATACCTGCATGCTTGGGATCTGTAGCAGCACCGGAGGGGGTGGAGGCACATACACATCATGTCTACAAGTGTGCAGGCACTCTAATTAACTCATTGGTGGGTCCCAGAGAGCCACAAAATCCCCCTTCAATAATGGAACTTATTCAATATTTAATTGGATGCTAATAATTAAAATATACCTCCTTTCAGCCCAAACCTACTGAGCACACACGAGCTGCCACCGTAATTATGGAGCCACGCTGATCGCTTCATTTCCATGGCCCTTGCTTTGTGAGAGGCAGCACTGAGGGTGTGAAACATGGCAGCACTGCACAGTTCCTGGGAAAAGATGCCTTTGCAGCTCACGGGAACAGGCATCCATCACTGCTCCCCAGTTTTTCCAGCCTTTTCTTCTGTTTCTGTATACAAATAACTGATGCGAAGGATCAGGGAGAGCTGATACCACAAAGAGAAGAGCAGCCACAACTGCTGCTGCTGGAACTTTCACCTAACAGAGTATGAGCTCAGGGAACTCTGTTGGTGTTGTTTTTTCCTCTGTTTGCTTGGTTTTGGTTTGGTTTAGCAGCAACTGGAGAGATTCCAATAGGGCATTTTCAGATCAACATTTGTAACAGGTTCAGACTTGGGCTATCAGACCACTGAGCAGAAGAAATCAAATACTATTTCCAAGGTGGAAGCCAAACAGGGAAATATTTTGCCCAGATCTTGCTATGGACATTTTGGGAGAGGTGTGGAACATTCAGAAAGAGGGAACAGAAAGACTCAAGATGTGAAAACTCAGAGCCTGGGGGTTCTTGTAAAATCAGTGAGAGCTGGATTAGCCTTGCAGCTGTTTGTCTGAGAGAGACGGAATGGTGTGCTGCTGCTATTATTATTATTGCTATTATTATTATTATTATTATTATTATTATTATTATTATTATTATCATTATTAATGTCCCACTTGAACTTAATGCAATTTTTAGTTAAAGGAAATCCAAGGAAATGTGCTGGTCCATTAGTTCACTGTCTCAAGGATGACCCTGGGGATCAATAACAGGAGAATTCACGGCACCTTGGCAGACAGGGCTCTTTAATCTGACCAAGCCTGAGGGATTTTTTCCCCCTTTTTCTGCCAATGTTATCTTAGTGCAAAGGTTACAAGAACTCTTAAACTGCCAAAATTACTGCCTGTGAAGACACACGAGTTTACTGCCTAGGAAAGAGCGGTGCCATGTGCTTAACTTCTCAAAGGCTGTGCCCAGCCTGCTGTCTGTCCAGAAGCTGATTTTTATGGATTTTCCTGCAACCTCACAGAGAGTCTGAGCTGCTCCTGCTTTGCCATAGCCCTGCTGTAATGTATGGGGTTAGGCTAAGCAGAGACTTAATTCCCTTCCTCCCAGGAGATCCTCTGACCCTTCTTACAATCCCTTGGGATAACCTCACTCAGCCTGCTCTGAGTAGGAGGATGTGCTGCTGGTTTACATCAACTCTTCAAAGCCGGGAGCTGTGCAAAGTGTCCGGCAAGTCTGGCATGGGAACAGCAGAGCTGGAGCTGAGATTGGAGATGGTTTTTGTCTCATCCAATCTGTCCTCGAGAGTTTGCAACTTCTATCCCCAGATCACCAGGGAATGACCCCCTGGATCAACACTGGATTGGCATTAGAAAGAAACAGGGAATTGTCACAGAAATGGGCTGCTGAGGCTGTGCTTTCCCTATATTTTTCCTTGGCATGGACACCAGGGATGGCATTAAAGCTTCCTGTCCTGCTCCAGACTCAGTTATTCCCCAGATCTTTATGTACACAGTGATACCTGCCCTGCATCTGCTGGGCTGGTGCTCCAGTGAGCTTTCAAGAGGAGTTCCTCTATCAGGTCCTGTCAGATCATGGAATAAAGGATGGTTTTAGGCAGGAGCCTGCAGAGGGGACTGGGTAGATCTACCAACACGGCTTTACATCCTTCCACTCATCATAAGGCAAGACAAACCTCTCTGGGGTGCTGGGGATAACCCAAATGACATCATTCACTGACAGACTCTGCCATGGCTCTTCCTCTTGGACCTTCCAGCTGTGAGGAACAGCTTTCCCCTCTGCAAAGGAAAGCTTTTCCCCTCTGCCACTTTGCCTCCTCGCATGTACCCTTCACGATTTTTCAATGGGTGAAACCTTGTCCTGTTCTTGTCCTGTTTATCTGCATTTTTACCTCATCTTTCAGCCAGAAGTCATCTCGCACTGACCATCTGCCAAGCTCTGTACACGCATCCCGCTTCGGGCTTTTCATGCACACAGGAGCCACATTGCAGGGAGAGGCTCTGGGACCCACCTAAGTTAATTTGAGAAAGGAAAATCTGGTTTGCAATTTCTTTCTTCCCTTCTTTCCCCTCTTCATTTGCCCTTGACTCGCTCAGCTCCTCCGTCACCAGTTTGCTGTCTGGCCAGGGCACGCTGCCAGGAATCCCTTGCCAGCCTTGAATAATAAATACCAGCTAAGTGATGGACTAATGCCAGGGCGAGCTGCTCAGAAATATTCCCCCTAGGTCCCAGATCAATAACACTTAGCTCTTGTTCTGTGATTGAAGACAAGCAGAAAAACCACATCATCTCCCCAGGAGCACAGGAGGAGCCTGCAAAGAAACCCATTTACCCCTCCTCAGGTCCCCAGTTGTCCACACGTGCTTTAAAGGCCAGAGCTCAGGTGTGAGTTTCTGTCTAGAAATGCTTGGCTGGGACATGATCAGCCAGGAGATGGCTGATACCAGGCCTTGGGCTGTGGAGGGAACGATGCCAGAGGAGAAATACAGATTTGTTGGAATGAGGGGCTTATCTCCATCAATGTGACCAGGGCAACAGGCTGGTGAAGAGCACCTTGGATGCCTCCAAAACTTCCAGGCCAGGTTCTCAGAGTGCTGGGATGTGGTCAAAAATGGGAGAACATCCCTTTTATGCAGCAGCTTTAGTCAAAAGATGGATTTCTCTGAGTTTTCAGAGGGGTGTAGCCCTCACCAGAGCTGGCACCATTCAGCATCCTGAGTTCCCTTCACCCTGTGAATCAGGCCATGGCACTCCAAACTGGGGCTCTGCCAGTGACAGAATTAATATGGATTTATAATAATGCAGCAACGTTCCCAAAAGAGACTTTAGCACCTGGGCTGTGTGGTTTTCTCCTCCTCTTCCACAGGTGCAACATCTTCCTCTGACCTTGGGTGTCTCTTCTCCTGCATCTTTGATGAAACCAGCCTCACACAGCTCCTCGGCACTGACTGAGAGTTTAACATGCCAGGCAGATCTCTGAAATCTGATGGCTTTTAAATTACTCAAGTGCTGGAAAATAATACATTGCTCTTCCTGACAGGTTAATTGGAAAAGCCCCTGCTCCTCTGAGTCAGTGTGAGAAGCTGCTGGAAGCCCCTGGGGTGAGGGATGGATGTTGGGCAGTGACAGGAGTGTGGCAGCCCAGCCCCAAATCAGAGTTTTAGGTTTTAGCACTATAATTCTCCTTTCTAGAGGGACCGTGAAGTTCTTCTAGTCCCTCTCCACAGTCTTGAGAACCCTTGTGTCCCACAAGGGAGATAAACCCTCCTCCTCTGATATTTTGCTGTTGGTTCAAGGTCTAAATCACTTTGGTGTTGGCTGGAATGTCATCGGGGCCCAAACCCATGGAGTTCAACGGGAATATTGGGATGCAGAGCAGCAGTGTCTCCAGGGATTCGTCACTTTTGGGGCAGGAGCTGGAAGCATGTGGGCAACACCCACAACAGGGGTGCTGAGATCGTGGTTATCAGTCACAGACTGAGGTGTTTCAAGAGCTGAATTTACCAACATTCTTCAGGTACGTAAACCCAGTCGCCCAAATTCTAATTTATTCTGCAGGAACACTGAGGATCTGGAGTCAGAAAGCTGGACCCCATGATGCTCAGTGCTCTGTCAGTCTAAATAAGATAATCCCTCTCCACATGCAACATCTGATGGGAAAGGCTGATTCTTTCTGTGGAGCTGTGTTCAGTCACCCAGAAAAATATTCCGTTTATTTTATTTTATTTTATTTTATTTTATTTTATTTTATTTTATTTTATTTTATTTT
>VZTG01006685.1:93315-127695 GCA_013397845.1 Melanocharis versteri | reverse complement strand
TCTTAATTGAGAACTCACCTGGAAAAGAAAAAAAACAGATGAAGAAATGATGATGAATCATAGCAGCCATGGAACAGCCCAGATAAGGCACAATTTGCATTTTCATGTGATAATTTCCCTCTCTTAGCGCTTTCAAATTACTTTTAGAGCCACATTAATTCTGTCACCACAAACTCCAGCATGGGGAGAGACCAAACATGAGAATGGCAATTCGAGGGGCTCTATTTGGCTTTTCTGGGCCTTAAATGACATCTGGCACACAACACCTGGATTTGAGAGGACACTTGGGTGGCTTTATCACACAGCCCTTGTCCCTTCCAGAGGGTAAAGCCATTGATCTGAACGGGCTGGTTTGCTCAGCCTGGTCCAGATTAAGTTCTGGAATATCATCTTTTTTGTGATGTACAAACTGTGGCACATGTTCTAGGAGAGAACCATTATCTCACAAGAGCAGAGTCACCACAGCCAATAAATGCTGAAGGAAAATCAGTGTCCTTGGCTCTTATGCTCCATCCCTGGAAGTGTCCAAGGCTGGACAGGCCTTGGAGCAGCCTGGGATAGTGGAAGATGTCTCTGCCCATGGGAGGGGTTTGGAATGATGTGATCTTTAAGGCCCTTCCAACCCAAACCATTCCAAGATTCTATAATTCTATGATTCCACGATTCTTACCACGACTACTGGAACGAGTATGTACTTTGGTATAAATGACAACAGCCAGGAAAGAAAGCATGGATTTGGTGCAGGAGGGAGCTGGTTAAACAGCCCTGCACGATTTAATTCTCTCTGTCTGGAACGAGCACCCCTCTGAGTGGTCTGAAGAGAGCCCTGCCTCTGCCACGCTCTCAGCTGGAGGTTGTCATCACCTCGTTGGTATCCGAGCTGCACCCAGCTGTCTGTGACCCTGATCCCCAACCTGGCACAGCCAAAGTGAGCCAGGCTGCTTTAAAAACACTTTCAAAAGTACATTTCTGCTACTCCAGTTCATGCCAAATGCAGGGAATTAGGAAGGACCAGCACCAGCATTAGGGCTGATCAGCTGGAGGAAGGTGATAAAGAGCTGCAGGTGCCTTTGGGAGCTGTAACCACTTCAAGAAGCACACCTGGAGCTGGGAGTGTATCCTGAGCATTCCTCTCCAGGCAGCATTGCACAGCTGTTGCTAAAATCAGGCAGGTTTAAACCCGACAAGGACCTGCTGGGGTTGGTGGACGAAGAAAAAGTTCTTTGAGAGTAGGTTGTGGGTTTCAGCCTGTTTGATTCCAGTTCTACAACAACACTGCATCAGTGTAAAAGTGTTTGTCATGGGAGAAAAAAAATTAAAAAAGAAAAAAAATTCTTATTGCATTATATTTAAGGCCTTTGCATGTGTGTATACTCTGGGCTGGAGATTTTGGAAGCCAAAACAACTTGTTTCTGATCTTTCCTATGCTCTGGACAGGAGATTTTGGAAGTAAAAGTAACCTGTTTCTGACCCCTTCTGTGCTCCGGACAGGAGATTCTGGAAGTCAAAATATTCTGCTTCTGTCCTCTCCAGGACACAGCCAAAAATATTCCCTGCTATTTCCCTACTCATCCTAATAAAGTGCTGTGAATGCTCCAGGTAAGAGGCTTCACGAGATAACTGAGTACTCCTTAAGCAGTCTTGACCCTCATAAAAACCATCCCCACCATGGTCATCTTTCTTCCTGAATAATACATTACCCATCTGGTCCTGCTGATGATTATACAGGCTGGCCAAGCTCATCTTTTTTATGTGCTTATCACTCACATGGCTATTGATTAAGTGCCTTCTCCTTTTCCCTTCAAAGCTGAAGGCACATCTCTACATGCTCTGAAACAAGGTGGGATCAAACTCCAGCGTAATGCCTTCTAAAATCCCGTGTCCATGAAATGCAATTCCGTGTGCTGGGGGAATAGGAGGCTTCCCATCAAGGCTGGTGACAGATAAGTGGAGCTAACACTGGATTCTGACCTCTCTTTTGTGCCAGGAGATAAATGTTCACGGCGTCTGAAACCTCTCCTTGTAACAGTTGCTGAGTGTAAAGGGTTGAGAATCAACTTTAAAAATAGAGCAGATATTTCTTATTTCACCATTAGTATCAAGCTGGAGAGGTTTTGCACGAAAATGCTTCTCTTGCAGAGCAACTTCATCTAACTCTGACACGAGAACTTTCTCTATTGACCCTGAGCGGGTTGGAGCAAAGGTTGCCATGGGTCACTTGAAACCTGATTTAAACCTGATTTATTCCATGACTCAGTGGGAAAAAAAAATGGAGAAGAAATGGCTGGGGCACATTTTAGGCTGGAGATGCCATGGAGAGAATGGAACAGTGGCCATGAACAAGAAGAGGTCGGTGCCCTGGGGTTGATGCCACTGGGAATAACATTGGAAACACATCCTGGGACATCTCTGTGCTGTCCTTTGCAGCCCAGCTAAAGTGATTTTAGCCTTTAATAGTGAAAGGCCACAGGCTTTGAGCTGACCTGGGGGCTCAGGGTGTCTCTGGACTTGCCACGACCAGAATTTGGTGTCCCTGTGACCACAAATGTCCCCTGAACAAGGGCCTTGTGCCTGAGCTCAGCACTGGGGACACCCCCATGGCCACTGCCCAGTAAAAACCAGCCCTGGGTGGGGACAGGGGGATGGACAAACCCCTGGGGACAGGGGTGAGGAGAAGAAACTCCACCATGGTCATCACACCCCTGCCAGGGAAGAGCTGAGGGTGGTGATGACTTTTAATTCCCTCTTCTCTTCTCCTTCTCCATGGAGAAACACTGGATGTGTCCACCTAGGGAGGAAGAGGAACACTGTCAGGGTGAGCAGGACACCAGAGGTGGGGGAGGGACACTGGGAAGGCAGGAATGTCTCTGTACAGCAGTTTTAACATTAATGAAACTTTATTGTACTAATTGGATAACTTGAACTGTTAAAGTGTTAAAACACTTACTGGTTTAAGAACAAATTTTTAGCTTGGATAGACGGTCTTGCCTTTGTCCCATTACAGGATTTTGACAGCATTGCTAAGCCCTTTTATGACTCTTGGAGAGAAACGTGCCCTGCTGGTGTTCAGAGCATCTCGTCTCGAGACGGAGCTGTCAAAACCAGGGCAAACAAATCTCATCCTGAAACTGCCCATCTCTCTCCCCCAATGATAAAGAGCATCCAGACAGCTGGCTCGGAGGGTGATGCTTGCATCGAAACAGGAGAGGGCAGGTGAGATAAATCCCTGGCCGGGTGAACAAATTTTCAATTTGACTTCAGGAGAGATGTGAGGGATGGTCTGGAGACGGTTCCCTGATGGAAGTGTCATTAAATCCAGCATGTTGGAGTGCAGACAGTCCTTGCTCCTCGTTGTTCCCCTGGCCTCAAACACCACAGAAAAGATCTGTGTTCGCCTTCGGGGACTCTGATGGCAGCCTAAAAATGGCCACCCAGGTTTTAGGAAAGAGAATCAAGTTGGAGAGAGATTTTAAGATCAAATTTCCTCTAGTGAAGAAATCCAGATCCATCCGCCACGCCCCTGATGGAACAGTTTAATAACACGATTTTCCTGCTTTTTGGGGGATCCTTCATCTGTGGGTCTTTTAAGAGAGAAAGGTCTAAAACCTGGTTTTCTTTTTGCTTTTTGTTTTCCTGGAAATTTCTGTGAAATGAGTGGATCATTTGTCAAAAAGAGGCATCCCTCCTCACCAGACACACCGTGTCCTCATGCTCACAGCCAGAAAAAGACCTTGGAAACCATCAGGAAAGGTGTTTCAGGGAGCAAAAGAAGGTATCTAAAATAGCCGATAATGAAGTGAATCACAGCTTTTATTCTGAGTATTACAGAGAAGTTGAAGCCTCTTCCTAAATGAGTGGAGCAATGGTAAAGTGAAAAACTAAATGCTGAGTTTAGTTTATCCACAACTAAAATGAGGGAGATGCTTTCCCAGGTTGTCAAAAGCACCATGAATTTAGGTCTCAGAGGAGAATTAGGCTGTGAAGGAGAAAAAAAGTGGGAATTTCTGTAGGTTGGACAGGCGTGAGGGGCATAACCCATCACTGCTCCAGCTGGGTTGAGGGAAAAACCTTTTGGTTGGGAATTTTTTCCTCCTTGAGACTTCTTGGGCTGCCTTTGAAAGCAGCTGGAGGCTGTAGCTATTGGATGTAGATATAATTTCAATATCAACCACTCTGAGAAGCCCCCTAGCCTGGCAAATTTTACATTCCTCAAATATTCCCAATAGCTGTTATTTTAAAGGGTGAGCAAGAAAGGGAGGCACGTTCACAGATCGATTCCGTGGAAAGAAATCCTGCAGAATTAGCAGAAAGAGAAAAGGGAGTTTCCATGACAACCACCTTCAACCAGCACCACCAGTGAGTGCAGAGTGTGAAAATACAGAGAAAAAGGAGTAGTTTGGGGTGCAGCTCCCAGGGCGTGTTTGGGGGAGTGGGCATCTCCCTTGGGAAAGGACCAGGAGAGCTCCCAGAGAACAAAATAATCTGACAAGGGAAGGTCTGAGCAGCTCTTGGGAGTTGAGATGAGATGGAGAAGCCGGATTTGTGTCTGGTGAGGCTCAGTAGGGCTGAGAATGGGGCTGTGGTGGTCGGGTCCAGAGGGTAGGGAGAAATCCACGGGCGAAACTCTAAATTCTTCCCCATGCTGGGTGATCCAGCGCCCATCTCCGTGTTCAGCACCCCATAGGAAGTGTCCCAGCACTCATCCTGCACCCAGCACGGTGATCCCAGCCACACCCAGCCCTAAAAATGCCCCAGCTGCTTCCACGGCCAAGTGGCCACTCACTGCCCACCCCGAGAGGGGCTGGTGTTAAACTCCTGCCTTCTCTCTGGGAACAGACTGCATAACCTCAGCCTCTTGATGAGCATTATCCAAAGGGATTTCCATCAAAATAATTCCCAGGGGTTAATAAATAGACAGCAATACCTGCGGCGTTGGAGTAAATAATTTCCAGTGCGTTGTTCCAATGTCATTGTTTTACTGCCACATAAACACATATATTAGAGGGGGGCAGAATCGGCAGCTGTAAGTAATACGGAGAGGTTTGTATAAAAATGAATTATGCAAATATGATCTCCCTTTCCTTGTGAGCGCAATAATAAAAATGTAAAATAAATCTTAATAGCGTGTCTCGGACTTAAAATGCTAAAGGGTAAAAGGGGACGGGGGGAGGGTCAACGCTTGTTGTTTATTATTGAATTCAGTGCTGAATCCAACATGCCTAATGTTCTTGGAGAAATTGAAACATCTAATGTCAAATAAGATCTCCATGGTCTAATTCTTCATTCAGAGCCCTGGGGATAATGTATCCGACGTGACAATCCAATAAGCTTTCACATCTTCATCCATTTGTTTTCAGGGAGCCCTCACACCTCTGCATAAAAAGTAAAAAATATCTTTAAAAAGTCATTATTTCTTACACTGTAATAAATTCCACCGGAGCAATAGGCGTAATTTAAGAAAGGGGAGGGATAAAAAAGTGGAGAGAGGCTGGGTGACAGATTGTCCACAATTTTAATATACAGGATTCAAGCTATCATCTATCTGTCTATCTCCATATCTGTCCATCTGTCTATCCACCTATCCATCTTTATTATCCTGGTGACTTCCATTCCATCTTGAGCGAAGGTTGTAGAACTGCATCTTTGCTGGCAAAATTTCCCCTGATCAATCACTGCCTCTCCTCAGCTCTGAGGTTTGGCAGGCAGGGCCTGAGCCAAAATGAAAAGACAGATGAGCAAAGGCAGCAATTCCTGCTGTGGGCAGCGCAATCCCACCATGGAGTCAGCAGGACAGGACTGGCCCTTCTCTCTCTCCAGGCACCACTCAATTATCCAGAGGTACTGCAGGAATATCCCTTGGAGGGAACAACCCCAGAGTGGCAGGAGAGCAGCGACCTGGGGTAACAGCACCTGGGTTCCCAGGCAGCAGGAAAATTGGGCTGACCTGAGCTGAATATCCCCTGTTTGGTATTTAATTGTCCAGATGAAGAAGGGTTCGGTGGGAGGGACTGGAAGCAGGATGCTGGTGTGAAGTGGGATGCAGGATGCTGGTGCAGAGACATCTGCTGACCCTAATCTGGGATCTGCCCTAAGTATCAGACTCCTTTCAACTCTCCCAGCCAGGCACAGGATGCAGAACGCGAAGGCAGAAATAGTTTCGAGAGACTTGCAAAAACTCCTTTATTCTCTGATGAGGTATTGTGTCACATTTGGTGACAGCAGCATCCCAGGGCTCCGATGGCAGCCTGCAATCCCAGATGGGAATGAATGTTAATGACTGGTGAAAGCAGCAGAGATCTGAGCAGAACCTGAGCCTCCCTTGGGAGTGGCATTTGGTGCTGTCCCACAGAGCCGAGATCAGCCCTATTCATCTGTTTTCCTGCCGCGGGTTTTTGCCACTTTTGTTGCTGTAATTTGCATTATTATCTGCCAGGTAGGAGCCGGGACCGCAGGGTTCTGCTGCTGGCTTTATCTGCATTCCCTGCTAATGGAGAGACGGGAAATTAGAGGAGGACCTCTCATCTGTCACTGTGCTTTAAGGCTGGGCCTAAGCTCTGCTATCAGAGCTGCTCCACAGAAGCACAGACACATCAAGGTAAACAGCAGTTGCTCTGTTGCCTTTGGCCAGCGCGCAGATCAGTCTGTTCCTTGGCACATTAACAAAGTGTTAATTGTTCTTTGCAGATGCGTTTTCCCTGCCAAACGCGGGAGTAATCCTGACACTGCCTTGCATCCTAGGCTTTGGGGCTTAGGTCAGGCTGGAACAGGGGTTGCGGAACAATGAGCCAGCGTCAGGCTTTCATTTGGAAACCCAAAGCTCTGCAAAGCCCCAGGGCGCAGGGATGTTGTAGCCAGCTTTGAAACAGAGGTGAGGCTTACTGAGAAGTTTATTAAAATATGAAGAAGTCGAGAATGAACCCCTGGCCTCTGGTCTGGAGTGGATCTGGCCAGGGATTTCAAATGGAGGCTTTGGATAAACTGAAAAGAAAAGATAGTTTGCATGAAACGAGGTAGAACAGGATCATGTCTTCAGTCAACTTCATGTGCAATGAGAACAAATTCCAGACTTTCTGAGGAGTCCTGAGGCTCAGTCCAGGACAAATCTGTGGCCAAAGTCCAGGAAGGCGTCGTGGGCTAAAGTTCAGCTTTCACAAGGAAACCAAGATTGCTTTCTCAGGCCTTAAACGGGGTTTCAAACCGGTCGAGAACATCATGTGCTCCATGTAGCACCACAAGTTAGTGGTTATTCACATTTAGAGATGAGTTCTGTAGGTTGCAGACTAAATAGGGGAATTATTGCTGTGGAACGTGATGACTGTGTGATTTTCCCAAACAAAGCTGCTATCTGTCTCCTGGTGAGCCTGGTGGGTTGTATGGGCTGGAAGTGTTTCTTCAGCTCCTGGGGGTAAACGCAGGGCACATCTCTGATATGGGGCTGCTCTGTTTTGCTGTCAGCAAAGGATGTGTGTTCCTGAGGTATTTCCACATTCCCTGGCCTCCAAAAACACATGGAAGATATGGCAAGAAAAGGGAACCAAAGACCACAAGCCAGGTGAAAGGGAGATGTGTTGAGGGAAACACTTCCTTGTCCCAAGAGAACAGAGCAAACTGATTTCCCTGAGAAAGACTTCGCCATGAGGTTTTCTGGGTTTGGCTCTGTTTTGTTTTTCTTTTTCTGGGAGAAGGGGAAATCTCAGCTCGGACTCTTTTATTTTCTCTCTACAAATGTTTTTGGGCAGCCCGGCAGATACTCATGTTTTTACAGAAACAAGCACAGGCACATCATGGAGGTGTCTGTCCCAGCAGTTCTCCTTCAGACCGGGCACTGTCAGTGAGCTTTTCTGAAGCAGGAAAGGTGGGAATTACCTTTGGCTTTGGCTGCCCACTCTCAGAACACTTTGTCAGGTCCCCGGTGTGACGTGCACAAGCTGAGCCCATCCATAACACCAGAATAACTCCCCCTAAAACTCTTTATCCAGAGAGTCCAAAACAACTTACAATTTCCTCTTTACACCTGTAGCTTTTGCTGCTTCACTCTGTATTTTGCAGGTGATTGAGAACCTGGAGGACAACAGGAAAATAGCCATAGAGGTTGAAAATAAACCAAAGCTTTTCTGGGCCAGAATGACAAGCCCATGATGCGGAGAAGAAAAATCGATAGAGTTCAACTGAGTGGTGTTGCCATTTTCCAATCTCAACAAAGATCACAATGCAATGAGACCCGGATTTTTGGGATTATTCTTGTGTAGTCCAGGAACCTTTGCTGACATCCCTTGCACTGAGTCATGAAATGAGTTCTTTGTCGCAATTATACAAGGCTGGAACTTGGAAGAAAGAGGAATTTCCCCTCATCTGCACTGCACGGACGGAAAGAGAACAGGAGAAAGAACAAAGATACAGAGTCACTGAAAGAGGAAATAATTTCCAGGCGAAGAAAACATTTCAACTTTGCAAAGCACATTCATGTGTATGTATGGACTTCCATCATTTGCACATAATTTAGCAAAAGCAGGAGTGAAATACAGTGGAAAGTTTCAAACATGTAACAGAGCCATAATTTTCCTCTGAATTATGACTGAGTAGTTATTATTTGCTCAGGAAAGCTTTTTTCTTTCTTCCCTCTTTTTTTTTTTTTCTCTTCTCCTTTAACATCTCATTAATGTTAATGCAACCCCAGCCCGATAAAAATGGGAAGATAGGGCAATAGCAGTTTGGCAAATTTATTTTGTGAGAGCACTATCTTTGGTTTGTGTAAATGATTTTCCTCCACAAAACGAGCGTCTCTGGGTCCCATTAACCCAAAGTGAAAGGATCTGGGCAGGGATGATCAATGGGAAGTGAAACAGGTTTTTCACTTTGTTTCTTGCTTCTGTGTGGGAGACTGAAAGGTGAATTCCAACCTGGTGGAACCATTAGAGGGGAAATGAAGCTGGAAAAAGGGAGGGAAATGCTGCTGTGGGGGATCCAGGGAAAAAGCGACTCTAGGTGAAGAGCCTGGCTCTTCACCTCTGTTTAAACACCAACTCTGCACCGTGCCTGTGGTTGGTCCCACCTGTCCTAGAGCCAGGTGAGGCCTGGCTGTCCCCATGGTCCCAGAACGAGCTTCCTGCCCCTCAGGAGACTGGATTGCTGAGAGTCTTGGTCCCCACGGAATGAAGGTCGGTGCAAAGAGCATCACGGCCCCTGTTTGGGTCACTTTCTTCCGCTTCTTTCCGTGGAAATCCCATGTGGGGTGAAGAAGACCACGATATGGAGTCAGACGGGACATGGATGCGACTGAACCTGAGCAGTCAGGCTTGTTCCCAGGGTGCTGAACTGGCACTGGATGGTGCCCTGGAGGAACTTTCTTCTTTCCTTCTGCAGGCTGGGCATTTCCAGCTGCAGATCTCCAGGGGGTAGCTGCTTATCTTCCACGGCTGAGCGTGTTCCAGGTCTCAGAGTTCACCTTCCCGTGAGTTCAGGTGGGGCAGAACAGCCATTTGTGCATCCAGGAAGGCCAGGGAAGCACTGGACAGAGACAAGTCAAGCAAACTCAGGATTTTCTGCCTAAATCTTCAAGTTAGATCCTTCAAACTCATCATGCCAAAACTTCCTAGAGGCAGGAGACAGTGGGTGGATTATTTTCCTTTTTCTCCACGCAAAAGTAGGACTTTATTCTATTTATCCAAACTCTACCCACTTTTGTTGGAGAAAGACCTCCTTGGGGTGATCCAATCATCACTGGTAGCAATCTCTGCTTTCCACTCTCCCAGTGACAAGCCTGTCTTGATTTACAGCTGTAAAGGAATTCAAACTGGTTACATACATTCACAGAATCACTGAATATTGAACCCACAGACTCACACGTCTCTGGTGTAGATCCCTCTGTGCAAATCAGTCTCTCACTTGTCTCCCTTTACAGCCAACAGGAAGGGATGGATACCCAGAGGTCCAGTTTGTCTTCCCAAGCTAAGAATCACAGAGTAATTAAGGATGTAAAAGACCTGAAGAGGTCTGTAGCACAGCACCCTCCAAAGCACAATGCCAGTTCGATTTGGTTCTCTAAAGGTCTCACCCAGCCAAGCTCAGAAATATCCACGGATTTGGAGCCTGCAGAGTCTTCGGGCACCTGCCCTGATTTTTATCTTTTGTCCTGAGGACCAAAGGAACAATGAAAGAAACATTTTAATGCCGGATTTGTCTTTGAAGTAGGTGCAACATCAGCCGTTTTTGACTGGGTTTGACAGAGATGTCTTGTTCTGTGGAGCTGGGGTTTGGGAGACATCCCTGCAGGGCTGGCTGGCAGGGAGCAAGACATCCAACACATCCCTCCTGAGTGTCAGCCAGGACACCCCAGCGACACAATGCCTGCGAGAGAGAGGGCAGCTGAACCAATTGCCAGAACACGACCAAATCATTCCTTCTCTTTCATATAAGAGGGACTGAAATGTGCAAACAGTAGAAGCCCTGTTCTGTAAATTCTGTTACGTCCTCTGGACATTGGCAGATGGAAGCCCCCATCCTGTTTTTCCATTTTTTTCCCATTCTTAATGTTCTCCATCAGGACTACACCATCATCTCCTGTGTCAATAGCACATCCAGCTCTTCCTTTCCACTTCTCAGAGAAGCCAGTTACTGTTCTCTTTAATAAAAATATTTTAAAAAATTTAAAAAAAAAAGGAATGAAAGGTAGAAAGGTAACAATTATCTTTTTCAATCAACATTCATATGAAAGGTCTCTAATAATAATAGCACTTAACACTCTTGAGCTCCAAAGTGCTTTTCAGGCATGAACTAATGAATCAAGGAATCAGGGAGGAAAGGCAAGCAGCTCATCCATCTTGAGCTTTCCAACTGTCAGGGGACTCAGACTGGGCTGCAGGAGAAGCCAGAGGTTTCTACAACTGAAGGCAGAGGAGAGCGTTCAGTAGTCCTGAGATCTTTGAACGCTGGATTCTGAGTCCATTTCGGGGGTCAGGAGCTCTCCATTTCATTCGAAGGGAAAAGGCAGGTGGGCTCCACGAGGCACAGATGTGGAATGTCCAGCCCAGTGCACATCTGTCCCTGCTGGCAGGGCTGGTTTCGGTGTCTCCTGCAGCTGCCTGGAACTGGAACCAGGTCTGGGTGCTCCTCACTCCACTGCAGCCCTGAGCTGAGGCTCAGCCTGCTGGAGAGGATTCACAGTCTACTCAGACAAGGTTTAACAGAGGGAGACTTAACCCAGCAAGGGACTTCCTCAGTCATTGGAAATTAGGGCTGTAAAGAGGTGGAAAGACAGCAAGGCAGGGTCGTTTCCACCTAATTAGTTCCTGACAAATGCATTTCTTCAGCCTCTCAAGGATGGCAGCCCTGCCACTGCCATCACCTCCTTGCCAACCTCTCTAAACACACCAATGCCACCGAGACAGTTTCTTATCCTGAACCATTCTTTAAAACAGCAGTTTCTTGCTTTATCCACCGATGAGATTCTTTCCCTTCAAGTATCAAATATCCTTCTCTAGAGTAGCAGAATTTTACCAAATCCCATCCTCACCCCATCTCCCTTCTTGTCTCACCTCAAGGAGCACCTCTCCTCCATATGTTTCCCAAACTTGTGTTTTTAATAAAAATCTGCGGCAGCAACAGGAAGAAACCCCATTCTCTTTCCTTTAAATTCTCAGTCCTGATGAGCCTTTAGTCCTTCTGTTTTAAAGTCATAGATAGAGAGGGGTTTGACTCACCATAAACACAAAATTTCCATTCTTAGGGAGCTATATTACTTATTGTTCAAGAGACAAGGAAATAGAAAGTGGAAAGGGGAAAGGAAAACCTCTTAAGATCTTCAAGTTAGAAAGGAACTAAGGGAAAGGAAAGGAAGCACCATATCTTTAAATGACTGCTTTAAGAAAGTATTTCCCCATGGATGGAAATTTTACAGGGACTGGATCCAAAGTTTAGCCACAAAGTCTGTTCAAGAGGATGAAACAGGCAGGAACCTCCAGTTTCAACACTCCCATGGTTTTGCATTTCATATTCAGTGGGAAACAATAAAACCAGAGCAGGGCTCATAGGTTTGCCTTGATTTTTGGGGGCAAATATTGAAGGTGTGAGGCAAAATCCCAAGAAAAGTCCAACTGTCCACACTGCCATAGAGAAGGGAAATTTGGCACTCAGGGAAGGTGGAAATGGGAAAAGAAGGGGCTAAGCCCTTTTAAAAGTGAAGGAAAAGATGGGAAGAAAACCCACTTTCTGTCCTGATGAGGATAAAGCTGAGAAATTATAAACCCTTTAAAACAGCCTTTAGTTCACAGCATAATTGGATTTCATGTTTTGGCAGCAAGATGTGATTATTCCTTCCCAAATAAAACATTCTTCCTGTGAATGATGACCGTGTAGAATTACCATGGCTAAGGAGTTTAGTGAGGGAGATGCTTTGCTCGTCTTCCATTTCTTTCACACCAGGATCTCAAAGCACTTTGCACGTGGTGATAGCAAATATTTCTGCTCAGTATCCCTTCCCACTTTGGTGATGGAATAGGGAACATCATTTAAGGATATCCTGAAGTTTGCACAGCAGCTCAGAGAGCCACAATCACTGATGTTCCTGCCTCCAAAACGACTTCAATAGTCTATAATCGATGAGAAATCCAACTGTATTGGAAAAATTTCCTTCATTAAAATTAAGTTTCTTTTACAGAGCTTATTTCCACTGTTCTGTGTGTGTGGAGAGGACACAGCAGGGCAAGGAGATTTCCCATTATGTCCCAGTGCACACAGGACACATTTGTGCCTTGTTTAGGCTCTTTCTGGACCCCACAACCCAGAGCTTGCCATGCCCAGGGTTTATCAAACGCGGTGCATCTGTAGAAGAAATTTCATATTCTCGCCCTTGCCATCACATTTTCCCTTTTCATATTCTCTTGTTGGCTTGTCTCTGACAAATCATCCTGGGATTCTGCTGGATTGACTCCAAATACTGGCATTCATAGACATGTGGAAAGATAAGGAAATGCACAACTCGCTGAACCCAATCATAAACATTATCTCAAACAACAATAACTGCAGGCAAGGGGCCAAGATGTGCTATGGTCAGAGTTATGCTCCAAAACCGAGCAGAGATTGTTAAGCACCACAACAATTAGAACAAAATGATTTCTTGGCCAAAATAATGGTGGTTTGGTTTTGGTTTTATTTTTCAAAATCTGCATGGAAACCATGCAAAAATGGGTGTGAGAGTGGAGAGCCCGGATGGCAGAGCCCCTGTAAAATGCTAAAAGGACTAAGAAAGAGAAAGCAGCACTTAGGTACCAATCAGGCTGGGCTTGGACATGGAATTATAGAATATTCTGAGTTGGAAGGGACCCACAAGGATCATCAAGTCCAGCTCTGGAGTGAATGGACCACACAGGGATCTAACCCACAGTCCTGGCATTACCAGCACCATGCTCCAACCAGCTGAGCTGACCTCAGGGTCCATGTCAGGCAGGTCAGACTCTTGATTTTACAGCTGAATCTAGGGCCCGGAGATGGTTATGAAACTTTCTCAGCCAGGAGAAGGACGTAGTTTTACAGATTGGGAAACCGATAAAAGGATTATTCTGTTTGCCATGGATTCTGCATCAATCCTAGTGAACAGGCAGAGTTTTCCCTGTTGGGGTTTGGGTCTGCATCAGTGCTTTGCTCTGTCAGTCTCTGCAGCCAGGTGCCCACAGTGTAACCAAGCCATTCCCCCAGGTGCACCATGCACACCAGCCTTAAACTTCCCTGCCAGAGTTCCCCCTCAAAATTCTCTTTTTTAGCCCTGACCACCTTTCCCAGCAGGGGTGGAACGTGGCAGTTCAGGTCAGAAGGTGATGCATCGTGGAGAGGAAAGAGTTGTAACCTTTCATGAAGCTCACGGTCCTGTTCCTGAACCCAAACAACCCGACCTGCAGCTGCAGCAGCAACTTCATCAGGAGCAAGGTGTTATAAAATAGCTCCAAGCAGAAAATGGGAATACAGAGAGAGAAATACACCCAGGCAGAGCATAAAGCATCGAGGCAAAATGAGGGTCATATAAAACCTCAAGACACATAGGAACAAACTTGAACGGTGGTGCTCGTTGTCTAAATGAGAAAAACATACAGGAAAGCGAGAAATAAAAGAATAGTTTCAGTAATTGAAATTTCAGGAGAACACAAAGAAGCAGGCTGTGATTTACCACAGGTAAACATCCTCTCTGATACAAATCACCCCTGTGACAAACATCCTGGAAACCTCATGGGCAGAAACTCAGCAGTGAGAATATATGGCTGTGAGAGAGGGAGAAACCTCAACGTTTGTTTTTCCCTCCCAATCCTAAGCATGGTTTATAGGATGGATGGGGAGGATGGGATGGATTTTGGATTCCCTGGAGTGCTGAGCAGCAGAGGGGAGGTAAGTGACAGTTCTGGGTGTCAGTAGGTGAGTGGGATGCTCAGGAGGGGAGGATTTTCTGCCCACTTGTAGTACCTGGCACAACTTCTGTCAGCCTTGGTGCTGATTTATGTGGCTGTTTGGTGTGTTCCAGGTAAGAGCTAGAGGAGAAAGGAAAACTGAGTCCCTTTCCATGGAATAAAATCATGGAATGTTTTGGTTTGGAAGGGATCTTAAAGATCAGCTCATTCCAAGCCCTCTGCCATGGGCAGGGACACCTGACCAAGTGGCTCAGAGCTCCACCCAGCCTGGCCTTGAACACTTAATATTTAACTGACTTTTCTAGGGAGTCTGAACTGGTGGCCTCAGAAAAGGAACTTAAAGGGAAGGTGCTCCAGGAAAACTTGACCCTGAGCTTGACCCCCTCCCTGCTCCTGCCCTCAGCACAGGGAATGCAAGGAATCCTCTTTTCCAAGGCCATCTCCACACAGGGGATGGAGTAATGACGTTTTCTTCCCAGAGATTTGCAGACTGCCAGTCTCCTCTCTTCTCCCCTTTCTCTGTGAGAAGCGGGTTGCAGCCATCACAAATGGACCTGGAAAAACCCAACTAGATGAGCAATTTTACCACAGGCTTTGAGCTTTGGTGAGAATTCCTAGAGACGGGAGCTGAAAGGACCAGGAGGGTTGTGTGTGGCTGGAGAAAAAGCTTTCCTTGCAGTTTCTGCTGGGAGGAAGGCTGCCTGGAGAACAGGGTGCTGACCAGAGTCAAGAGTTTGAAAAATCAAAGAAAAAGATCCAAATCGAGAGTTTGAAGTAGACAAATCTGGGAAGTGAATCTCGCTGTTCTCTTTTCACAGGTGATGAATGAAGAGGTGAAAAACCCTTTGTGCTTCTTCCCAGTCCTCGTCCTCACTCTCGGTTTGTCTTCCTTCAGGTCGCTGCTGCTTTTGTGAAATACCCACCAGTCCTGACAGGAAAGCTGATATTCCAGGCTTTCTGGGGAAGGGGCTACAGGCTTGAGACAGCAGCCCTGCCTCTGGGGAGGCCCCACTGCCACCTCTTGCTTCCTCTCTCCCACAGGTGTTTGAGACCGGTCTTTGACCTGGGCAAGGTTCAGACAGTTTTCATGGGAGTGCCAGGAGTGCCACAAATTTTACTCATTTTTTGGGCTTGGCCCCAGGACTCACAACATTTCCCAGAGAATTCCTAGTCTCGTGCACCATTTTGTTTTCCTATTTGTTTTTTCCAAAAGGTGCACAACACCAAGCTCAGGAATGGCCCTAATTCTGCTCACTGCTGCTGTGCACTTCCCTCACATTTCCTCACAGCAGAGAAAAGTCTTTGCCTCTTCTTTCTCCTCTGTCCAGCAAGGTCGTGCAGAGACACTGCAGATTTCCCCCTCTGCAGATTTCCCACATCACCAGCTCTTTATCCTCTGCTCCGAGAGGACAGATGATTTGATCAGGAAAGCTATTTTCCTGCAATGTAGATTATAATGGAAATCTGGAGAACAGCCCTGACTCCGAGTCTCTGCAGCTTTATCCTTTTAAAAGCACAAGCCAATTAACCTCAGCCTGCAGGGAAAGAGCCCCCCTCTTAGAGGCCGGGCCTTGGAAAATGAGACGTAGAGGATTTAAAATCACAAGGCTCTGAAACTCCAGCCCAAGCACGGAGCACTCCCCGTGCCTGCACAAACCTCCCCAGTGATGCCACCCACGTGGGCACGGGACTCTACACTCTCCGTGGACACGGTGGGGTCCATGCCAGGGTCTCTGAAGCTCCTCACGATGCTGCTCCACTTCCCTCAGGCTGCTGTGGGGCTTGAAGGATCAGGGTTAAGGACTGGAATTCCTGGGGACAGAGATGTCATTCATATTGGGGCGGTTTGTGAAGGATGGTCTCAAGGGCTCTCTCACCTGGAGATGTTCAGGGAGGATAAAAACCAGCCCAAGGCCCAGGCTCAGTAAAAAAATCACAGGAATGGTGTTCTCACCATGGGAACTGAAGGGCACAGAGACTGATTAGCTCCTAAGGGTTGCACCACGAGGAAAGAACTCAGCTCACCCTGAAACAGCAAAGGTGCCGCCTCCTGGAAACTTCTGTTTCTCCCCCATTTTGGGAGCTGTGATTGGCACCTGGATGCTGGGTGAGCCAAACCTGAGTGCCACTGCTGCTTCACAGGATCACGGAATCACTAAAGCTGGAAAAGCCCTCTAAGACACTGACTCCAACCATTAGCCAGCACTGCCAAGGCCACCACTAAACCATGTCCCCAAGGGCCACATCCACATGTTATTTGAACATTTCCAGGGCTGGTGGTTTCACCACTTCCCTGGGCAGCCTGTTCCAATGCCTGACCACCCTTTCAGTGAAGAGTTTTCCCTAATATCCAATCTCAACCTTACCTGGTGCAACTTGAGGCCGTTTCCTCTCATCCTTTTGCAAGTTACCTGGGAGAAGAGACCGATCCCACCTGTCTACAACCTCCTGTCAAGTCCTTTTTTTCATAGAAGAAAATGAATGACAGAGACAGGAAATTTTCCACATCTCTGCTGGTCTTCCACATCTAAATGCTCTCTGCTTATCCCACAAAACTCCTCTGCCATCTGATGTGCTACCCTGGCACCAACTGTTTCCTTGGGAGCTGCACACAAAACACCCTCTCACCAGACACCTCTCCCCAGATCATGCTAACTACCTGTCTTTGTGCTCCTTTCATGACAACAGCTCTTGTTCGAGATGTTCACATCTCCAGACATTTGACAAGCAGCTGAGTAAATGTCAACACCTTTCCAGAGGAAGTGTGGGACTGAAGGGAATTTAGCGCTGACTGGGAAATTGCAGTCAGGGTGAGGCTTTCTGGTTGAGCCCATGCCAGCATTTGAGGCCAGGCAGCAAACTCTGCTGTCCCCATGGGGATGAGGGATGGACAGAGAAACTTCCCCGATCCTTCTAAATCACAGCCTTAGACGGTTTTTTATGGGGGAAATAATCTGGGGTTAGAGCACAGTTCTGGAGCACTGGAGAAATACAGGAAATACTCCCAGAATAGCCTTGGATGTGCATCTAGTGAGTGGCACCCCTGCCCATCGTGGAACCAGGTGATCTTTGTGGTCCTTTCTGACCCAAGCCATTCTCTAATTCTATGATTTAGTGTCTGCTGCTCTTAGATCCTCACCCAAAAATTCCTTGCCAAGGTTTCCTGGACCTGTTCTCCTCAGGAGCACATTGTTCTGGCACTAAGAGTAGTCCCCCAAAGAGAACACCAGGGAATTGCTTCAGCACAGCCCCAGTGGAAATAATTCTCCCTGTTGATTGTAGCCTTTCCCAAAACACAGTATTTTCCATTGGCTCCAACTACTTTATGAGACCTTTTCTTGTGAGTTCCTACAGCTTCCAGGCCCACAGTGCTGTGGTCACTTCCCCGTGTGGGATATATGGGCTGGGGCTCGTTTTCCCAAAGCTTTTTTGGAAATTAACACTGCGGGCACCTTCCTCCTTCTTTATCCCTTTGTAGGGAGGAAAAAACTCTATTATGGAGCAATCTATCTCACCTGGGAATAGATCCATGGGAAGGATGAGATGAACAGCTCCCGGGCAATTCCTATTTCTCTCCTTCAATAGGTCCTACAGGGAAATGGCTCTGGCAAATTTCAGCTGTGGAATTTATTCAGGAAAGATGTCCATGATCGCAGGGTGTTGGACAAGGGTCACTGAGCCACAGAGCTCTGTTCCTGCTTATTAGAGATATTTCGGATGAGGTGAACTTCGGTGATGACTTCTCCATGCAAGTTTCAGGGGTTGTGATCAGGGAGAAGAGACAAGGAGAATCCCTTCCCTCTTGGCCTGTTGGATTCTCCATCGAGAGCCATTATTAATTTTAATTCAGAGCACAACAGGCTGGTGGAATCCACTGCTGCAGGATATGAGAGTTTGCTGGGCCTTTAAATGGTGGCTGCGTCGAAGGTTTGTATTTTTAAGCAATAAGTCCAAGCCAGTGGGCTGAAAGTTTGCTGAGGCTCATTTAGGCAAGATTAACATTGGAAAACGTTTTCTAACAGCACAGATAGGAACAGAATGTCCATGGGGGATGTGGAGTCTCCCTCCCTGCAAGAAAAGCCCCAATAAAGAGGTGACAGCACAGTTTTGGATGTCCCTCAACGGGTCAGGAGCAGGGGGAGGCTTAAGTGATTACTCAGGACTCTTCTCCATTCTGATTTCTGGCAGTATGGAAGTCAGTTTTTAACATCTTTAATTTAAAAAAAAGGGACATTGGATGGCATTGTGGAATAGCACAGGTTGAAAGGGACCTCTAGAGGTGTCTGGTTCAACCTCCAGCTCAAAGCAGGGCCACCTTCAAAGCTGGGCCAGACCTTGCCCACATGAGTGGCAAAAGATTTCTCATGTGGAATTTTCACCAGTGCTGGCGTTTGGCCAAATTGTGAAGATCTTGTCCTTATGTCCAGCTGAAACTGGAGATTTCAACCTGTGGCTGCCAGCTCTGGCCATTTCACTGCCTCTCTGGGGACAGTCCAGCCCTGCCTGTTCTGTCACCTGCTGGAGGTGGTGCTTACAAAAGGAAATAATTCCCCTTGCAAGCTGCCAGCCTTGCCCAGGCTGAGCACAGCCAGGATCCTGGTGTTTCATCCACGTGTCACACCCCCAGCTCACTAATGGGCTATTCCTCCTGCCATCCCAGGGGCAAGGAGTATCCCAAAATCCACATCCTTCACTGCCGTGTTTGCCGCGGCCTCCATCCCTCTCTGCCTCCAGTTGCTAAGCGATATCTCTGCTCTCCAAAGTCACTGACACAGACCCTTGGCTGCTGCATTTCACTATTCCATTTGCAATTTAAATTCCCTGACAGGCAGAAGCAACCAAGCTGTTCACTTAAGATTGCAAGAAGTTATATTGAAATCCAGGAAATCGCCAATGCCTCGAGCTCTTCATAAATTTCACTTTGATAATAATAAAGACAGAGGTTGGAAGAGGGGAGGAGAGAGATAGGTGCTCATGTGTGGGGCAAAGGATGGAGCAGAGACAGTGGGGGGCAATCACGGGGTGGAGTTTCCCCTTTATTTGTGTAGGTTGTTCAATATTCTGACCTCTAAGACCTGGTGCTTCTGCTTGGGCTGGTTAAACACCTTTCAGTGACGTTAAAACACTCACTTTTATCCCTCTTCCAACCCTTTTCTTTACTAGCATTTCCTGGAAATGGAGATAGGCTCCCTTTGCATCATCTTTTCCTTTCCTAAAACACCCACGGAGGGATTGTGGCAGGAAGACAGCAGGGAAGTGTCCCTCATCCCAGGCAGGATGGTCAGGTCCTGATATGCACTGCCTGTGGCCCTCCTGGCTATCCCCAGCTGCTTCCAGGCATGTCCAGACCTGAATTTTGGCCACACACAGAGGATGCTGTATTTTGGTTTTGGTCACTTGCGCTGTCCTTGCACACGTGGGATTTGTGCTGCGTGAGGAGGAGAGTGGTATTGCTAAATCAAAGAGAAACAGGCAGGAATTATTTGGAATGGGCAGCTCTGGAGAGCCACGGGAAAAGGGACAGCAGCTTCAGTGCTGGGGGAATGGAAGCTGCCCTGGGCAGGAGTCGGGTCCTGACACCGCGGGAAGGTCAGGGACCCTCTCGGAGCCAGAATCCCCCTCGATTCTCCTAAACGGACATTTCCCAGCGCTGAAACCCTCCGTGGGCTCGGGGCCGTGGGGTTTTCAGGCCAGCAGAGGGAACCCTCCACCGCAGTTATCCCAAAATCCCGCAGCTGCAGGGGCTGGGCAGCAGCGGGGCTGGGGGCACTGGGGCTTTGCGGCTCCCTGCCTGCGGGACAGCGGAGGAAAGGGGCTGATCCTGCTCCTTCTGTCCAGGATGAAAGCGACAGATTGAAGGAATTCCACTTTTTAAACGGGGGCGGCTCCGCAGATCCCTTAAAATGCTTTGTGGGCATCAGCTCCGCTCGGGTAAGGACGGAGAGTGGCAGGGCAGGGCTCGACCTGTGCCTCATCCGCAGGGTGACTGCGGGGCGGAGAGGGGCAGGGACCTTCCCTAAAAACCGCCAGCAGCAGAAACCAGGCTGCCAAATCCCCCTCCTCAGTGCGAGCCCCTGGCTGAGGGGATTTGGTGCAAGGANGATTTATTGTATTGTACACGAGAATCTCAGTTACTTCTCGTTTCTCACTTCTTACTTCTTACTCTCTTTTCTCACTCTTTTAGCTCTCTCTTGCTTCTCTCCCTCTTGCCTTTCTGGCCTGCTTCGAGCTGCGGCTGGCAGCTCCAAGCAAGGCCCCTATATCTACATCCTTAACAATAAACCTCATGCTCTAAAACCAAACTACAGAGATCTCTCATCACCATCTGTCCCATCCGTCCAGCACCGAAACATCAACCATACAGAATCTTACAGACTCTCCCTGTAGGGACAGGGGTGTGGCACAGGTGACACCCAGCACGAGCAGGGCAGGTGCTTCCCAGGGGGCTGGGGTGGGCATCACCTTTTCCTCCTTCACTCTGTGTTCCTCCAGCCCCACGCCCTTTGTCCGAGGCACAGGACAGAGTTTGGCCGACCAGGCCACTACAAAAATGTCTCAGAAGTTTCTCGTTGAGACTGTCCCCTTGGCAGAGGCCGCCAGGTGCCCCCAGGGGAAGGAGACAGCTCTGAAAGAGCTTGGGGGAGCTTTTTTCCATTCTTAACTGCAATGTTTTTCACCTTCAGCTTCTCAAAGTGCCCCATTCTGGGAAATTTTCCCCACAGTCTCCACCTGAATTCCCAGAGGATCTGCTCTCTGTGACAAAAAGGGACGGCCCTGGAGTTGTTGCTTTATACCCACGGCCCCCCCATCAGAGAGAGTGTTTGTAATGCATTTTGGGAGACAACTTTCCTTTCTTTTTCACCTGAGACTGGGTGATATCAAGCTACAGACTGAATCTGATGGGCAGCCAACAGCTCCGTCTCTTGTATCCTTGGTTTTAAGAGCTCCAGTAGGGATCTCTGGATTTTGCCATCCTGAACACTCTGTGTCACCCCGAACACTCTGTGTCACCCTCAGGGCTATGTCAAACACAAGGCAAGATCAAACTGAGAACAGCAGGATGGTCAACAACCTGCCCCTGCAAAGCTGCATTTTCCACTCTTAACTGCAATGTTCGAATAATAAAGGCTCCAAAAGGACAAAAAAAGGTGCTCGGTCAAAGGAAGTTCATTTCTGCTCCCTCTTCTAGCACTTTTCTGGGATTTTCAGCCAGGTCCAACTGCCTGGAACCTTTCAGCCCTTTGTGCTTCAAGTCTGGTGTTACTTCTGCTCCTTTTTCATCCTTTCTGGGATTTGTCACTCCTGAGGTCACTGTCAAGAGCAGGGGACACACAACAGAGCTGACCAAGCCCAGCTCAGACAGATCTAGGAACGTCACCAGTTTCACACGGAGATTTCCCAGGAATGTTTTGGGCAGATTTTGAGAGTTAATGGAATTTGGGTGGAATTCTGGGTCCTCAGCTCCAACTGCTGCATTTTGTCTGATGGAGGTTGGTGGCCTGGTCTGGTCACACACACGAGAGGTGACAAGTGCCCACCTAACTCTTGGAAGGACAGGGACTGCTGGGGGACACAACCCACCCTCTGCCCCACATTTCCTCCCCATTATTCTCCTTCTCTGCTCTTGTTGTACATTTCTGGATAAACTTTGAGCCTGGATTCACTTATTTTTCTCAGGCGCCTGAAGCAAACAGGGTACCACATCCCTTCATCTTAGCCACCAGCAATCCCATTCAGATGCTCCCCATTCCAGGCCATCAAAAAGTCTGTTTCAGGTGTCCAGGATCCCCAAGAGGTTGTTGCTCCCTTTTCAGCCAGAGAAAACCTTGACAAAATCAGACTTTTTTCCCCAGTGTGTCTGGTATGGGCCGGCTGCTGCCTCCCCGCTCCTTGACCCCACCTCACCTGTGTGCAGGAGGGATTTGAGGCAGCACCTGGGGAAGGGCTGGCCTGGCATCCTCCCCTGCCTTTGGGATCGGGCAGCAGGCTCCTCACACCACCCTTGTTGGACTCATTCCTCTGTTCCTGCAAAAACAAACAGGCCCCTGAGCTGCAGCGAATTGATTCTCCGTGCTGTAACTGAATTACAAGCCTGAAATGCTCCCTCTCTCTCCCCCTTTCATCTTCTCCCTTCTGTTCGTGCCTCGCAGAGAGAAGTTTTCCTTCCAGTGAATGCAGGGATGGACAGAAGAGCTGGGCTGTGACCCATCACTGCCTGACCCTGAGGGACAGCTCCACTTTTGCCCTCTGGAAAGGAAATTCAACATCTGTTGATGGGGAAAGGTTAGAAGAAGAGTTAGTGCAAGGACGTGGATGTGGAAGGAGATCCTTCAGCCTGCAGGCTGTCTCAGGAGGAAGTTACCAAACCCTTTTCTCTGTCCCTGAGAGCTGTAGCAGCGTCCCCAGGCTTCCATGCAGGAATATCTCAGGGGAAAAGGTGGTTTAGGGGATGACACTCAAGTTTTTTCTGTCTTGAAGTAGAGATGGAGATAAGGAGCTGCTCTCCCAGAGGTTTTCTTTCTGTTTTGTGTATCTCAGAGCCATGAGCAATGACCACGTGGAGAGACAGAAATGGACTTCACCCCTGGGACAGGCATGGGAGGAACAACCCTCTCAACAGCCCCTGGGATGTGGGATCTGCACCTTCTCTGGCAACACACACTGGCCACGGGGACAGGAGGCTCCTTTTCCTGTTGCTCTGTGTCCCTGCCCAAGTCTTGGCAAGTTGATTGATTCCTGGAAATTGTCAGCGCTAGGTTGGCCTTGCTGAGGATCCAAGAGAAAGGTGTTCTTCCCTCCTGCATCCTCGAGGTGTTTGGAAAGACACCGGTCTCCTGCTCAGGGAGTGAGAGGAATAAAGAAAAATCTGAGTGTCCTCCCGTGGAAAAACGTCCTGAGTTCAGAGCAGGTTTGTCTTGTGCCTGGGGTCACTGGGGGAGCACAGGGGACTGACAATCAGACTTTCAGAAATTGGTTTATGGCTTCCAGAGGAAAGGCAGGAAAAATCCTGAGTGCCCGGAGTGGAGGCAGGGGAGCTGTGACTGCAGCCTGGATTCAGGGCTGCTCTGGGGCTCTTGTCTGGTCTGAGGCTGTCATCAAATTCCCTCTGTAATCAGCGCAGAGAAATCAGAGCTGCTTTGGGGTGATTCAAGTCCACTTATCTCAGACACCTCTCTCGGGAGGCCTGAAATTTCCCTATCTCCTTCCACAGTGTGGAGATGGGGGCGAGGCCAAGGGCTTAGGAAAGAAGCTGAACTTGCAGGCAGGAAGAGTCACCAGGAATGCATCCAAGGCTGGGAGCTCTGCTCCAGACTCCTGCAGGCTCCAGAGCAGGCTCGGGGGGCTTTGTGACCCACTGATCTCCCAGCAGAGACACAGGGGCAAGCCCAGCCTTCCAAGAGCAGGGACAATCCCCACTTTGTTGCCACTGTTCACCTCTGCCTGCTTCCAGAAGGTTCCGTGCACCCAGGGACCCTCAGCATCCACCACACCAGCCTGCTGTGGATGTGCAGAGCTCCCTCTTCCTTCTTTCCACCTGATTTTTCCAGCCTCTCCTCTTCTCACACATCCGCTCGTATCCACAGCCAGAAACCCCCGTTTTTCTTTCCGCACACACAACTCCCAATCCCCCAGCCCCGCTCCTCAGCTACAGCGAGGTTTCATCTTCAGTGGGTAAGACAAAGCTGTCCAGAGGAAATGAGGAGCAGCCTCGCCCTGCTCTCCACGCCCAAGGGGATGCCAGAGCTCGGAACTCGGCTCCTGCACGCCGGTGATAAATGGGATCCACCCGAAATAAATAAATAAACCCAGAGGCACAGCAAAGGGGAGCAAAATCCCCAGGTTATTCCTGTATTACTCAGTCATCTCAAGGAGAGAGCAGCTATCTGCTGGCAGCTGGCTGAATCATCAGCTACCTAATGCTGCCTGGAATGAATACAGATGCTTCGGAATTGCCTCGTGCGAGCGCCACAATGAAGGCGGCGAAAGCAGCTTTGCGATCTCCAGAATGGTGGCTGACAAATTCAATCAACAAAGCGGCTCTGAAAGCCCTCCTGGCAAAATACGAAAAGGGAATTACAGGCACTGCAAGCCCCAGTGCCCGTTGTCTTCGTGGCTTTGCTGGGGAGAAGGGCTGGCAGTGCTCTGTGCATTTAACACCTCCTAATTCATCACAGCCACTTGCTCTTTGGGTGATTTATTTCATTTATTTCATTGCTCCCATTATTCCCAGAGCCTCCCTAGCACGGGAGTGTGCCTGTGTAGGGGCAGCAGCCCTCTCCATCATATCTAATGGCAAGAGTCTGTCACCAGGGGCCTGGAGGGATGGGAACAATGGGAAAGGCACGTTGGGATGGATGGACCACCAGGAGCATTCATCTCGGCTGTGTGCAGGAGTCAGCGAGCCTGGCTCGCAGGACTGACATTTAGGGATGGGATTTCTAAAGGGCTCACACAGAAACCCCCCATCCATGGCCCAGTTTGGCCCAGCTGAGACTGGGTGTGCTCAAGGACAGCTGAGCCATGGGAGCCAAGCAGAGCTTTGCCCTCAGGGCTGGGCAGTGCCACTGTAGCCCCTGGCATGTAGGTGCTTCCAGACCATCATTTTCTCTGCTCTGTGCCCAGGGAAACAGGACCTGGCTGGTGCTCAGCCTGCAGTGGCTGAGGTTTAATTGATGGATGGCTCTAGACTGAGCCACAAATTAATGACTGCAACACCTACTCATGGTCTCCTCGAGCTTGTGCTTACCAGGTTTCCAGTCCAGGGGAGTCCATGTGCAAGGAAAATCAGTAACCTGCAAGGAAAACATCCATCCTTAACTTCTCCCCTTCCTCTTCCCCCAGAATCTGCTCTCTCGTGCACCCTTTCTTTTACACACTCTCTGTTCATCCCAGCCCCATATGTCACCAGGCTCTGCCCTCCTTTAGCTCCTCGGGGTGGTGGGGACAACCTCTGTCAGGGACTCCTCTTTCCAGCCTCGCTTTGCCACCCTCTGGGTGAAGACCCTCTCTGAGCAGGGCTGTGAGGTGGAAGGAAGCCTCCAGCTCCATGAACTGCTGCAAAACTGCTTGGGCTGGTGGCTCGTGGCAGCCACCAGAGGTGTCCTGGCTGGCCAGAGGTTTATTTGAAGCTGGAACTGAGGCGTGTTCGTCCCCAGCATGAGAACAAGCAGGCGCTGGGCTCTGGAGCAGCAGATGCTTCGGGTGGGAGGGAGCCCAGGACTTTGGCACAGAGCAGGAGAGTTTTGGGTGCTTGTTTTCAGCTGCAGGAGGAGGAGGAGGGGGGTCAAGAGGGGAAGGCTTGGCAGCAGGAGGGAGGGAGAGATTCCTCCTCTCCAAGGCTGGGAAAGAGGCCTCAAGCATCAGGTTGCCTGGCAATGGCTTTCGAGGGTCCATAAATTGCTCTGAGCTGCTCACATCGGGAGCTGGCTCCGAATAAAAGCCCTTCTGTGGTCCTTTAAAGATGGGGAGGAGAGGCAGGGGAGAAATGCAGCACCCGGCAACGGGATGCTGCCTCTCCCTCTGCACAAAGCTGCACTCGGGGTGCTCCAGTGTGTTCCAGGCTCAGCCAGACACTTGGAGCTGCTCTGGGGTGAGGGGGAGTCAGGAAAAGCCAGGATGAGGGGAATTGGAGAGGAGGGAGGTGTGGTAGGGAAGGAAAGCACTCCTGATGCCCAGGCTACATTGGCCAGCAGCACAGATGGCAGTGCCACCAGAGCTGGGAGGCGCCTCGATTTGGAGAGCTGGCGGGATGAGGCAGCAGATTGGCTGGGATGGCCTCTGGGGAAACTGGGATCAGGAAACCACCAGGATTATTAAGTGACCAGAATTACTAAAATGCTGGGACTGCAGCTGGATGGTCCAGCTTGGTCTTGCAATTCTCTATGGACTCAGGAAAAAAAGGAAACCACTGTCCCAGCTTCCTGTCCAAAGGCCTCCCTTGACAGTACTGGAGCCAACATTTCTCTCAGGTGTCCAGAACACACAAAGCTGGACTGATCTGCCCCATGCATCCTGCCCCACCCAGCAGGGATCAGTCTCCAAAGATTTTGTTGTCTCCAGCTGGCAGATCCACCTTTCCCTTCCAAGCTCAATTGTACCATATGATCAGTAATTTAGAGCTAATTGCCAGGTAATGAATCCAGTTTTGCTCACTCCATTTCAGTCTCCTTGTACTTCTGGCTGAACGCTCCTGTGCATCCCACTCTGGATCCTCTTCCAGAGCCTTTGTTCTCACCCCTGCTGCTGCCTGGGCTGCAGGAAGGGAAACATTTGTCCTTTTAAAGGTGCAATGTGAAGGCACAACAGTCGGCTTTCATGCAGAGAGGAGAGAGCAGGATCCAGGGGTTTCCAAACCCTTTTATCTCTGGATACAGGAGAGAATTGAAGCACCTTGAATTATTAGGACAGAGAGTAAGGGGCCAATTTGGTTTGAATTCCTGGCTCTGTAACTGTCTTTTGTCACTGAATGAGTGCAGATTTGGTGCTTGGAGAAATGGTTTAGAGGTGGACTTAGCAGTGCTGGGTTAATGGTTGGACTTGATGATCTTAGAGGTCTTTGCCAACCTCAATGATTAAAAAAAAAGGAGAAAGTCTGTCCCTTGCTTTCCTAACTGCAAAAAGGGCTCGCAGCAACCTCCCTCTGCATAGGGTTGTGTGGCTCGTTAAACACCCCACAGACACTCAGACACTCTGGATTTAGAGGCATCCCCTGAGCTGCATGATCATACCAGAATAATGACTGGAATAAGGTGAAAAACAACGGAATGAAACACTCCTTCACTGAGGTTTATCAGAACAGACAAAGCACTATCGACATTCCAAATGTATTCCATAATCCTGTAGGATTTGGGGTTTTTTTTGGTGGGGGCAGGCAGGGAAGGAATAAATCTTTGTGTCCATCACAAAATACCTGAATTTGAGTTGGTTCGCTTTTTTAAGCCCTTGCCTCCCCACGGCTTTAAATGACAGAATCCAGCCCGAGCTGTGCCAGAAGGAGCAGCGGGATGCTGGGAAGCTGAGGGGGCAAATCAGGGCTTTTTTCACTGATGGCAGGGCAGGGCAGGGCATGTTTGTGTTCCCGTGGAACGAGTTAGCTCCGCAGGGTACAGATGCCTTGGGATTGGGGATGGGCTTGTGTTCCAGAGTTAAGGCATTACTTTATTCTGGCCAGGATGTGCAATAGAAATCATTTCATCCACACATTGCCCGGATGGTTCTTTAGTAGATTTTTCACATACGTACAAAACCCAAAGCAGTTCTCTGGTTCAACGTTCATTGCTCCCAAATTACGCAGTTCTTAGTTAGTTAAAACATTTTAGAAGTCGTATCATTTCCAACAGTGATGCTCAGCATTACCCAGAGAGGGGGTGGAGGAAAACAAAACAACCCCTGGCTCGATTTCCATGTTGGTGAGGTGTAAGACAAGGAGTCTTTCAGGAGGGACACCTAAAGCTGCTTCCATCTCCAAAGACATTGTGAATCCACAACCTGAAGGAATAACCAGGGGAAAGTGGGAATACCTTGAGCTACTGTTGGAAATGATACAAAGTTTAAAATTTTTTAATATAACGTCAGTCAGGGGTTTTGTTCACCTTTGCCCGGGGGGAAAGGAATTGAAGATTCTTTTCAAAGGACTGTTTCATCACTCGAGGCCTGGCGAGCTTAACATCTCAACAGACTGCGAGTAGCACAGAAGATACACGAGAGATAATGACCATTAATGACAATTAACGAACCTCAACTCCAAATACCACCCTTGGCACGGTCTGAGACTCCTGGTCTGGGAAAAGAGAGATAAGAGAACGAAGGATGAGAACCTAAAAACATCAAAGGCAAAGAGATCAATAAGCAATAGAAAACAAAATACTAAGGAGTGTGTGACTTGGGACGATCAATAAGCAGACCAATGAATATTGAACCAATGAATTTCTCTGGATTTGACTGTATCAGTATGTGAAAAATCTAGTAAAGATCATGCGTGATGGAATGATTTTCTCTGCACAACCTGGGCAATGTGTGGATGAAATGAGTCCTGTCGCACATCCTGGCCAGAATAAAGTAATGCCTTAATCCTCTGACACTAAAAATGTCATTGGAGAGATTCTGTTTTTCCCGCAGTTTCGGTAAAACATTCCTCTTATCCCTGAACACCTCACGACACGCCACCATCTCCCCTTCATCCCTTCCAGGGCAAGTCAAACACATTGGAAAACCACTCTGGAGGGCCGTGGGCACTGGGCTGGCAGGTGCTGGGGCTCCTCCTCACTGGGAGCAGCGATGGGCAGCGAGGCGCAAACGATGAGCTGATTTCCACTGATTTTCACAGCGCCGAGGCCCTGAGGGGGTGTTAATCCACACCTGGGAAATGTCAGATCCACTCAGCGGAGCCCTAATGGATTGTTTGACTTTCTGCAGAGGGGGAGTGGGAAATGCGTGGCTGGTTGAGTCAGGGAAGGAACAATTCCCCTGTGCCAGCTGGGACAGGCAGGATTGGGTGGTGACACAGGGACACGTCCGCACATCCCAAATATCATCCCGCTTGATATTTGGGATGCTCTGCCTCATCTCTCCAGGGAGCCAAAGTCTGGCAGCCGCTGGCAACAGGATGTTTGAAACGCCTTCTCCTTGCTCCTTGGATGTCCTTGTAGCTGCAAAGAAATAAGTTCTACCCCCTCCTGAACAGGCAATTCCTTCTGTCTCAGTCTCCCTTTGAATCTTTCTCCACAACTGAAAATTGAATCACATTCCGTGCATAGATATTTATACACGCTCACATAGACGTACAAACAGAGAGTAGTAAATACCCTTAAAAAGAAAAAAACCAAACGAAACAAGCAGTTTGCAAATGAGTTTAAATTCACACTGAATTTAATGAGTAATTTAGAACGAGGAGATGAAAGGGGAATTCCAGGAAAATAATAATAAAAAAAAACCCAAAAAAACCCTGATGCTTGGACAATTTCAAGAAGAATTTTTCAGGTGTTTTAATTCAAAGAAATGACCCAATTTTCGAGGAGGACATGGATCAAAACTTGAATATGAAAACATGAATATGGAGGAAAATTATTTTTCCATGTTGACTGAAATGTTTTGCTTTTAAAACCCAAAATGCAAACAAAACTGCTTAGTTTCAGGTCAGTGAGTCACAAACATGATTCCTTCAGATTTTGTAGGTTTATTTCCCTTTAAAATAATTATTCTGGATCAAAAGCAACCAACTTGGCCTTCTCACTTGTGGGCTCTTTTTCAGCTTTGATGTAAAGCAAATCCATTTCTGACCACTTCCAAAAGCTCCTTTCCTTGTTTATCTTAAATTTTTCTTATTTCCAGCACTGGGGGCACCTCACGTCCCACCACACTGATGGCAGGGAATCCTTCCCAACCCTGCTGGGACGAGTCCTGGATCATTCTGCTGATACCACAGCTCCATGGATGGGATATTTCAATATGAGCACGGCCTGGCTGTCCCACCTGACTGAGGTGATGGTCCCAGGAGTGTCACTGGATCCTGGGAAAGCTGTTGTGTTGCCTTCTGGATTTGGAGGAAAACCTAGAGACGACAACAGATAGGCCAGTCCGGAAGCTGAGCACCAAGTGGAGCTTGATGTGGGAGAATTTAAGCTGAATTTGGGTTCATTGTGGTTGAGGTTTTGGTTGGGTCTCATTGGCAAGCACCCCCCACCACAAACCCCATTATTTTTCATGTCTCCTCCAGACCAACTCAGCTCTGAGCCCAGGGATGTGACCTCTCCACGCACTGGCATAAGTGAAAAGTGACATCCTCCTGAAAAAGATCAGAGATCAGGAGTTGGACTTTGCTCATCCTTGGGGGTGCCTTCCAACTCGGGATATTCTGGGATTCTGTGATGGATCACTTCCTCTTCTCATCCTCTCATCCTCATCCTCATCAACCATCATCATCATCATCATCTCGGGGTCTTGGTCTTGAGCTTTTGAGCCTCTCAACTTGCACCTGTGAGCCTGTATAAGCAAAGAGGAATTTCTCTTGGAAGTTGAGAGCCAACATGAAACACTTCCCCCTCCGTCTGCAGCAAACCCAGATTCCCTCCCCAGTCTCTCTGCTGATGTAAACTGGCCATTCTTAGCAAAGATGTCATTTACTGGTGCTTGAAGGATTAAAAGCTTACAGAGCTGCCTGAATAGGGGAATTTGAAAGGAGAACTTTTTTGTTAATGAGAATGTTTTTTGCAATTATGATGCTTTTGGTTATGTGACAATTTTAATCACAATAGTATTGTTTAAAGGACTTGGGGAGCAGTCAGCAAAGCAAGTTCAGCAGAGCAGGAATATCTGTCAAATTCCTTGCTTAGAGAAATGTCCACCACAAATCCTTTCTGACTCCGTGGTGTTTCAAACTCCTGGCAAGGAAAATGATGTCAGGGAGTTCGCTCCAAACATTATCCTTTTCCACAGCCCCATTTGTCTCCCTGGTGAGGGAGAATTTTCCCTGGCGACTTTTCCCTGGCAAATGTTGTGTGTGCACCCTCTTTTACAGGAATCCCCTGATTTACAGTGGATCTTCCAGCTCAGACACCCTGTGCAAGCCAAGTGACCCAAATCTGAAGGTAAAAAGTGAAAAAAAAAAAGCCTTGTGAAACCCTCCCCTTCTCTATTCTGGCGTCTCATCACAGAGCAAAAAAAATTTAGGCTTTGTTTTTCCTTTCTCTTGTACAGTGTCAGTGGTGCTTCTCTGAATTAAGGTCCTTTAGGGCTGCTGAGAATTTGCCTCTTGCCTATTGAATTCTTCTGACTTCTCATTTCTGAGCTTCTCTTATAACTTGCTGAAAATTTCTGGCGAGCTGGAACTGGCTTCGACAGCATCTGTCAACAGTTCATGTTTAATTACAGAGGAGGGGGAGAGAGGAGGTCCTGGGAGACTCTGGGGGACACAGGCTCACCAAAATCTGTATGACAGGAAAAAATAAAGAGAAACAAGACTTTGTGAGCTTGGCACAAAGTTGGGCAACAGTTATCCTGGCAGAGAGGGTGCCTAAGCGTTGCTGAAGAGCTGTGAAACTGTCAGCAGGCATTTCTGGGATCCAGGGGGACAGGAAACATCTCCTTGCAGCCTGGGATTGGAGAGAAAGGGGTATTTGCAGTGCTGATCCTTAGAGAGCTGAGATTTCTCATACATTGTGTTGGATAAAGTCACTGCCATCATCTTCAGGTGGGATAAATCCACTGCCATCATCCCTCCTGAATCTGAGACCTCAAGAAAAAACCTGAGTGTCTTTCACTGGATCCAGGATCTGGGATATTGGAGTATCTCCAAGCAGACTTCAAACCCCTACCTTTTCACCCTGCCACTAACCAGGATCTCTTCTGATTTTTAAGCTGTTCCCTCCCCTCAGCAGGACCCAGACTCTGTGCCTGTCACCTCCTCCAGCCTTTCTCCATCCCCAAATGCTCTCCCAACACATCCTGGGGTGCTCACCATGACCTGGAGCTCTCCAGAGTCCTGGAGGTGGCCTGGGAGCTCCTCCATGCGCACAGTTTAGCTGTTCCAGCACCCTTTCCACCCCTGCTGGCTTCCCTGATCCCTGATCATCTCTCTTGGAGTGAGTGAGAACATTCCACTTGATTTTCCCACATCCCTGCAAGGGGGAAAGATGCCACTGCCTTGGTGAAACTGGGGGAAAAACCCTTTCCAGGGAATCCTGGCAGCTCAGAGAGCCTCAGCACCCAGACCCAGAGCAGAGAATTCCCACGGCACTCCAGAGCACCCCCCGCCTCCCTTCCTTCAGACCCTCCAGTAACACACAACCAGGCACAAAAAGTGATTTTTCTCTGTGGTGTGATCTGTCCCCAGACCCCTCTGCTGTCCCCTGACCACGTGGAGCGCTCCCAGCATGGAAAATTCAGAAAATGAGGCATCTCTGGAAAATGTGGGAGCTTAGGCTGCCTTGTCTCTCAAGCCCAGGAGCTCTCTTGGCCTCACACCTCCCTCTGTGCTTGCACAGCACCATCCACAGGCTCTGTGTTTGGCAGAGTGCTCCCATACTGCTAAAAATTAATTAATTAATTTAATAATAATAATAATAATAATAATAATAATAATAATAATAGGGAGCTGAGCACATCACCCCACCAGAGCATTGACTGCAGAGCCAGCCACGCAGCCAAGAATGAAGATTAAAAGTGGGGAAGAAATCTGGCAGAGAATTACTTAATCTAGTACATTTGAAACTCAATAATTATTTCTTTAAAAATAGAATTTGCTGAAGCAACTTCTAGCTTTTNCACGTGAGGCTCAGAGGGATCCTGTGAGTGTCTCAGAGGGGTTTTGTAGGAGTTTGGGAAGATCCTCTGTCTCTGGTTGTCCAGAGAAACTGTGGCTGTCCCATCCCTGGAAGTGTTCCTGCAGTGGCTGGAGCGAGGAGGAGACCTCTGGATTTATCCTGTGCCCCCAAAGTGGATGTGAGAGAGACTCCTGAGCACTCAGGAGCTAAAATATTGCTGGGGCCCCTCTCTCTGAGCCTGACTTTACCAAGACTGGACCAGCACGGCCAAACTGGGCCAGAAAATAATAATGGAGTCCATTTAGCTCCCCCCCTCCAGAAAAGCCCCATCACACACACCTGTAGCTGTGGTCTCCACAGGTTTTGGACTGATTTTGTCCAGTTTAGACCTCCCTGAGCCCTCTTAGCTCTGTAAAACCACACAGGTGGGCTGAGAACCTCTGCCTAAAGGAGGGCCCCTTCCTCCCAGCCAGTTATTCCCAGTTTCTCCCCGTAATGGTCAATGTCCTTCCTTTCCTGTCACGATTTCATTAGATAGGGCAACGATCCCAATAAGCACACAAACCCTGAGAGACAGGTTTTGCTCTCCAGCAACCCAAATTTTCTAAAAATATCGGAGTCAGGAGATCACGGAGGAGCAGCACGCTGCTGCGTGCATATTAACGCTGCCTTTAATCCCCCTCCAGGAATTTTAGGAGCTAAGCAGGAACTTGGATATCCTCAGGCTGAAGGGTTGCTCACTTCTGTCCCTGCCTGCTGACACTCTGTGCTCCTGCCATCGCCTCCAGTTTCTCCCTGCTGCCAGAAGGTCACCTTCTTGTCCCTTCTCTGGCCTGATTTCCACCCTAACATCACACAGGAGCCATCACATTTCCCTCTGATCAGATTTCACCAGTCAGAGACTTCATTTACAAACACAAGTTAAGCCCCATCCACTTTTTTTAGGGAAAAAAAAGGAAAATAAGTCCATTTTGAAGCCTCTTTTCCGTGCGTTTCTGCAGTTCTGGCGTCTCCAGAGGCTGGTNATCCTCAGGCTGAAGGGTTGCTCACTTCTGTCCCTGCCTGCTGACACTCGGTGCTCCTGCCATCGCCTCCAGTTTCTCCCTGCTGCCAGACGTCTCCAGGTCACCTTCTTGTCCCTTCTCTGGCCTGATTTCCACCCCAACATCACACAGGAGCCATCACATTTCCCTCTGATCAGATTTCACCAGTCAGAGACTTCATTTACAAACACAAGTTAAGCCCCATCCACTTTTTTTAGGGAAAAAAAAGGAAAATAAGTCCATTTTGAAGCCTCTTTTCCGTGAGTTTCTGCAGTTCTGGCGTCTCCAGAGGCTGGTTCTGAAGCCCTTGGGCTCAATAAAATCTCTTTTTTCAGTATTTGGGTCATAACGAGTTCAGATCCACGCGAATTAGTTAAAACAAAGAAACAAAGCCAAGTTCTTTGGGTTGTTGGTGAAGCTGCTGCCTGAGGTGGCTGCACACATCCATGGGCAAGCCTCCAACCGTGCCTGGGAATTGCATCAGAGCATGCAAACTGAAACTAAAGCTAAAGCTAAAGCTAAAGCTAAAGCTAAAACTAAAACTAAAACTAAAACTAAAACTAAAACTAAAAAAACTTAAAGCTAAAACTAATGCTAAAACTAAAACAAAAAAACCTAAAACGAAATCTAAAACTAAAGCTAAAACTAAAACTAAAAAAACTAAAATTAAAACTAAAACTAAAA
>VZTG01006685.1:66216-93112 GCA_013397845.1 Melanocharis versteri | reverse complement strand
AAAACAAAAAAACCTAAAGCTAAAACTAACGCTAAAACTAAAACTAAAAAGACTAAAATTAAAACTAAAACAAAAACTAAAATTAAAACAAAAAAACCCTAAAACTAAAACTAAAGCTAAAACTAAAACAAAAAAAATAAAAATAAAACTAAAGCTAAAACCAAAGCTAAAACTAAAGCTAAAACTAAAACTAAAAAAATCTAAAGCTAAAACTAACGCTAAAACTAAAACAAAAAAACCCTAAAATTAAACTAAAACTAAAACTGAAACTAAAATTAAAACTGAAACTAAAATTAAAACTAAAACTAAAATTAAAACTAAAAAAACCTAAAGCTAAAACTAACACTAAAACTAAAACAAAAAAAACTAAAACAAAAAAACCTAAAATTAAAAATAAAGCTAAAACTAAAAAAAACTAAAACCAAAGCTAAAACTAAAACTAAAAAACCTAGAGCTAAAACTAACGCTAAAACTAAAACAAAAAAACCTAAAACTAAAACTAAAATTAAAACTAAAAAAACCTAAACCTAAAACTAAAGCTAAAACTAAAAAAACCTAAAACTAAAACTAAAACTAAAACTAAAACACTAAAACTGAAACTATTTCAGGAGCTATCCTAACACCAAAACACTGCAAGGACTTCTGTTCCTATCCCCCGAACATTCCCGCGCTGGTGGTTTCCCTGTGAAAGGGAAGGTAACACACCACAGCCAGGCTGTGCTTGGTGGACAGAGATCCAAGCCTGGATCTGCTCCCAGTTTTCCTGGCTGGGATTAGTTGTGTTTATTTCCCGTCAGAGCTCGGCAGGTGCAGCTCCAGTTCACGGCCAGCAAGAGACGGGTCCTCCTGGCCTCTGATTAATCTGGCCTGTCCTGAGAGCAGCTCTCCCTCACAGGGGTGATTTTTCAGGAATATACAGAGTGCACAGTGCAGGAGCAGCTGCAGGCACCAGGCTTTAATGAAATGTGTGAATCTTCCTTTTCTTTGGCTTCCCTGGACAAGTCCTTATGTCTCCGTTTCCCAGCAGAGAAGTGAAGCATTTTTCTTTTTCCACCTCCTCGGAACAGAGAAGGATGTGGCACAGAGGCAGGCTGGATGTCTGACCCTCTGATCCTGCAAACCAAATATGAAATCAAATTTATTTTCACTCCCAGTGGCCTTCATACACAGACAGAGGGATCTGGCCATGCTCCAAAGCAGGAAAACTGATGGCCTCCCTCTCTCCAGGCACTTTGCACCCTGCAGATGCCATGAGTGGACTGGTGAGTGGCTGCATTCCCAAAAAGGCCTTGATCTCGCTTTCCCTGGTGGATCTGCTGGTGAGTTCAGGAGAGCTGTGACCTCTCTTCGTCCCCACCACCCTCCTGACCACACTGGGGACACACAGCTTGGGCACAGGTCACAACATGTCCTTGACCCTACACGTTGTGGAGAGCAAAATAATTTTCTGACCATCCTTTCTGCCAGAGTTGAGCACTTCAGCGGCTGCTTTTTGGGCTGGAGTGGGTGCTGCCATTCCTGTTTAAATCACTTAATAATCCAACATATGAATGCTTACTCTGAGTGTCAAGGATTATTCCAGCCTTGTAGAAAAAGGTATCAAAGAGGGAGAGGGATGGAAGTGGATTCGGGAGGGAGGGGTACATTGGAATGAGGAACTACAGAAAGATAATTTAATCATATTTTTTTCCACCAAAATTTCTGGATGCAACTGGCTTTGTCCCAAGCCATGAGCTGCCATCACCAGAAAGCCCCTGTTCCTCAGAAGAGCTTGGGTGGATCTGCACAGAGGCAGGTGAATCTATGGGCAGCAATTTCGAGTTTCTTCTGAGGACAAACCATTAGCTCCAGCTGGAAGGAAACCCCACAGCCAAACCCTTTCAGCGTTTAATGAATACATTTGTTTCTGCGTGAGCTGAGTCCTTTGTATTGCAATGCCCTGGATTTCTTTCTCACTGAGTTAAATCAACATTCCAACAACTCCTCCATCCCCTGGAAGGAGTTGTGTGAGAGGCAAAGGCACAAATCATCCATCCCCACCCTGGGCAATACTTTCACGGCTGGAGGTGTCACTAATGACTGGACGTGGCACTCACTGCTGTGGTTTAGTTGGTGTTGTTTGGTCCAAAGTGGGACTCGATGACATGGGAGGACTTTTCCAGCTTGAAGGATTCCATGATTCTGGACAAATCCAAGCCTGAAATCCAGATGTGTGCAGCACTGGGCTGCCTACAGGCAAAGAAGGCTGCCCAGGCTGGGCAGGATCAGAGCTCTCTCTGCTGCACCCAAACTGAGCATCAGAAATCCTGATGGAGCTCCTGCTCCAGCCTCACGTGGGAACTGGGAGCCAACAGCAACGAGGACTGAACGGGAGATGCAGACAGACAGCTCCAGTGAAAGCATCCAACATCTGGGATCCCTTCCCTAAAACCTCTGTGCGAATTTCAGACCTCAGAGGCAGACCAGACATGGATAATTCATTTTGGGAAGCTGCTGGGGGGGATGGGGGACACTTTGTGCTGCTAACGAAGGAATCTAATGAATGATTCTGTGCTGTGTGAACTTTGTGGCAGGAATCTGAACCGTTTCAAACGGAATATTTACTTTCTTCCTACAAGCTCCAGCGCCGACAGTTGCCATGGGAACTCAGCCCACTCACCAGCCAGTCACATGAACAGGTTTGTTTTGTTAGGAGTAGTAATATTCACATTATTTTTGGTGCGAGGGGCTGCTCGTTGCCACCACTTATGTTGCAATAACCCTTTACTGAAATATCTTTGATAGGACTGTGCCCAGTGCTGTCCCTGGTAAAGAACAGCTGGCAAAGGTGCTGGAGTGGCTCAGAGGAACCCTCCCTTCACTGGGAGATGATCAATTTGCCTGTTGCTGTTGGGTCCTGAGTCCCTGCGCTGAGAGTGAGCCATGAATCCCAGACTGTCACCAGAGCCACAGATAAGGGAAAAACCAGAGTGGTGGGGAGGTGAGAGTGGGAGTGAGCATTGCAGCAGCCACAGAGCTAATGGGGGGACTGAGGGGGAGAAGATTAATGCTGGAGGGAAGGAGCCTGCCCCGAAGTGCAGTTTGTCAGGCCTTCTGTAGATCTGGCCATGCAATTTGCAGATCTGCTCGTGGGCCGTAGTAAATGGAGCATGTAACACACCTCATCTGCAGGAGCAGATCCCTGGGCAAGCGACAGCCACAAAACCCCCCTGTTAGCAGGGGAGGACTGGAATAAAAGGGCAGGTTGAGGAGGAGGGTGATAAACAGGGTCTGAGCAGCAGGTGAAGGTTTGTGCCAGGTTGGACTGGGTGCTTCCTGCAGAGACAGGGAGAGAACAGGGGGTGATGGGCAAGAGCAGGGAGGGACAGGACAAGGGGGAATGGCTTTAAACTGGCAGTGAGTAGGTTTAGATTGGATTTTAAGAAGAAATTCTTCCCTGTGAGAGTGGTGAGGCCCTGGCACAGGTTGCCCAGAGAAGCTGTGGCTGCCCTGGATCCCTGGAAGTGTCCAAGGCCGGGTTGGACAGGGCTTGGAGCACCCTGGGACAGTGGAAGGGGTCCCTGCCCATAGCAGGGAGCTGGAAGTAAATGACCTTTAAGGTCCTTTCCAACTCAAACTTATTCCATGGTTCTATGATTCCATGATCTCAGCATTCTCCATCTCTCTAACTATGCTGATTTGCTGTCAGGGAGGCCACTTCTGTGCATAAATATTTGGGTAGAGTTGACACTTACAGGAAAATTAGAGAAAGAGCAGCATTCAGGATGAATTTATCTTACATGGAAGTGCAAACTATTCCCCTTCGGCAAGTGGTCTCTCTTCCAAAACATCCAGAGATCTCGAACAACACAGCAGGGAGAAAGGTTCAGGGATGAGAATTCTGAAATTTAAGAGTCTTCTGCATTTCAGTCATCAGGATCTGATGTGGCAGACTCGTAATCCATCCTGTGCCTCCCAGGTGGCTTTGGAATACTTTCCATTTTCACAGGGGAAAATTGTGAGGATCACCTCTGCAGCACAAATGGGATGAGATGGAGGGAGAGCAACGGTGAGTTGGCACAGATGCCTTCCCAATCTTAGAAAATGGGAGAGTTATAATTTTACTCCAAAGACCCAAAGCTTTGGTAACAGCACAGCAAAGCTGTCCTTAGTCCTTGCCAGTGATTCCTGAGCTCGGGCACAACAGCAGCATGTGTTGGGACATGGGATGTGTTTTCAGGCTTCATCAAACCAGTGATGAGCCTCTCATCCTGCAACAAGTGTTCCTGTTGTTTGCAAACCGTTCCTGGTACCATCAGCAACATCGCCATGAAAATGACACCACTCACAGAACGTGTCTTCCTGCTTTGCCAAAGCTTTACCCAAGGAGAAACCCAGAATCTCTTAAAAGGTTTGTCAGGGCATTGAGCCCTGAAAAGGCCACAGGCAGATCCCAGATGTGCTCTGCTTTTGTAAGGAGACAGGATAGCTCGTGGTAGTGAACTGTTGAATCTGTGAACGGATTCAAAAATTCTGGTGCCATCAGGTTTATGGAATACAGGAGCTGGTGATTTACCTCCTTTGGATATTTCCCTGCATTTGTCAGCCATCACAGCATCCTGTTTGCAATTCCCGTGCTTGGTAGAGTTCCCGGTGCTGTCAGCTTTCCCAGCTGGGATGGAAGCAGTGCTGTGCATATTCTGCCATCCAGAACGACATGGGACTCTCCAGAAGAGCCTCCCTTCCAGAAGGACCAGCTGGACCTCTGCACTCTCCAGGGGAACCAGCTGTGAATCCAGGGCTACCAGCTGCACCAAGAGACTGTGAAGGAGTTTTTGCCAGGAGATGTTTACCAGGAGAGCAGAGGGGATCAAAGACTTGACCATCAGCAGCTCAAATCCTGTTCTGGATCATGAATCCTGCAATGAGATCATTCAGTTACTCCCTGTATTAAACTCACATTAGAGCTTCTCAGGGCTTTGCCATAGTTACTGATCAATAGCAGCACTAACAAACATCTCCTCTGTCTGACTATGGAATAGACTGGCTTTGTTTTCCTTTCTTTAACCCACAAACCAGATTATTATTTTTTTTTTTCTGTAACAAGAGAGCTTTTATACATAATTATACCCACCATTCAATTTGTGTCAAGCGATATTCCCGGGTATAAATCTCCCTGTAATTGTTCCTGCAAAATAATAAAAAAAATAAACCTCAGCAGGGTCAGTGTGGTGGGGAGCTGTGAAACTCAAAATGCTTTGGTTTCCTGGAGGAGCCGCTTGCCAAGTTTGATGCTGTGGTATTGCTGCTCTCTTTCTAACAGCCTGTCTTTGATGCAGATTATTCCTTCAGTAGGAGTTTATCCGTGGGGAAATGCAGGGACCTGGATTACCAGAGACCTTTTGCACTATTGAGCAGAAATGTTTTTAACCAGATTCCCAAAGCCAAAGGTCGTGTGATCAGCCTGGGTGGAAGGATGGAGCTCATCTCAGCAGCTGCAGGTGGACATCACCATGTGAACAGGTCATCCAACCCTTTCCTCCCAAGGGAGAAAAGCTGCTTTGAGGGAATCAATAATCTGAGTTATTCCAAACAAGATCATGCCTGAAGCACCTGATTCTTTCTTCCAAAAAGTAATCCAGACTGGATCATGAGGAAAGGTCTGCTCCGCAGGCACAGAACAGCAGGTGGAGTAGCTATTCCAAGAGCTGAGGGGATCATTAATAACTATCTCACTTACTAATAACTATCTCACTAATAACCATCTCACTTGATCACAGTTTCATCCAGTTTGACCTTGATCATCTCTGCTGCAAATCACAACATTTCATTAGATGCTGGCTGCAGTCACACTGGATAAACTTCAGCGTGGTGCGATCATGTTCTTGGGTAGAAGTTATTTGAAAATGCTCTTAGGAGGCAATTTTTAATTAAAAAGAAAAAAAACTGGATTTTTTTAAGAGTGACTGCTGCCTGCATGGCTCTTCCAAGTGTTCCTGTAGCCAAGTGATGTGGATAATTATTGGCACGTGTCAACACATGGAATGATGAACAGCTGGAAGTGTTACCCACGGACACGGCCCTGAAGAAGCCACAACTCTTAAAACAGGCTGAAAGACAAATAATTATCATTCAGCAAGTCTGGCTGGAACCTTCCTTAGGGCAAGGGTGGAGGAGGTTATAGAAACTTACTCAATTAATCAATTGGTCCACGTTATAATTAAACCCAAAGCAGAAAAACAATTATCTGGGTAAGTGCCGGTTAGAGGACATTTCTTTTAATGACTTTGCTCCATTCCATTTCTAGTTGTGATGCACTTGATGAGATGAGGAGGATATGAGGTTTTTCTGTGCAGTTCTAAGCTGAAGAGAGCTGGACTATCTCTCCTTAGTGATGAGAATTCCTGAGATGTGTGTGTGCAAGGCTCTGTTCTCACAGCCACACACTTTTCATCCTCCACGCCCCGCATGCACCATTAAAACAAAGTGCTCTGAGTGCGGAACAGTGGAGCATTAAAAAGCCATTAATCATGGCTTTGTACTCCTTGCTGCTGGATGTTAATTTTAATTTACAGTCACTTATTCAGTTCCCCTTCGGCGGAGTGGCTGGCTCTGCTCCTAAAGGCCAGGACAATGAGGGAAGGGGGAGAAAGTCACCTCAGGCAGGGACAGGGGCGTGTGGAGGGGCTCTCTGGGGACCCCATTCTTCTGGTCCCTCCTTTCCCTGTATTTACATCAGGAATTTCATTGTCCAGATGGAGGAGATTTCAAACTCTGTTGGAGGAGAGAATGACATTTCCCAGCTGCTGTTAAAAAAAAATAAAATAAAAATAAGGAAGGAAGAGGAAAATTGCTGATTAATCATGTCTGGCCCACGGGGTAACAATTATCATGTTAATTGGGGAAGAGTCAATAGTGAGGAAATCAGGACAAGATCGCCTGGTCTCCTGCCAGCCAGTTTCCACCTTCTAGGAGATAACTCCTGCCAGTTTTGGGGACACAGGCATGTGCCACCTATGTAGGGAGGGTCAGGACCCCACCAGAGCTGCAGGTAAGGGAATGGAGAGCTGTGGTGGGGTGTGATTTATTTTGAGGTCCTCATTGTCCTTCCTGGGTTGTTGGGAAAGCTGGAAGTGACAACGCTCCTGGTGGGAACATCTCCCTGCAGTGCTTGGAAGGAGCTGAGGGGCTGGATCAGCCCGAGGTGATGGATGTGTCCATGAGGTGAGGTATTAACAGATATTTCAGCTCGGTTGCTCCCAGTAGTTGTCATCACACAAATTAAGTCATGGGGAAAGGGTTTGTAATCAGAGAAACACAGACTGGTTTGGGTTGGAAGGAACCTTAAAGCCCATCCAGTTCCACCCCCTGCCACGGGCAGGGACACCTCCCACTATCCCAGGTCACTCCAAGCCCCTTCCAACCTGGCCTTGGACACTTCCAGAGATACAGGGGCAGCAATAGCTTTTCTGGGCACTCTGTTCATCGTGATGCGAAGAAACTGTGACATTGGGCTATAACAGGAAGAAGAAAACACCACCAGTTGTATTTCTTTGATATCAAAATCCAGTTCTGTTTATTCCTAGAGTGTCTACAACTTCTGTTGCCTGTCCCCACTGTCCCCCATTCCCTTAGGGATGCTCTTTCCAGAGGATTCACTGCTTCTTGAAATTAAAGTTTCTTATGATGGGGTTCAGGGTTTCCCCAGTTTTCCCTAAACAGGCATCCCGGTTTTCCTTACACTGCAGGATGAACTCCATGGTTACAAGCCTGCAGGAAAACCTGGAATTCTGTGAGAGCTCCTCTTCACATTGCTGGTCTGGGATCATTAAATATATGGGATCCCATATTTTTACAGACATATAAATCTATCCAGCACAAAGGGGTGAGGTGGATAGCAGCAGTGTGAGGTGCTGATTGACTGTCCTCTTTTACTTTAGCTGGATTGTTTGGTCTCATTTCCAAAGTGTCAGTGACAGGCAGACCAAGAAGGACAAGATCTGTACGTTCAGGGAACAGGAGCATGTTCTGAGGTCACGTTCCTTTAAGAGGAAAAAAAAACTTCCCTGTCATCCAGCTCTGGCTTCTGCTGGGCTACAGCAGTGGGAGTAGCCAGCGACATGGACAAAATACTGAGTCCTGGTAAGGCAGTGCTGGTTGGCAGTAAGGAACGTCATGCCCCTCAGTGTGTTGTTTTCCAAGTCTGATGCCAGGAAATGAGTTTTGTGACCTGGAGTGTGACAGGAACTTGTCCGAGTGAGCATTGTCCCTCTTGGGACAGCACTGGGCTCAATCAGAGCAGCATGTGCACCGCGTCTCCCTGGAGAGCATCCCTGGGAGATTGTCCCGTCGGCTTGCCCAGATTCTGCCCGCAGAGAGCCACTGGATGGATGCCCGAGAGCCCAGGCACTCTGAGGGGTGAGTGTCCTAGGTTAAAAATAGGTTTATTCTNGCCTTCCTTAGCAGACTCCTGTCTTTTCAAACCAAGACAGTGAGGCACAGCCCTCTCTTGGCCGTGAAGAAAGAGCTGAAGCAAGTCTCCATCTCCTCCTTCTGTGAGCAGCCCTTCAGAGGCAGCAGATGGGTCCAGCATGGCACCAACACAACCAGGAACAGCTCTGGCGCAGCTCCCCGCGGGATTTCAGGCTGTCTCTTCCCCGGCCACGCGGCCAAGCTGCAGGAACTGCTGGAAAAAGTCAACTCCGAGCTCGTAGAGCCAGGATCTCATTAGGCACGGCAGGGAGGAGCACAGGAAACAAACACCTGGCACCACGATGTCCCTTCAGCAGGAAGGACTTGCGGTCTAAGAGGCAAACCCAGCACTCGCAGCACATCCTCCCACCTGTCACGGGCTGGTGCTGACAGAAGGTCTCATTACAGCCTTCAGCTGTGGGGGTGACACGATTTGTGCTCCCAGCTCGGGCTCTGGCTTGGTCTCAGGGTCTCTGAGACAGGCGAGGGTGCTGCAGTGTGCATGAGCAATAAGAGGGGTCTCCTATTAGCACCGACCTTTGAGGATGTGAAAGTGAAAAGAGCAGAAAAGAAATAAAAAAATTAAAAAAAAAATCAAGTCCAAGCCAGTGGAAAGTCTCTGGTTTATTCATTGCTGCCTGCTTTCTTATTTACTATTTATTTATTTACTTGAAGGCGAGGTGACCTTCAGAGCTGCTGCTTGTCACTGGCAGCCTCTTGGCTGCAGGTTGCATGTTAATTTTGGCTGGGGTACTGACACTGAGCATCCCAGGCATCCTTTGGGGGAATCTCTGCCCCTTAATTCTTGTGTTATTTAAAAGCAGGGGTCTGCTTTGGACAGCCAGGCTGGGTTTGGAAGCCTAAATCATAAAAAGCTGTAGGGAAAATGTGAGCCTGGTGATGCAAATTCCCCTCGTTTTTTGTTCCACCTCATCCCACTCGTGTGAGGGATGAGTGGCTCTGACTCTCTGCCACGGAGGGACGGTTTGCAGGTCCCACAGCACATGTGGGAATGCTCTCTCCCTCCAAACTCTGCCTTTGCAAAGAACAATTGTCTGCCTCCCACAGATCCAACGCAACACGGTTTATTTTCATTTTTAACAGCCTGTAAAAACCCAAGCATCTTTTCCTCCAGCCTTTTCCTCTCACCAGGGAGGTGCACGCAGGTCTTCAAGGTGATTTTACAGCCTCCAGAACAGCAAGGTTGCCACAGCCACGAATGCATTTAAATTGTGTCTGTGGAGAATGATCAAGAGATGATGACAGGAGGGGCTTCCAGGGCAGGAGCCAAAGGAAAAGACCGGATGTCTCTGGTATTTGCAGCACTGCCAAGATGCCAGCAATGATTTGCTGGCAGCCAAACACTTCAAGCCAGGACCTTGCAAGCCAGGCATCTCATCCAGGGTCTGTAGTGTGCCCCGGACACTTCCCACCTGGGACACTTCCCTTTATTATTCCAAATAAATTCAGTGCTCTGCTCAGTGTCCCAATTAATGCAGCAGGACCTGACTCTGGGCTGTTCTGAACTCGTAAAAACATTTCCCTGTGCTCTCAGACAGATGCCACACTTCACCCAGAGATGGAGGGGTTTTCTGGGAGGGAAAATTTGTCACCCTAGGTCTCACTTGTGCAAACAGGAATCTTTTTCTCCTTTGAAAAGCAGGGGAAATGAAGGCGGGAAATGAAGGTATGCAAAAAAATAAAGGCAGGAAACTCATTTCTTGAAGGAGAGGGGTGTGAATGGTCTAAAGTCTTCCTTTTCTAACCTTAAAAATTAATTATGGTGAAAATGGTCCCAAAGAGTGGACATACTGGATTCAAGATAAAGGTGCCACTCTGGAGAACACACAACATTAATTTGGCAAATCTTATTCGTTATTTTGGATGTACACCCCTTTAGGAGGAGCTCTTTCTTCCCCTTGGCAGCCAGGGCTGCTTCAGGGACAAGAACANCCCAAACAGCTCATGAACTCAACCCAAAAGCTCTATTTCTACCCAAACCCAACCAATTCACTTCCTCCTCTACCATCTCCAAATCGTTTCTGATTTTTAACCAGTATAAGAGCAGCTCTGCTGCAATAGAGCCACAAAAAATTCGTAATCGCTCAGGCTGCTCCTCTCCACGGAAATCTTTAGTAAAAGGCAAAACAATTTATTCGATCTGAAGGGAAACTTGAGCAAGCGTCGCCATTTCGCCCCACGAAGCNTCCATGGGCAGCCACAGCTTCTCTGGGCACCCAGTGCCAGGGCCTCCCCACCCTCCCAGGGAAGAATTTCTGCCCAATATCCCACCTAAATCCCCCTGTTTTAGTTTAAAACCATTTCCCCTCGTATTACCAGTATCTGTTGGGGTAAAAAGTCACGCACCTCCTTTTATATCAGCCCCCTTCAGGCCCTGCAAGGGGCTCTGAGCTCTCCCGGAGCCTTCTCCTCTCCAGGTGATCACCCCCAGCTCTCCCAGCCTGGCTCCAGAGCAGAGGGGCTCCAGCTCCTGGACCACCTTTGTAGCTTCTTCTGGAACCCACCAAACAGGGCCAGGGTGGAGAACCCCGGTACTCAACCCAAACAGCTCATGAACTCAACCCAAAAGCTCTATTTCTACCCAAACCCAACCAATTCACTTCCTCCTCTACCATCTCCAAATCGTTTCTGATTTTTAACCAGTATAAGAGCAGCTCTGCTGCAATAGAGCCACAAAAAATTCGTAATCGCTCAGGCTGCTCCTCTCCACGGAAATCTTTAGTAAAAGGCAAAACAATTTATTCGATCTGAAGGGAAACTTGAGCAAGCGTCGCCATTTCGCCCCACGAAGCCCGGGCCACGGCTGTTCCTCTGCAGGATGTGGTGACCTGTTTTACCTCCCAGTGTGACCCTGTGGTGTCCCCAGACCAGTTTCCCGTGGGTGACATGGCCCAGCCCCATATTCTTACCTCAGAATTCCCACAGGAGAAGCGGAAATTTTTACCAGGGCCGTGCCACCGGCGCGCGGTGCACCCTGGGTATGCAAATTAACCTGGTTACTAATGAGCCCTGGAAAATGAGCTCTAAGGGAGCATCCGAGAAACCCCCTTCTTCAGCTGGACAGCGACATGGGCTGGCTCAGCTCAGCTCCCGTTCCCAACCAACTCAGAATTCCTGGATGGTTTGGGTTGGAAGGGACCTTAAAGATCATCTCATTCCAACCCCCTGCCATGGGCAGGGACACATTCTACTATCCCAGGCTGCTCCAAGCCCTGTCCAGCCTGGCCTTGGACACTTTTCAGGGATCTCAGCATCCTGCCGATGCAGAAAATCAGACTGTTTTGGGTGTCTCTGCTGACAATCTTCGTGACTGGGCTCCTGGCAGAGGCACATCAGCTCCGTGCCTTGAATTAGATGATCCCGGGGCGTGGAGTCTCTGCAAAGCTTTGCTTTTATCAAAAAACAACANCACCCCCAGCTCTCCCAGCCTGGCTCCAGAGCAGAGGGGCTCCAGCTCCTGGACCACCTTTGTAGCTTCTTCTGGAACCCACCAAACAGGGCCAGGGTGGAGAACCCCGGAGCTCCTCCCAAACAGCTCATGAACTCAACCTAAAAACTTCATTTCGACCAAAATCCAAGCAGTTCACCTCCTCCACCATCCCCAAGTTATTTCTAATTTTCAACCAATAAAAGAGCAGCTCTGCTACAGCAGAGCCACAAAAAATTCCTGGTCACTCGTAACTGTTCCTCTCCACGGAAATCTTTAGTAAAAGGCGAAAGATTTATTCGATCTGAAGAAAAACTCGAGTACGACTCACAATTACGCCCCNACAATTTATTCGATCTGAAGGGAAACTTGAGCAAGCGTCGCCATTTCGCCCCACGAAGCCCGGGCCACGGCTGTTCCTCTGCAGGATGTGGTGACCTGTTTTACCTCCCAGTGTGACCCTGTGGTGTCCCCAGACCAGTTTCCCGTGGGTGACATGGCCCAGCCCCATATTCTTACCTCAGAATTCCCACAGGAGAAGCGGAAATTTTTACCAGGGCCGTGCCACCGGCCCGCGGTGCACCCTGGGTATGCAAATTAACCTGGTTACTAATGAGCCCTGGAAAATGAGCTCTAAGGGAGCATCCGAGAAACCCCCTTCTTCAGCTGGACAGCGACATGGGCTGGCTCAGCTCAGCTCCCGTTCCCAACCAACTCAGAATTCCTGGATGGTTTGGGTTGGAAGGGACCTTAAAGATCATCTCATTCCAACCCCCTGCCATGGGCAGGGACACATTCTACTATCCCAGGCTGCTCCAAGCCCTGTCCAGCCTGGCCTTGGACACTTTTCAGGGATCTCAGCATCCTGCCGATGCAGAAAATCAGACTGTTTTGGGTGTCTCTGCTGACAATCTTCGTGACTGGGCTCCTGGCAGAGGCACATCAGCTCCGTGCCTTGAATTAGATGATCCCGGGGCGTGGAGTCTCTGCAAAGCTTTGCTTTTATCAAAAAACAACAACAACAACAACAACAAGAAAACCTTGGAGCATGGGCAGGAGGGGGAGAGCCCGTGCTGGAAAGCAGCAACTCCAAGAGAGCCAGACCAATTCAATAATTTGAAAAAGTCTTAGAGCAATGCCCTGAATCCCTCAGCAGGGCTGACTCAGCCCCTGGGTGCAGGAGCAGGGACGTGGTGAGCGAGATGAGGAGAGTCAATTCTCATCTGGGCACGGGAGAAGTGGGGACACCCAGCTCTGATGTCTGTGCCTGCAAGGGAGCATCCAGTGCTTGGAGAGACATCAGAAGACAGCAGCAAAAATGACTCAGAGGTCTGGAGGACAATCTCCGGGCAGGAGATGTGTCAAACTTACCCCGTTCGGTTCCTGGGAACGGCTCTGGAGAGGCACCTCCTCATGGAGATGTTTGGCTGACTCCACAGGAGAGTTTCAGAGGAAACGAAGGAAAACATTGCACCAGCAAGGCTGGAGGAAATAAAGACTAACGTGAATCAGGGAGAGGATTCAACACGCTGGAGAAAGCTCCCAAGGAATCTGGTGGATTTTCTGTCTCCTAAGAAGTAACTCTGGAAATCAGGCTTTAGTTCAACACAAAGCACTGGACCCCCGATGAGAGCAGGTAGGGAAAAACAAGTGGGTTATGATAGAAAGATATGTAATATTTATGATATTTGACAACATTTTATTTATTATTTTTTAAATTACATTTATTATATAATAAATGCAAAGTCCGTGGTTAATTCATCTCTGAAATCAAGCCAAAGCATCTAAGGCCTCAAGATCTGCTGTCAGAAATTATAAAGACGTTCCCAATTCCCAGGCTGAGCAGCCAGGATCACGTTTGCAATCCGTTTTAATCACAAGTGTAACTGAGTGGATTGCAAGTGATAAGCCCCGTCTGCAGGCAGCTGGGATGTAATGAAGATGACAGCTCAGAATTGGGTCTGAGGGTTATTTTTGAGGAAGGCAGAGAACCACAGAATCAGACTCAGTGCAGGGGGAAAAGAGAAAGATATAAAGAGAGTGAGTGCTTCAGGCTCACAGCACTAAGAGTTCCCTCCCTGCCCGGCAAGACAATAATCAAAATTAATTTGTGGAGGAAGGCAGGCACTCAAAGAGAAATCAAACAGGTGACCACAGCTGGCATGAAATTTCACAGGATGGGAAAGGAAGAGGGCTGGAAGGAAACAGCTACCAGCTGTCCCTGCCTTCCTGAGCCTGCAGGAACAGAGAACCCTTTTCTCAAAATACTTAGATGCTGAATGCATGAGAAACAGCCCTTTGGAGGAAGCAGAAATCACCTGGGAGCAAACCTGATGTCTTTAAACGCATGTTCAGGTTAGTCAAGGAGCAAATGGCAAGTGATGGATATCACAGGCTCCTGCTCCTACCTCTCTTTTCCACGGCCACAAATCTGCAGAGCAGAGTCCCTGCTACTGCTTCTCCCCTGCTCTGCTGGATCCACATCCTGGATCCAGCCTGGACTGCTGTGTTCTGTATCTTAAAACAGAGAATTAATGGGTTTGCACTGAAATAAGGCAGGTTTAGATGAGATGTCAGGAAGAAATGCTCTCCTGTGAGGGTGGGGAGGCCCTGGCACAGGGTGCCCAGAGAAGCTGTGGCTGCCCCTGGATCCCTGGCAGTGTCCAAGGCCAGGCTGGACAGGGCTTGGAGCAGGCTGGGATGGTGGAAGGTGTCCCTGCCTGTGGCAGGAGGTGGCACTGGATGATCTTTAAGGAAGGGACCTGCTTCATGGTGTCACAAGATCTCACACAATAAATCTATGATCCCATCATCAGCTAAGGCAGGTCACTCTGGATTCGTCCCACTGCAGTGGGAATGGACACAAACTGAAGGGATTTTTGCCCCTCTCTCTCCTGCCCTTGCTGGGTCACTTCAGGCCACTGGGCCATCCATCTGCAGCTGTCCCCTTGTCACAGTGAATTGTTCCTGCAGCCCGGGTCCTGCTGCACGGCTGGTGTGCTCCCTCCTGCCCTGTCACATCACATCACCGCCTGCCCCCGCCTCCGGCCAGCACTGATATTCAATGAGTCAGAAAGGAGCTGAGGCCAACCTGACCTTCCTCAACAGGATGATGTCACCTGCTGAACGAGACTTGATAAAGGTAAGAGGAGGCAACCCGATATCCTTCCTGATCTCTGTGTCCAGAACCGTAAACCACGATAAAAGTGTCTGCTCCTAATGAAAATTCAGCTACCTGTGCTGACCTCGGCCTGCTGCGTGCTTGGAGACAGGGATCTCACCAGGGAAGAGCAACCTGCTGCATATTCACTCCCCAAATAAATTCTTCTCTAGAGCTGGACTGGGTGAAGGTCAGTTTGAGTGGAGGAGAGGGGAAAGGTGGCCAGCAGATTTCACTTAAATCATCTTTTGTTAAAAACGTACCTGGCGCATTTTTGCCCTAAAATCCCACGAGTCTGTGCTCTTGTTGTCAGAGGGAAGTAAATCCGAGCGAACTGTTAATGTGGATTAGCTGAACTGCAGGAAAGCACAGGCATTTTCATTCAATTACAGCATCCTTAGCCTGACTCATCCCAATCCCTTTGGGCAGAGTTATTTTCCCCACAGATGATAACTCTGTGTGACTGCTCCACGTGTGCACTGTGTTCACCACAGGCTGTCACTTCCAAATTCCTGTGTCCAGCCCCAGCCTGGGTGCTGCTCGTGCTGCTCTCCACCCAGACAGGTTTAGGGGATGTCATGCAGGACACAGGGGTTGAATCTCCACTGGGTGCAGGACCTCAGAGTTATTGACTCCTCCTGCACCTCCTTGTCCCGTGTTGCTAAACACAGCACTGACAACCGTCTGTTCTGCCTTCACACCCAGCCCACGTGTTCCCAGGATGATTCTGGCACCAGCCTGGGTGCTGCAGGCTCTCAAGTGTGTGTGTGGCCCCTCATCACTTCTCCAGGGCTGAAGATATCGGAGCTTCCAGCACCTTGGCTTGCAAGTGGACAACCTGAATCCATTATAAAAACCAACCTCTACCTCAGCTTCTCGTGAGATGGAGAGAGAGGGAACAAGCCAGGGGACTTGTGGGGCTGTAAAACTGACCCGTGCACAGCTATTCCATGACCCAGCTGAACTTCCTAACTTGAGCTCCAGCATTCCTACTCTTTCAGAAAGGCTCCGCCTTCAAACTCTCTTCTGCCTCACCAGTGAAAATGTCCAGCTCTCTCCATAGCAGACAAGATTCCCACTGGTTGTTTTTGCTGCTGGAGGACAGTGAAATATTTCTGAATCATCTGCCTGCCTACATTTCCTTAGATTAGCTCACTAATATCCCACAACAGAGTGGGGTTTTTCCCAGATGAAGAGAAGAGAAGAAGAGAAGAGAAGAGAAGAGAAGAGAAGAGAAGAGAAGAGAAGAGAAGAGAAGAGAAGAGAAGAGAAGAGAAGAGAAGAGAAGAGAAGAGAAGAGAAGAGGATAAAGGAGGTGCTGTGCCATGAACAAGGTCATACAAGAATGGCAGCAGTGCAGATCTCATTCCCTTTGCACTGTGACTCTACTTCTGGGGCCCTACATGGTCCTGTAGAATTGAATTCTGGCACAGAAAATATTATTTTGTAGAGTTAAATCCTTTTCCTCTCCTGATCTGCCCCTAATTCAAAGAGGCAATATCAGCTCCACAACAGAACTTTGGAGCAGTGAGGTTTGATTTGTCCTCAAACCTCCAAGAACTTGAGAAAATTTCTAGGACTCAAATCCTGCATAACATAATTAAGGAAATATGAAGAATTAGTGTGCAAAGACCTCTTCAGGAGCCTTGGAGCTGATCCAGGAAAGATTCCAGAGAGCTGCCCTCCTGAAAGGCTCCTACAAATTCCCAAGTCCTTCACCATTTATTCATAGAATAGTTGGGATTGTAAAATACCTCTAAGATATTTGAGTCTAACCATTAACCCATTATTACCAAGTCCATCACTAAACCAGGTTCCTGAGCACCACATCTACAGATTTTTTGAACTCTTCCTGGCATGGTGATTCCCCAGTGCCCACTCCACCCTCTGGAGGAGACAGGAAATCAAGCACTGATAACATCACCCAGGCTCTGGGTCTACCCAGCCCAGTACAGGGGAAAGTATAAGATCAAGCACTGGGTAGTGCAGATATTTTTTATCCTCTAGAGAACAGAATCATAATTATTCCTGAAGTATCTCTGTATTTACTAGGAATGCCATGAGTATTTTCCCAGTAAGTTAACATTTTTCCATTGAGTAAACTTCCAGCATTTGCAGTATCCCTTGGCAAGGGGGGATAATCTCTTGATTAACTTCACCTTGTGTGAAGCAAGTCCTTTGTTCTGACCTGCTATCATCTTGAGCACCCTTTTTTGTCTTTTCAAAGTAAGAAAAAAAAAATAATAGTTGCTCTCTTTCATCCTCCTCATGCCACTCATAATCTGATAGACTATTATCATACTCTGCTTCTGTCATCTCTTATTCAGATGAAATATTCCTGGTGTACTTCATTGTTCTGTACCTTTGATCACTCTATTACCCTTCTACACATCTTTCCCAGTTCTGCTGCATCCTTTCTGTGGGAGGAACAGCAGAGCTGCTCAAAACATTCTCAAGGCAGACACGCACTGAATTTACGCAGGGGTGTAATAATGGCTTCTATTTTGATCTCCATTCCTTTGCTATTAATTCTTAACATTCAATTTGCTTTTTTGTCACCGCCGTTGAGCACGGAGGTGACATATTCATAGAACTGCTTATTATAAACACCAACTCATTCCTGAGTAAGTTATAGTCCATTCAAAGCTCATCACTGTAGGTAAAGTTAGGATTGCTTTCTTTTTCCCGTGTGTATCACCCTGCACTTATTTCCCTCGAATTTCAGCTGCTCTTCAGTCACAGAATCGCTCGGCAGTGTGACGTCCCTCTGCAAGCCTCCCACATCATCCCTCATCATTACTGCCTCACACAGCACCAGCAGAGGATTTCTGTCACCTCATCACATGGCTCAGCACCAGCACACCTGAGTTATGTCCCCCTTGGAGCTCTTGCTCACCCTTCCCCACCGCTGGCCAGGCTCTGCTGCGAGCCGCAATCGTGCAAACCCCTGCAGGGAGAACGCTGCTGTGCTCTTTGTTTCTCCAGGTCCTTGGGCACAGGCAGGTGGCCCTGGCACGAGGGATGGCTCTGCCTTTATCTGTGGGGTGTGTGCTACGTTCAGAGCAGGCTGGTTTGAATAGGCTGTGGGACAGAAGCCTCTGTGTGTGTGTTTGCCTCTGGATCTTTTCATCCGCTGCGTTTTACGGGCGTGCGCGTGACTTTGCGTGTGGCCTCCCTCGGAACTTATTCCCCCGGCTTTTTGATCACAGTAATAATCCCACTGCTAAAAGGGAGCCTTCCCTTTTAAATTCCCCAGTGCCAAGAAATGAACTTTGAAATGTGAAGGTTAGCAAAGACTTTGGGAACAACTTTGAAAGCAGCTAAGCTGTGAGCGATCTCCTTGTCCTTTAATCAGATGCTCGGCTTTGCAGCTCCAGCCATCTTCACGGATTAACTCCCGTGAACTTTCTGAACTGCTTTCATGGAAAAGCACATCGAACAGATGACTCTGCTAAGAAGGAATTAATCAATTAAGCAGAAGCAGGGAGGCCTACTCTCTGCTGAGAAACTGGTCCGTGGACACCTTCCCCCTGCCCACCGCCTTCCTTCCACCTTGCTCCAAAACTTGTTTTATTTGTATTAGGTGGAGATTGAAATTTAGATGTAGATTCACCACACACAGAAAGCTTCCCTTCTTGCCACATTTTTCTGAAACACGTATGTTTTTTCTAATGTGTAACTATGAAATTTTTAGGGTCCAGCAGCCTCCAGCTGTTGGAATATCCCTGTGTGCATTTCCCAGTAAGCCAGACTGAACCATCTTGCGCTGTCCTGCACAATCAGCATTGTGGTGGAGGGTCTTAGCTTTTCTGTCTGCACCTCCAAGAGGAGATATTTGGGATCTGGCACTTCCAGAGCTGTCCCAGACGCCGGCTGATTGCCCCTGTAAATCAGTTCTCCACTTCTGCCTGGGGAGGTGTGAGTTGTGCAGGCTTGGATTCAACGTGCAGTTTTAGCCACGTAACAGGCATCTGGGCCAAGCTGGTTTTCCCAGGGCTTTCTAGTGTCCATGGAGAGACAGAGAGAGGAATTTCCAAGGAGAAAATTACCCTTTCCTGAAATAGGTGTGAATCAGGTATCATGGAGCAGTCACTGGAGGTGTGAAGGAAGGAACCCAAGTGTCTTGGGGCCATCATGCTCCTCCATGTCATCATAAACATCTGTCCCTATTCAGGGCACCCATCAGTCTCCTAAAGTTGGATTCATGGTGTTTACCTCCTCTTTGTGTGCCAGTATAAGAAAACAAGCAATGCAGGCTCAGATTTCCCTTTTTCTCCCCCAGATCAGGCTTCTTTGGACTTAAAAAGGGATCTTTCATGACAGAGTTATGAAATTATGGTGGCGCTGCAGATGGCATTTAAGGGAGGTTCCTCCCAACCACTCGCTCTCGAGAGTGGAAAATTCCTGATGTTATAGATTTTTGTAAAGGGCGAAGAATCTGAGTTTTTATTTCTGAGAACATGAATTCTGAGCTGCCATATCAGCCTTCACAGCCACGTGGACAACAAGCATGGAGATGCTCTGAAGAAAGTTGGGTTTATGGCCTCTGTAAAAGCAGCTCTGCATTTCTCCTGCCGTTTGCAGCAACCTTCTCCCAGGAAAAATCTGTCTCCAGCTTCAGGAGCACTTGGAGCCCAAGTCACAGCTTTTATTAACGAGAGAGCTGGAGTTTCTCTTGCAGAAGTGAGATAATTTCTACATTTCCTTTCAGAAACAATCCTTGTAACCGTGTCTAGGACAGACTGTGCTGTAAGGTCACTCTCTTCCCTGTCACATCCACTTCATCAGATCAGGTGAGGAGGAGGCAAATTAACGCTTCTGTTTCTGGTCCTGAAGGGAGGCTGATCTACAGGAGAGGGTGAGTTTTAATTCTAATTCCCACCTTAAACCAATTCCTGGGCTATTTATCCTCGTTTTCACTGATGTTAGCACTGCCATTTTTATTAAGTACCTCTTCATCCTCCCTGGTGCCTACCCCAGATTTATTTAGGGAAGTGCTTAAATACACGGAAAACATCTACTGTTTTTCAGCTTATTTCCAGCTGGGAAGGTGTTTGAAGTGTGGCTGTGCAGGGTTCAGGTGGCAGGGAGACAGAAATGTGTCAAAAGAACCAGTTAACATCAAAACTCCTTCACACAGAGATCACTCCTTCTTTCCAGAGGCTCCTTCATCAGGTTCTGTGGGATACCTCTTATTTCTGGATACCACAGGAACACCAATGGTCTAATAATTCCTGCACAGCTCCTTTCCTGCTGTCACCCATCTGGCTCCATGGATGATTCATGCTTTTGGTTATAGTTTGGCATAAAAGTCTAGTTTTTCACAGAAACATAAAATCATGGATTGGTTTGGGTGGGAAGGGACCTTAAAGATCATCCAGTTCCAACCCCCTACTGTGGGCAGGGACACCTCCCACTATTCCAGGTTGCTCCAAGCCCCATCCAGCCTGGACACAGCCTCTCAGAGTAACCTGCTCCAGTGCTCAACCACCTTCACAAAAAAAGATTTAAAAAGTTTTTATTTTTTTATTACTTTAACCAGATTTTCTTTGCATTTTTATTTGTATGTCCAGTATGTCCATGCCTCTCTCGTGCTGGGAAGCACTCCAGACGTGGCCTCAGCAGAGGGGAGGGATCATCCCCCTCAACAAGCTGTCAATCCTCTTCCTTAAAAGAAAAAAGTCCTTCTGCTCAAACCCAAGACCCAAGAGCAAATCTGTGCTGTCTGTTTGAGAGCTGCAGCACACAGCTGAGCACTTCCAGGGCCCAGCACACTCGGTGCTCAGCTGAGATATTTTTGTAACAGGGAATTCCAATAAAGTCAGAGGATCTGCAGCATTTTTAAAGTTTATCAAGATCACTTTTGCAGCAGTAAGCAGCATTGAAATGGCTTGGGAAGAAATAAAAGGGAGAGGAAAAGGCGTTTTTATTTTGGGACTGCGAGTTAAGACCTTTCAGATTGTACCGTTTCCTGACTTTAATGAGCAGGGTATCTTGATCCAATATTTTTCGCTGCATTTTTGTCCTCCAGTCACAGGATTTTTTCTTTTAAAGGACACAAACCTGCAAAGTTTTTACCCAGCTCTGCTTGAGCCTTCTGGAAAATGATAGGCCAGTTTTGGAGAGGATTGCAGTGAGCACAGCCTCTCAGAGTAACCTGCTCCATTTATATATTATAGTTTATATTTTATAGTTTATATTTTCATGTTCATTTAGATAAAAAAGAGAAAGTGGCTGATCACAGAGAGGCAGCTCTGCAGGTTCAGTGCCCCTTCATTTCCTGACCCTCAAAATCTTGTTAACAGGATACACTCTGTCTGTAGGAAAAAACCCTCTTATTTTTGGCTTAATTACAGTATTAACAGTTGGATCAAAATATAATACTCATTATTAGTCTAGTTATACCAACACTCAGCCCAGAGCAGCACAGAAAATCAGCATTAATAAAGAAATCAAAAGCTTTATGTGAAATACCTGTCGCTGCATGTGGATGCTGAAAGCTTGGTGGCAGAGAGATTTTTCAGTATCTGCCTGTGTCCGTGAGCATTCTCACTTTCTCACGGAGCTAGCTGCAAAACAGCTAGAGAGCTTTTGTAAATAATCCTTCTATCTTGCACCTGTGAGGTGTTTTTGGACTTTGTTATTGTAGGACTGAAGGTCTGTTTAGGAAATGTGTGTTTTTAGGATCTAGCCAATAGCCCTGGTGGGTGGTCAGCTAAGATCCAATGGCTTTCTATAACCTAGAGTATAAAAACCCTTCTGTATATAAATAAATAAAGGCATTTCTATCTAGTTACTCCTGAGTTCAGTTCTCTCCTTCCTCCCCAGGCCGTGTCCATCATTGAGACAGCTGCAGCCTTCACCACCCTGTTTCTACAGGTGCTGGTGTTGTGAGGATGCACTGCTGCCTAAAACTGATCCCATCACTGCCAGCAAAACACAGGAGAACACCCTGCAATTTAGTGTCTGTGCTGGACCAGTTGTGGCACTAAAATTGAACCCAGAAGTGTCTCAAAAGCTACGTGTGTTTTCCTGGAAAAATCCTCTCTTCTTTGAGCAGTTCCTCTGCATCATCACCGTCCCTCCCATGCTCCACACCGTGCTGGGGGAAGCTCAGCCTTCCCATCAGTGGGACTGAAGGGAGCAGATCACAGAGGAAGGTGGGTGAAGGCTTCCATGAGACAACCAGCTGCATTTTATCGTGGCTGGAATGCCCCGAGTGGGATCCCGCTGCCAACACAGCCATAAAATGCCATTTGGGATGTCCCAGCAGGTCCTACCTGGCCTCCACTTCCAGCCTGGAAGGGAAGAGCTCTCCAGCTGGTCCTGTGCCATGTCCTCCACCCTCGGGGCATCTCAGGTGGCATTTGGTGATGCATTTAGAAAAGTGCTTCACTACTCCCTGACCTCCAGGCCAGGGGAGTTGTCTGACATCCACTGTTTTACTAAAAATAGGCAGGAACCAGAGGAGATGTCTGGGGCTGTTGTCTCCAAGCTGTTCCAAAGTCAGAAATCCAAAAAAAGAAAGAGTATTTCGTGATAACTGCTGGGCTCAGGGACCTGTTTGTCTCGGTTTCATGAGAACATAATTGAAAGCCAGGCTGTTTTCCACTTCATTCTGTGTCTGGGTTCATCCCCTCAGCCATAACTTCCCACAGCCCCTTTTCATGATGAGCACAAAAGCCTGCTTTTCAAAGAACATCTTTTCCTGTGGTTTTGGTCCTGCTCCTAAAGAGAGAAGGCTGGGAGTGGTACAAAACAAACACATCGGGTTTTGCCACACGGGAACAGCCTCCTCCCGATCTCTTCCTTAGTTTTAAGAACTTCTCAAGCCTCTTTTCACTCTCAGCTGTGTTACAGAAGAGCAGCGCAGAGGATCAGCACTTTTCCCCTGCTCTAGAGCCCAGAGGATGCCCTGTGGAGGTCCACAACCAGTGAGATGTCTCCCTAGAACACACAGTTGAGGGCTGCTGCCAAAGCACAACCTGCAGATGTTTATCTGTGGAGATTTTACCTCTTCATGATAGCCCCCAGCACTCTTATCTGAGCTGGTGGATGCTCTGATGCTTCCCATGCCATCCCTTTCCTGATCAGGGGATTGGCACCACTCTTACTTGGTGTTTTTAAGCAGTAGAGTTGCAAGGCTGTTCTCATTTTCAGATATTGGTTTTTTTTTGGTCCTGATCTTGCCCCTGACAGAGTCACAGCTTCCCTCCAGCCGGGAAAACAGGGAAGTCCACTTTGTTCTAAGTGTCTGCTATAAACTTTGTGTTGAAAATAAAACTACACCAAGGGCACAGTCACGGTCCTTCTGTGTCTGTCCCCAGAGTGAAATCCAGCTTTTCTGAGTCCACAAATCTTCCTGTGCCTTGCAAATAAACTTGAGAGTGAGCCCTCCTTCAGGTCTTAAATCTGCTGGCAGGTGCTGGTCTGGTTGCTGCTGAAACATTCACCTGGCCTCTCCACCACAGCCAATTTAAAGCTGAGATGAGGAATCCATCCTGTATTTGCAAGGCTTAGATTTTACCTGGATGAGAGAAGTCTAATTTTAGCCAGTTTTCCAACTCGAAGCCTGGAAAAGGGGCTGGTGATGGTGTTACTGGTCAGAGCACTTGCACACACACTGGAGAAGCTGAGAACTGGGGAGAAGTGGAGATAAAATCCCACCAACTCTTGTTTTCAGGTGGAACCTCTGCCCTGCTGGTTTCTCTAGCCCAGGCGTGGAGGTGTTGGGACATTTGGTCTGCAGCAGGCAGGGAAGAGCCCTGGTGGGTGTGGGAAGGGTTGGGACACCCTGGTGAGACCTTTCTCAAAGGATTCTCTTGTCAGGAAGGTGAACAGCAGCTGGGAGGCCACGGGGTCTGCAGGGGAGGGAAAGGGCCTGCAGTGCAAAAAATTAGGAGTAAATTGGTGCTGAGGGATGGGGGTTGTGGGGCCTCAGCTCCCTCCCTGACCTGAGCAGATGAGACGTGGCTGCAGCTTGGTGAGGCTTCATTTTAGGGACAAAAAGAACTTTTAACACATTTTTTTGCTCTCATCTTGAAACTTGGAGAAATTTTTTTCTGGTTTTCACCTCCAGGGTATTGCTTCTGGTATGGTCTCATGTTTCTCTCCCTGCCTTATCTGTCTGCTGATTCAGAGGCTTCTTTCATATCCACATCACTTTCCTGCCTCTTTATATCCTAAATTTCACCTTAGCAGCGGTGGGGTCTACCAGGCAGATTTGGTGTGGGTGGATTAGGGACTGATGGACTTTATTCCATGATTGATGAACACCTCTCTATCCTTCACTACCGGGGTAAATGTGACCCAGACACAGCCCTGGAGAAAGGACTGGTGCATCTGGTTAATTTTTGCTTTCTCCCTTGCTTGTTCCTTATTCTGACAAGAAAAAAGAAGGGAACAGCAGAGGGGTTGCTCGATTCCTCATCTGACAGTACCCCTGGAAGGTCAAAGGAACATCAAATTGTGATGAGACTGGCACATTTTTAATTCTCTCTCATTACAGCCTCTGTTAAACTACATTACAATAATTGCTTTAGTTCTGCTATGGTATTTTCAGGTCTCTTAATGCAGCTGTCAGCTCAGTGTGCCGGGAACTAACACCAGCAAAAAAACCCAACAGAATTTAAAAAAAAAAGGTAAAGGAGAAGAAACACAAAAGTGAAAACTGAGAGAAAGGGGCCAAGACTGGGCCAAATTTGGGAGGAGAGCAGGAGATGGTGAAATCCAGGTTTGCCAGGGGTGCTGCTCAGATCCTGCTGCTGAGGGGCCTCTGTGAGCTGGAGCTGAGGTTTGGATTCTCACATCTCACCACAGGGTTTGCACAAACCCTGGTCATAGAAATGGTGGAGTTTTGCACTCTGTGAGGTCTGCCATGATGGGAAGAGGATGCTGAAGAGGCATTTTGGATTTGCTTGAGAAGTTTTGAAGCACCCCTCCATGCGGGGCACCCATTCTAGCAGCCCCCTCCTTGGGGCATGAATTTGGACTAACTCAGCTCTGTGGATTCACTGCAGGACTGACATTTACTCACAGCCCATGGACCATGGAAAGGGAGCATTCATCATCCACACCGAGGCGTTTGCTCAGCTCAGGAGCCCTCCCAGGAGTTGTGCTCACTGTGATTTCAGCTTTCATAGAATTACAGAACCATGGCAGTTGAAAGGGACCCACAAGGATCATCGAGTCCAACTCCTGGCCCTGAAAAAAAACCCCAGAAATCCCACCATGTGCCTGAGAGCATTGTTCAAACACTTCTTGAACTCTGTCAGGCTTGGGGCTGTGACCATTCTCTGGGGAGCCTGTTCCAGAGCCCAGCCACCCTCTGGGTAAAAAACCTTCTCCTGATACCCAACCTAAACACTTCCTGGCACAGCTCCGTGCCATGGCCCTTTTTGCAGCCACTCCTGGCTTGTTGGTTGCCATTCCCAGACAAGTGAACCAGCTCTGGCTGGGCTCTCCAGGCTTGCACAGCCTTGGCCATCCCACAGCCAGCTTTGCATCCCAAATCCTTGTGTTCCTCCACATCTGCAGCACCATCTGCACCCCAGCCCCGCAGATCAGCAGCTCCACATTCAAACTCTCCCTCCCACCACAAGAGAGACCTCCCCGCCCTCAAAAATGCTGCCCTAAACCACGGCCTGCTTCAGAAAACCATAAACACGCCCTTTAAAGAACAGACACTCCTTCCCTCCCCCCATGTGCACTCCAAAACAATCCCACCACGAAAACTTCCCCTTTCTCAACCCCACACTCTTCCACACACCCTTGTCACACTTTCTCCATTCCCACAGCCATGCCACATTCATTAATGTCTCCACAGGAATTTTCAACTGTGTGAAGAGTTGTTCGTAATTAGTTAACAAGAAAGAAAAATAAAGTCTCCTAAGCTGTCAGCAATCCTCCAGAAAACCAGCAACAGATCTGAGCACCATTTGGTCTAATTAGTCTTGATATTTCACACAACATATTTCTCAATTTTTGGTGGAGAAGAGGATAAAAAAAAAATCTCTCTGAGGAGAACAACAGGAGTATTTTTGCAGAGGGATTCAGTGGCAAAGCCAAAGGGAACTCTTAATCAACAAATGTGCATTTCTATTCCTTTACTGAATCTTTCACAACAGTTGCTTCATCTTCTGCTTCTATGGGCATGTGCAGGCCTGGGGTGGGGCCAATCTGCAGCTGACACGGATCAGAATAGTTCTTTTGTTGGTATATCCTCAATTTTCCCTCCTGTGGTGAGGTTGAATGCCACTGGTGCTGCAGGAGCGTGGGGTGTGTTGGTGGAAGGATGCTGAGATTTGCAGCACGGGATCCAAGTGCATCATTCCCACCTCAACACCTTCACGGATATCCACAGACTGCAGCGAGAGTTGGGCTCTGCTCTCCCATCCCTGCAAGTGCCCAAGGCCAAGATGGACAGAGCTTGGAGTAAAACCTGGCCTAGTGGGAGGTGTCCCTGCCCATGGGTTTGGAACAGGATGACCTTTAATGCCCCTTCCACCTCACACCTTTCCACAACTCCGTGATTCTGTGTCTCTGAACAGAGTTACGCAGAGCAAGCGAAATCTGCCTCCACCGAGAGGCACTTTTCAAGCCACACGTGGTGTCTCCAGGGTTCCTCACATTCCTGCAGGAATCATGGATGGACAACCAGATTCTGTGGGTGACCCCCTCAAGCTGACCATGGGGGTGGTGGTGTCCCATGGCTTGGAGCAAATTGCAGATTGTGCATGAGGTGTGCAGGCCAGGAGTGTCCGTGTCCCCTCTGCAGTCAGGAGGAGGAAGATGGGTGTTGGAGCAAACTGCAGATTGTGCATGAGGTGTGCAGGAGA
>VZTG01006685.1:38341-61374 GCA_013397845.1 Melanocharis versteri | reverse complement strand
GCTGCATGTCCTTGGCCTCCATCCTTTGCCCCCTGAGGAGCCACAGGTGCTTGGGAAGATGCTCAGAGGCTTTGATGTGTCTGTGTGGGACCTCCTGTGCACAGCTCTGGGTGTGAAGGGCGTCTGACCAGACACAGGAAAGTTCTTCACCTGGTTTCGCATGAACGTCTAGGATTCAGATTCCTTTCTTTCTTCCTTGCTTCTTTNTCAAGATTTTCTGGCAGTAGGCAAATAAAAATGTCAGAGAGCAAGGAGTTATTTTGAGTAGCTGAGGTTCTTAGTGAGATGAAAATTGATATTATTAATATGGGATGAAGTCACATTTGTCCAGGATCCCAACTCTCATGTCTGTGGCATTGCCTGCACCTTGCCATGGCATTTTTAGACTTAAAATTTACACATACACCCACACCCACACACCCACCCACACCCACACAAAAAAATCTGTGCTGTGACTTAGTGGAAAAGTGGAGAGAAAGGAGGAAAAAGTTTAATATTTGGGGATTTGTTTTGGTCAAATTATGCAGGTTCGAATCTCTCTTGGAAATGTGCAATTTATTATCTCTGTCCCAGCTGTTGTCTGTCTGGAAACTCGAGAAGGAATCTGGATGTCTTGCACCTGGGGAGCAGGTGGATTTTGGGAAGGACACTGATTGGACTGAGGTGCTCCTGAGATCCAGCCCAGTCTCCCAGGAGCAGCTGATCACACGCTCCACGACTGAATTTTCACCGGAGATGGAAGCAGGAGAGGGACTGAAGAACGAGGAATTGCAAGAGAGATAAGAAGAGGAGGAGGGTAAAGAATAATCCCCAAAGACGTTTCCAAAATGAACATCTGTTAGGAGGGAGTGTGGGAAATAAAATAATAAAAACAACAGCAGCATAAACAACTCGACTCTCCTACCTGCCTCTGAATCCCTCTTTTTCCCCCTCTTTCAGGAATAACTTGGCTGATGATCTGCTCCCTGCCACATCCCAAGCTCTCTGTCAGGAAGGGAAAGATTCCTGGTGGCTCAGAGGTTTGCAAAGCACATCCCAGGTGTCAGACGCAAGAGGAAAGTTAAAAGAGAGAAACAATTTGTTCAGCAGAGCATCAAAAGCAAATATTCCTTTGCCACTGCCATTGATTCCACACCTTCCCCAGAAGTTCCTCACCGTTATTTAAATCACTTTGCCCCGTTAATCCACAAAAGGCAGGTGAGATTAGGCTGGGTTAGCACAGAACTGCAAATATATTATTGGGATACTTTCTGTGAAGACAAATAGGCCTTAAAGTGCCCTAATGCCTGATGCCAGAACGCTGTGCTTAATTAAGCAGCTACAGGGGCCATTTACAAATGTGACTTCTGCATTGATTATCCATAACTCTCTCTGCAGCCCCTATTAACAGCCTCCTGTGGCGAGGATTGTTTCCCATAAGTGGCTCATCCAGGAAGATGGGGTGGCTGCCTTTGCCAGGCATCTTATTCCAAGCGATCAACCTGAAAATATTGACTAATCAGCAACAAATGTTGATAAGGGCAGAGGAGGAGGGATAAATCTCCTCGGGGGCTTGTGGGGGGAGGACAACAAGTGATGAATCTGCAGATTAAAAGGCTGTTGCATTATCATTAAGAAAGGATAGAATGTGTAAACGTGTTTTAGGCCACATCCCAGAGCTTGTCCTGTGTGTTTGTGCAGAAGGCTGGATAAGAACCTTGCCCAAGGTAAGAGGGAGAGATTTGGGTGCCCTGTTGAAATGGTCACTCGTTAAACTGTCCAGCTGAGACTGTCAGAGGCAGGACAGGCTGGTTGTAAAACCCTTCCCAGGAGGATCTCAGAACAATATGCAACATTTTCTAGCGTAACTTCCCATTGATTTCTATGGAGCTGTTCTGCTGTAAATCACCTGTTCTCTGCCCTGAAATAAGCAAGTTTTACAGCCTCCCTGCCAAGAGGGATAGCCAGGAACACAGCTGGTTCTTTGTCTTCCCATCAGGAGCTGCTGGCTGCCTTATGTGCAATTTGAAAAACAAGATTTGGGCAAAACTGGGAAAAAGCAGAAGAGAACCCCCCCCCAAACGGAGAATCCAGCAGGAAGGGCACACAAACACCTGTCCAAAGGACACTTCCAGGGATGAGGCATCCACAAGTTCTCTTGGCAGGAGAGAGGGACAGCCAGCATCTCCAGCAATGAAAATAACATGACCAAGTGCAGAGAAAAGCCTCCAGATTTCCAAAGGCAGGGTTTTTTTTAGGGAAAAAGGGGACATATTCTGCTCTGGAAGGATCGGCCTTGTGCCCACTTGGGTCAGTGAAGCAAAGGCATCATCCCTCAGCTGATGGATGGAGCCAGCTCTATCTCTTGGATTTTTCCTGAGAGGACCACGGAGCTGCCTGGGCATGAAATCTGCCTCTTCCCAACTCCCTGTGTGCCCTGGGGAGGAGGGGGAAAAAGCAGCACACACAGAAGAAGAAAAGCGGGGGGGAAAGAAAAAAAGAAGGAAAAATATGTCAATAATTTAAGAGACAAAGCTCCTGCCATGGAACCCAATCTCTTCCAGGCGCCCGCAGCAGCTTTTGGACACCTTGATTAATCATAACTGGCTACATATTATTTCCCTATAAGCAAACTACAATGTTACTCATACAAACAGCTTAATCTTGACAGCTGCAAAATGCCAGGATTTAATGTGGGATGGAGGGAGTTTTGCCATATGGTGCCACTCCGGGCCTGAGACGTTCTAATCCACAGCATATTGCCTGCCGGAAACAGCCATTTCAGGGATGCCTCCCTTCCCTTTTAATTGCATTTGTTGTCTCCAGTTCACGTCGTCTCCTCTTTTTCCTGCCAGCACAGAATAAATCAGTCTCTCAGGGGGAGCTTGGGTTGGGTTGTTTTCTTTTCTCAGTTTCTCTTCTTGAGAAAACAGGTTTGGAAAGGCACCGAGGGTCCTTGTAGGGCTCGGGGTCACACACCCATCCTGGCTGATCCCACTCCCAGCCCACGATCCCACAGGCTGCCAGGTCAGGAAAGGCTTCCTGATCATGTCGACGTCCACTGGAATTGCCAGATGGCTCGTGCAGGGGAGACTTCTCATCTCCTGCTTGCTCATCCCCTCCTCTTTGATAAAACGACCTGGCATGGCAGCATTAACTTCAGCTTTTTCCTGCTCTCTGTCTGAAATTTCAGGATGTGATCAGGTTCTCCACTCCTGTTTGGAGGTGTGAGGGGAGATGTGAGCGCAGGGTGGCCAGAAGGCAGTGCCAGGGTGAAAGAGGAATGCCTTGGGCTCAGGAGAGCATAAATTGGTTGGTTTATGTGCGTCCCCACCTCGTTCTCTCTCTCAAGACCTATCCCTGTTAGTGGAATGTGTGGAAAATGCACCAGTGCTGCTTGGTCCTGGGCAGGAAGGAGGTGAAATGGGCACCATCTGTGGGATGGTGGACAACAAATAAGGGAAATGCTCTGAATCCTTCATTTTCCAGCACCAGGCCAAACCAGTCTGGAATTCTACACCGACTCTGATTGGAGCAGAACCCAGGCAACACCCAGCTGTACAAAAATGACTAAGAGTAAGTGGAAATCAGCCAGGTCACCACCTTCCATGCAAGATCTCTGGTGTGATACCAAATCATGTGGGTTGGAAAAGACCTCTGAGATCACCAATTCCAGCTGTTAACCCAGCACTGCCAAACCCACCACTAGTCCATGTCCTGAACCCTCCTGCCTGTCATCTCTGTTTGCTGTCCCTTGGTTTTTTGCGGGTCTAAGGTGACCATCCTTTCTGACCAAGGAAGAAAATTTTTTGTACTTTTGCACTTTTTTGCAAAGGTTTGGTTTGTTTGGACCTGTGATTGTCATTTGCAGCTGCTGAAAAAGGAGGAAATTTTGGCCACTAAGCTATTACAGCTCCTCCAGGCTCTCTGAAGGCTTGGATGCAGTTTCCAGCTCTGTTGCAGAATTCCTGTGTGACCCAGCTGATGCAATTTTTATAAGTTTCATTTTTTTTCCCCCTTATGAAAAAGGAAAATAAACAAGATACCTGTTTTTCTCCCTGTTCCATTGCTCTTCCTGCTGGTTCCTACCAATTGCTCTGGCAGCAGCACTATTACATCCTTCTGGGGTGGATAAACCCTCAAATTTAAGTCCCTTTCTCTGACAGTGGTGTCCACCTTGCAGTCCTTTTTTGTGCCATAAAAGCTTCTCCATGGACACTGCAGGCAGGACAGGAAAGCCATGGGGTGGAATTGCAGCAGGAAGATTAACTTTGGTATTAGGAAACAGTGAAAATGAGGGAAAATGGAGAAGATTGTCCTGATCCTTGGAGCAATCCTGGTCGTTGCTTTGTCAGGGAGCAAAACCATCGTCCAACTTCTTCCTGGGATTTCTGATGATCAAGAGGCCTTTCCCTGTTCCAGCATCCTGATGCTCTTGTCCTTTATCTTTCCTCGTGGGCTAAATCTCCCCAGTCACAGTGAAATCCCAGACTTTGCTCTCTCATGCCCATTCTCCATGAAAAGAGCCCACATATCTCCCAGGAAGGTGCCTGAGGGCAGACTATACACAATGCATTTTGTTAATCAGATCCGTGCCATGACTCAAATGATGGAAAGGCACGTGGTAATTCTTTGGGCTAAAGAATTCACGTTGAAGCACTTCTTTGTTGCCCCTTTTACCACATAAATCCATAACTCAGCGTGGAAAGGAGACAGAAAGGTTAATTGCCCACTTGCCTGAGTGGAATCGTGACAGGATTCATCTCCCCCCATTTCAGATGTCTCATGACAGTACCCACGACTCAAATTCATGTCTTTTATGTAAAGCAATCGCCTCACAGCTCGCATTAGGAACACAAAGCAAACAGAAAGAACTGGAAAATCACTGGAAAAATTTTCCTGGCTAAGAGGCAGTGACATCTTGTGATCCTCCTTCCTCTAGATGTGGTGCAAGGGCTTTATCTGTGCCCAGCGTGGGAGCTGATGGGGTGGGAGCAGGGTTAAATTACGGCTGCTCATAATGAACTATCTAATCATGGAACATTGGAATGGTTTGGGTGGGAACAGACCTTAAAGGTCATCCAGTTCCAGTTCCTGCCATGTAGGGACACCTTCCACTGTCCCAGGCTGCTCCAAGCCCTGTTCAGCCTGGCCTTGGACACTTCCAGTGATCCAGGGGCAGCCACAGCTTCTCTGGGAATTCCATTAAAGGGCCTCCCCACCCTCCCAGCCAGGAATTCCTTCCCAATCTCCCATCTATCCCTGCCCTCTGGCAGTGGGAAGCCATTCCCTGTGTCCTGTCCCTCCAGGCCTTGTCCCCAGTCCCTCTGCAGCTCTCTCATAGCTCCTTTAGGTCCTGGAAGGTTCTGCAAGGTCTCCCTGGAGCTTTTTCTTCTCCAGGCTGCTGAGCTGCCTGGGGAGCTTCCATCAGTCCTGGTTTAAGTGACACTTAAGAAAAATCGACTCTTGCCCAGTAATTTGGTCAAACCTGGGGAGCAGTGGGAGAAAGGAGCACTTCAGCCACCTCACGCCCCATCCTGCAGCCACAGCCTCCAGAGAAAATCATGGATTGTGCCTTGGGTACGGAAAAGATTTGGGGGGGACTGGTTCAGACACAAATTCTGCTCTGTGCCCGGGGGATGTTTAACGTTAAACCAAAGGAATTCCAGCTGGAATTCCACGCTGGGCGCCATCCCACCTCAGCCACGCTCCCACACAGGTTCTGGCTAATTGTCCAGCACTCTTCCCGACAAGTTTCCTGCTCTTTTCTCTCTTCCTGGTAACAGATAAAGTCGTTTTCTTAAGCATGACACATTTGCACACAAACTGGGGTCCATGTCATGAGCAACAAATCATGTCTGGGCTAGCACGGGTAAATATCCACACACCTCGTAAGTGCTGTCCCCAGATCCACAGCTCTGGAAAAGGGTCTGCATTGGAGCACACGGGAAAAAACGCTGCCTAGAACCCTCACGAGGCAATTTTTGTTCAAAAGCATCAAGAAATGTTCAGTAAAGTTCACCCTCCCCTCTTTTCAAACTACATATTTCACTATTACTGAGAATATTAAGAACTACACAAGCACACAACCTGTTAAACCTTAATTTAAAATTGAAAAAAAAAATCGCTTTTAGATCTATAAACTGTGAGTGTAGAACTCACAGGAGCCATAAATTATACAAAATATTTTGTATCTCTGTATGTATATTTAATGGAATCATTATTATCCCCAATTACATCACAAATCTTTGAAAATTTCATGAAACAGGTAAACTATTTATACTTTTTATGCAAAATATGACAGTAATTCAGCACCAGCTCAGCCCCGCACACACGCCTTCAGATTTGCTCTCATTTGCATATTGCTGAATTTACACAGTAAGTTTTGCTAATTAATTTTTATCTGGAAGCCTCTAAAGCAGAGCCGTGTTTTCCCTCCTCCAAGGATGACTTGTGTGGTTGTCTCTTCCCAGGGAATGATTTAATAAGAGAGAGGGACTTTTCCTGGGGAAGTTAATGGGGTTCATAAATTCAAAGTGAAGAGTCTTCTTTATGGCTTGGGTGGTTTAAACAACACAAAAGATGTCCTCTGGCCTTGCCTTAAAACATCCCTGTGAAGAGCTTCTTGTGAAGAGCAGGAACTCACCTGATTTCGGAGTCACCAGCACAAAGCCTGATTTTTTTTTGTGGTGTTTAGAAGCAGTATCAGCCCAACCAGAGAAACTCTTTGAGTCTCTGTGTTGCATCTGGAAAATCTTCGTGTGACCACAGACTCGCAAGGCTGAGCTGGTTTTGTGATGGCTTGTAGAGGTCAGCGTTGCAATCCCGTGGCTTTCAGCTTCCAAATCATCACAAAACGTGCAGGAAAAATTGCTTTCGCCACCAGAAGTGTTCCCATTATTCTTTTCACAGCCGTTTATAATACAGTTATGCAAGCACCTTGCACTTTAACGTGAGTTTTTAATAGCAATTTCACCACTTAAAACTTAGACTCATTTAGGTTGGAAATGACCTTTCAGATGGAGTCCAAAATCAGCTTCAGCAAAATTAGCTGAAATCCTTGTAAATCAGAGGAGTGCAGCTTTTGGAGGAGCTTTCTCCTCCCTTTATGATTGCAGCTAATTAACATAATGCTCTTTCTTCCTTCCAAAACGTTCATTTCATCCACCCCCCTGAATTTTGCAACAATCCACCGAAGATTAATCACTGAAAGTGGCATTTCTCTGCAAAACTAAATTAGGCAGTGTCATTAGAATTTCCCAACACGACTGGTAACAGTCAGTGTGAACTGGTGGGTCCTGAGCTGGGTCCAGCATGGGGCTGAATTCAGAGGCATTTACATGGGATTAATTTAAGTCACGCCTTACTGCCAAGGCCTCCAGCTGTGCTGAACTCTCCTCTGACAGGCACTGGAGTAAAATCATCGCCTGCCTTAATCCTGACTGCATTTGGGTGAGCTGAATCATTCCCTGGAAGTGTCAGGATCTCTCTGGAAGTTACAGATGGACTCCCTTGTGAACACCTATCGCACAGATGTTTACATTCAGCCAAAGGAATCCCACCCAGGCCTTCAAAGCGTCGTTTGTCCTCGTTTTTCTCGCTCTGAAATCATGGGAGGACCCACCAATCTTGCAAGGTTTTGTCTGAAGATGATGGGACATCCTGGGAGACAACACTTGAGCAACACAGAGCTGCCCTGCTGATGACAGATGTGCAACCTCCGGGCTGCCAGGGCTGCACTGAACAACTCAGAATAAAAAGGGAAGCCTAAAGCTGCCCTGTCCCAGCCCGTGATCCAGACAAAGCTGCCTCTGCCATGCTCAGCACGATCAGATTGGGAAATATCAACGTTTTTAAGACCAAAATCTGTAGTTGTCAAGCAGCACAAGATAGACACCCTGATGCCTCCTCCTCCTCCTCTTTCCCATGCTCCTGCCTCCAAACTTTGTTCTTTTCCATGCTTTTTGGCAGGAATTTCTCCTTGGGTGATCCCTGGTGGGAATTTTGGATTGGAGCTTTTTTGACCACGGAGCACAGCAGCGAGTGACCCATTTTGGGCTGTGGGGAAACTGAGGAGAGATGGAACTAGAATTAAACCTGGCCCAGGAACTGGGAAGGAAAGGTTATTTCTTTAGATGTCAGCAAGGAGAATGAATCAGTCACAACTACTTAAGGAACCTCAGGGAACAGTTCAGGCATATGTGATGCATGAAGGCAGATCTAATTGGGGTGATTTTTTTGGGAAGAGGTTCATAAAAACGTGCCTGTCTCCATGGCAACTGAACACGTAGGAGTGCACTTGGTCTGGCTGATCATCAGAGTCCTCAGCTTGTGACTGCCCATCTCTTAAATAAAACCAAACTCGTTGTTTCCCATCTTTTTTCTTAGGCAGGAGCCTGGCTCTCTTCTCCCAATGTTACACGAGTGATTTTTTCCCCCAAAATACAAAAAGCTGAACAGATCCAGTCTGCTGGAAGTGCAGGGGGGTAGCCCTGGACATCCACCCCCTTGGTCTCCAAAGAAAACTTTATCTCACGTGTTTATTGTGCGCTCAATCTGGCCCAGATGTGGCACATTTTCTATAAATCATCGGGCCAGCACACGGGTGAGTCAAGCAAAGCAGCCACGACCTCACGTCAAACCTGAGGACTCTGCCTGTGGTTTTCATTAGTTAATTGATCCACGTGGAAAAGTCCTTATCTATCAGCAGTGCCAAACACTCAGCCAGAATCCTCTGCTCCTTCCCAAAGAATGGGAATGGCCCAATAGGGAAAGCAAAAAGCCTTCTCCAGCAAAAATATTGTCTCCAAGTTACTTGACGTGCACTGGCAAACACAGGAAAGCACAGGAATACAAAAGATGAGAAAAATAGTTCTCGTGCAGCTCCTAAAAACAAAACTCTTGAAAGGTTTTTGTTCTGGAGGAGGGACAGAGGTGCACTGTAGAGTTATTATTGTAGCTCTTTGTGTAGATCACTGGATTGGGGCAGTTAATTATTTTTCAGGATTAGCCCTTGGATAAAATCATACAGTTTGGAGGACAGTGCATTGTGTATTGCCAGCAATATATTAGCTCCTCTTTCAATTGATAAAATAATTAAGGGCTTGGTTGAAAGGGCATATTTCTCTCTGTGGCCACTGGTGCCTGAAAGCATGAAATTTCAGAATGTTTCCAATAGTCATTCATTGAAAGAGGAATAATCCATTTTCTGCCTAATTATTTTCAAGAGAGCAATAAAAACTGAATTAGGAATATTTAAAAATGTAAAAAGTGCTCTGCATTCAAATGGCTTGAACTTTGGTGATGTACCATCGTTTGCAGATGATAATGAAAATGTTAACCTTGGTGGAAACCATTTTGTCCACAAATTAATGACAAATAAGAGGAATATTAGCTCCAGATTAATTGCTAAATTCACATACTGCAGAGTATGCTAAATTTAAGTTGTCATTTGGTTCTGCAGGTTATATAACTAACTTTTAATTCACTTTCCCTCATCTAGCAAAAGGTTTCAGAATGACAGAAGAGACTTAATAGCTTTCGCTGCGGAGTATGTGAAAACACTGAGGAATGGCACCAGTAAATGGATGGCTGAATAACCTGCGTGAGTCTTAAGACATTTCCCAGTTATTAGAAATTACCTATTATGGCAGGAGAAAATTGATCAGCTACAATTTTCATATTCCTGAAGGATGATGAAAATGGAGATGATACTTTTAGGAACTCTAACTGATTTTACTTCTTTTCACAGAAAGTTAAAAGCTGATCTGGTTTGTGGGGTTTCTTGATTTTCTTTTTCTTTTTTTTTTTTCTTTAATGGCACAGTCGTAAAGGTAAAACAGTCTGATGTTGCATGAGAAGGAATTTATGATATAATGAGTTCACTGAAGAGTGAAGTTAAAACAAAAAAATGATAAATCTTTTGGTCACACTGGTAACTCCTATCAGAAAACAAACCATGACAAAATAGAAAATACAGAAAAGGATTTTAGTTCTCTGATGCCTGACTTCACAATTTGATTTCGGCAAGGAAAATCCCATTCATCAAGAACCTATCTCTGAAACACATTTACTCTGGGGCTGTCTTCAGCCCTCAGTTCTCTCGTTTCCTTAAAAACTCACGGAAATGGTGCTGGTCAGTTCTATCCGAAATGCAGCACGGAAGGAATATTTTCTGGGGGCAAAAAAAAGCCCCGCTCTGGGCCTGCTGTGCCCTGAGCTGGGTGTGCCTGGGGTCACAAATGTCCTGAGGACAAGGGCACTGCCCAGAAAATATCAGCTCTGGGCGTGCCTGGGCTGGAATTTGCCACCAGCACTGGGGACCAGGGACAAGGAAATCAGTGTTCCGTTGTCTTTTCTTTATGAGCATGGATTTAAAAGGGCTCTGGATGAATTCCTGGGTGCAATGGGTTCTGCATATTTGTCCTCCTGCTGCATTTCTCCTCTACTCAAGTCTAATTCGTGGTGAAGGCCTGCTTGGCCAGGGAAAAAAATCTTCTCTTGCCTAATGGGATAAACAAATGGACTCCAAGTACAAACTGCAGAAAATGAGTACCCAAAACTATTGGACTCAATCTGCAGCCGATGATTGACTCAGGTACTGCCAGAAAAGCCACCAGCTGCTGAAATGGCCTCTGCTGGGATGTGAACTCAGCTGCATTTGGGACAAAAAGAGCAATTTTAGTCATTTCTGTTGCCCATGGCACCTGACCAAGCATCCCTCTGACTCAGGAGTGGATGGATGCTCTGGAGTTAAATTGGCACTGATACCCCTTGCAGGGTTGGGCCACCAGTGCTCCACCCTCCCCATGGATTATCCTTGTAGATCCCACCCAGATCAAGCTGCTATTGCTGTGACAAGGTCTCTCCTGCCTGTGCAGCAGTGTGCTTCCGCAAAATCATTCCAGGTGTAATTTCTGCATGTTTGACACCAGTATTCCCAGAGTGAGACGATGGTGAGAAGATTCATTGCTTCAGCTGGTGGATAAAAGTTTGAATTTTGATCATAAAATCCTGAACAGGTTCAGGATGGAATGTGGATTAGAGATCATCCAGTGCCACCCCTGCCATGGGCAGGGACACCTTCCACTGTCCCAGGCTGCTCCAAGCCCCAGTGTCCAGCCTGGCCTTGGGCAATTCCAGGGATCCAGGGACAGCCACAGCCTCCCTGGGCACCCTGTGCCAGGGCCTCCCCACCCTCCCAGGGAAGAATTTCTTTTTAATATCCCATCAAAACCTGCCCTCTATCAGTTTCAAGCCATTACTTTCTATCACTTCATTCCCTTGTAAATAGTCCCTCTCCATAACATCCCCAAAAGTGGATATGGGCTCCTCCAAGGAGTGAGGATTGTGTGGGAAGCCAGGGAAATGTCTGACCTCTTGCTAGCTGAACCATTCAGAGAAAAAGATGGTTTTCCACATCATTTAAATTCTAGGTATATTTGTGGTTGGTTTGTTTGTTTCTTTGTTCGGTTCTATTTCTTTCCCTTATTCATTTTTTTTCCCAGCTGTATCGTCTAGTTCAGATTTCATAAATAAATATTTTTATCTGTCTTCTTCTGATGGTTAGGGTGATTTTCAGATAACATCCCATCACTTTCTCCTTAGAGGTACCGTGATCCTAAAATTGGGTCCAAACTCTGGAGAGCCCAAAGCTTTAACACAAGCTATAAAACACTTCAAGGGTTAATGGGATGTGCATCCACTTTCTCTGCATGGACGAGCCGGCACCACAGAGGTCAGGAGAAGGAGAACTGTCTTTAATACCCAGCAATAAGCAGGAAAAATGTTGCAGGGGAAGGCAGGAGCACTCCTGACGTGTTGAGGTGCTGGGGAAAGGCTTGGCAGGGAGGTGTGGGAGGCAGGGAAGCAGGGAAGGGCCGTGGGGATGGGGCTCTGGGCTGGGCTGAGCCGTGAATCCAACGGCACAGCCAGAGAGGAGCTGGCTCATAAAGTTAATTGATGGCTGCTCGCTCTGGCACTCACATTTTTCAGCCAGACCCCCTCGTGGAAAAAGAAGGATTCGTCCTCTCCTGGACGTTAAATGATGGTGAGATGAGTGGCCCAGGAATTATGAAGTCCTCCCTTTGACTCCCTCTGGCTGCCAGCATTAATCAGGGGATGGGGATGTGAGGCACTTCCACCTGCTCCTTCCTCCCAAGCCTCGGTGCTAAATCTTAGCCTTGCTTCAGGCTGGCTTCACCCAGGCTGGGCTTGGCTGCTGTGGAGCTCCTGGCTCCTTTATTTTGTATTTCTGCATGGAAAGAGCAGATGGAGTGAAGAAGGGTGGGTTTAGGGACACAAGACCAGGTGAGATGCCTCAGTCCTCTGCTGTTATGATATCTGTGCTATAAAATCTTTTAAATAAAGGAAATAAGATCCATTTAGATCACTAGGTTTCTTACCCTATCTCCTCTGATAGCTCCTCTAAAACTTCTGGTTCTGATGATTTAACTGGTTTTTTTTTCCTATTTTTTAGCTCAAATTTACCTACAAGCTTCCTGTTCTCTCTTCATGTGTTCATGGTGCCAGTCCTGCCATTCCTGTCTCTTGCTGAAGAGGTTTTACCACCTTCCCTTGTTTTCACGCAGTGCAGTGGGATTTTCCTGAGTGGTAACTTGCTTCAGGAAATGAAATATGGTGGATCTCCTCTTCTAAAACAGGCCTTGCTGCCCCTCAGTATCACCTGATCAGCCCTTCCCGTGCTTGTTCCCAGGGTAAGCTAATTTATAGAACACGCATGTCCCAAATTGCACTCCACATTTACCTCCCAACCAACACGAGACGAGATTGTGCTGACCCGCAAAGAAACTCAGTTTCACACCAGTTACAGAGCAAGAGGCAGTTATCAGGGAATACGTGGGAGCGGAAGACAGATGGGAGAGGCTGGATATTATTCCCAAGATCATGCACGAGACGGGATCCATCACGTCTTGCACCATAAGGAAGCAGCGCCGGCACAACTTCGGCTCTCGGGTGTTCCTTTTATGCATTTTTTAATCAGCATCAAAGCGACTGGCAATCATGGCTTGTACCAGAGCTCGGAGATAACGACCCCTGAGAGGAGTGGAGACAGCTGTGCCTCAGAGACGTGGGGTCCTGCCCTCTGCAGATGCTGCTGCCTCTGTTTTCATCTGCCGCACCGCTGAGGGATTTCTCTGCAAACCCAGGAGCTGCCTGGAATTTCTCTGGCTGGGTGTGGGCACAGAATGATGGGCTCAGGGAATCATGGAATCACGGAATCCTAGAATCACAGGATGGTTTGGGTTGGAAGGGATCTAAAAGCTCATCGCATTCCAACCCCTTGCCATGCGCAAGGACACCTTCCACTGTCCCAGGTGGCTCCAAGTCCCATCCAACCTGGCCTTGGACACTTCCAGGGAACCAGGAGCAGCCACAGCTTCTCTGGGCAACCTGTGCCAGGGCCTCCCCACCCTCCCAGGGAAGAATTTCTTCCTAAAATCCAACCTAAACCTACTTTATTTCAATTTAAGGCATGAGATGGGCACCTTTCTTTGGGCTAATCACCCTCAGCTGCCTTTGCAGCCTGGGGAGTGAAAGAGGCTTCTTGATTTAGGACCCAAAAGCTCTGACCTTAAAGAGTGCTAAGGATGGGATGCAGCCACGTGTCCTGGATCTGACTAAAGACAGGTTGGATGAGCCCTGTGGATATTTTGTCATTTGAATGAGAGCTAAGAATGAGCTGAAAGGCAGCAACATCCACAGAAAAGGAGACTCAGAGTCTCAGGACCTGCTGGAGTCCTTCTGCTTCACAGCTGCCTCCCTCCACATCAGGATTTTATCCACAGCATCCAGAAGTATTTTATATGCACATGACATTCCTCACATTTCAGGCTTGCATGGCCACTACGGTGTGGGGAGTAATTTTTCTCATGGTTGCTGCTAAGATTTCATCTCTGACAGTGGGATACACCTTGCTGGATATAATACAAGGAGCGGGAAGAATTTTGAGTGACTTTTTGTCTGCCGAGCAGGGGTTGCAGCTCTGTAATGCTACACAAATAAGTTCATTGCTGATTTGTAAACAGGGTGTACTTGAGGAGGAGGAGCTGAAGGGTTTTCCTTTGAAGGCTCTTGTCAGCGCTGTCTGAACGCAGCTGGCAGACAAATGCAAAATGAGATTTGATGGCATGAAGGGGAAGGTGGAAAATGAATGAAGGTGGAAAATTTAAAATGAAAATGTGAGACAAACTTGTCGGTTTTTTGTTGGTTTTTTGGGTTTGTTTTTGGGTTTTTTTTGGTGGGATGGATTATCAGCAAAATGAATCGTCTTGGGCAAGGAGGGGGAAAAGTGCTGTCCTTGAGACTTTTAAAGAATGAGCTAAAAACTTTGCCTGCCTCACGGACCAGGCTAAGACAGAGTGGTCAGGTTTCTCTGGAGGTCAGACAGAATCATGGCCTTCCTGGTTTTAATATTAAGGAATCTCACCTTGCAGGGGAGAATCCGTGTTCATGGACAGGGAAAGCAAACCCGAGGGCTGTAAGGGGCATCCTGAGAACTCACTGAGCAACAAGGGGAATTCTGCCCAGAAAAGCTGTGGCTGCTCCATCCCTGGAAGTGTTCATCCAGTTTAGATGGGCTTGGAGCGACCTGGTCTAGTGGGAGGCATCCCTGCCCGTGGCAGCGGGGTGGAACGAGATGGTCTTTCTTGTCCCTTCCAACCCAAACCGTTCCGTGGTTCTGTGATTCTCACTCACCCTGAGGAGCTGGGCACTTCCCCTTCTCCCAGGGAGTGGCTTCTCCCCCCTCAGGCTTGGTCCGTGGTGTTCCATGGGCTCCCAGGGGGTGCAGGCTCAGCCCCACTGCAGGTTCTCAGCTGTGCTCCCGTGTCAGGAAGGGCGATGCAAGGAAAGCAAAGCTTCCTGCAGGACTGACCCGTTCTCCCGAAAAATAAAATGATGGTCGGAGCTAAAACACAGATCCTTGGCTCTCCTCCTTGTGGGTCCTGCTGCTCTGAGGCACCCTTCTTCCTCCTCCTCCACTGGGAAGTTACAGGTTGGGATGATGAGGAAGGAGGATGTTTTCCCCAGATCTTTGTGAACTGTGGGAAAGAGCTGACGTGTGGTTCAAACACACCACAACTCATAAGGAAACATCCCAGAAAACGTGCAGAACTTTCCAGAGGAGGAAAAAACCCATAAAATCCAGCTGACACAGCCCTGGGAATCTGTGGCTGTCGTCATTACTTGCCTGGTAAGGAGTCAGGACCACGCAGGGATCTGTCACTGCCAGGAGGCTCTTGAACATCTGCGGCAACTGCAGCAGCATCCGAATGAGGAGGGAGAGATTAATCATGCTCTGGACGTTCCTGGCTAATGCATCTTCCCTGGCAGCCTGCAGTCAGTGGCAGGGATGTCCTGAACTCTGATTTGCAGTGGGCTCAGCAGGGACACCCAGACAGCTGGGAGGATCTGCCCTTAAATGGCTTCATTTAAAAGTTGTTCTCTGCTTAAATTGCTTTCAAATGTTGCTAACTTCTCCCTCGTTTTTTTCCCCTTAATCCCAGCTTTGAGAGCAGTGAATGAGCCGGGAAGGGGATGCAAACAGAATTCGGAGCTGGAATAAAGGTTGGTTTCATTTGAGCAAAGCAATCAGCACAGGCAGCAGAGTCCTTTTGACTTCTGGGATCAGAGAATGGGGATGCAGGTGGGATGTGACAGATATAAAAAGTGAAAAGAGAAAGCAGTTACAGCCCCTACAAACCCTGCCATGGCTGGATCAGTCAGGGAGTGTCTGCCTTCCCCACAGGTCACAGCTTTTGTCCCAACATCAGGAAAGGAAAAGGGAGGGGAGTGAATTGGGTCCGTCAATGTGCTGCAGAGAATCACAGGATTATTGAGGTTGGAAAAGACCTCCAAGATCAGCAAGTCCAACCTTTGACTGAACACCACCCTGCCCACTAAACCAGATCACAAAATGTCACATCCACTCATTTTTTGAACACTTCCATGGTGGAGAACTATATGAGCTGTCTTCACAGAAGGGTTTACAGGTTTTACAAGCTTTTAGTGTCAGCTGAAGGTACTGAGGAGTGTTCTGTGGCTCACGGTAGGTGAAAGAGGTGGTGATTTTATGGACCCTTCTACTGGCTGTCTGCTGAATGCTGGCAGTGATGGCTCCATCTCCTACAGACCCACCCCCACACAGACAATTTTTGTACTGGATCACATTTTGCGCTGCCTGGAAGGTCAAGGTGATCTCTGTGGTTTCACCTCACACACATAATATTAAAAAGATTCATAAGATTCAGGCATTTCTTAAAGACTTCTCCTTTCTGAGCCCTCTGAAAAAGGTGGAGTTGCCAGGGGTCCATCCCAGCCCCACATCAGGAATAACCCATCTGTCTGTGCAAGTGAGGGGCAGCAAATCCATCAGAGAACAGGTCGGGGAAGTGCCAGCAGTGATGACCAGATAAACTGAGATGGTGGAAGGCAGAGTCCTTGAGCTGAGTGCAGGAACAGGCTGTGGACGCAGCAATTTTTGGTGCCGTGGCATTTCACAGTTCCCTCACATTTTTCTTACCTCACAGATTCATGGGGAAAGTGGGGTTTTATTCAGTTTTGACAAGATCATCTCTCCCTCTCAAGACAGGCCATCATTTATCTGAAGGCTGTGGAAGAAGGAAATAAAACAGGGCACCAAAGAAACTGTTTCTGGCTCTCTGTGAAGGCAAAGCCACAGAAAACAAAGACCAGATTCAGCCAGACAGACTCCTCTTGGTCCCTTTGGTGTTTCCTGCTGCCTTCAGAGGTGAACAGGCATCCACAACCACAGAGAAGTACCATGGGACAATCCATGGCAGGACAGTGACACCCAACCTCAGGGAGAGGAGAGATTCCAGACCTGGAGTACGATTTCTAGGTGATTTTACTCCAAACCTTGATGCCATGCTTTATCCCATCTCCTTTGATGAACCAGAGCAGAGCTGTGGCCATCCCATGCTGGAGGAGAAATGGTCACCCATGAGAAGCCCTGGGCTCTGGACAAACCACAGCTTCCCTGGGGCACACGGGAGGGGTTTCAGAGTCGCTGAGTCTTGCTTGTGGCACAACCAAAGAGCTGTTGGCAGCTTTTTGTTCCCAAACTCCACCGTTTCGTTCCCAAACCTCCCCCCATTCCTTGAACAACCTCATCCTTCCTTCGGGGGGGCACAGGGAGCTGGAATTGGCACCTGGGAGTGCTCCCAAAGCAGCTGGGAGCGAAGGCAAGCGGTGTCTCGGGCCATTAGCCCTGGCTCTGTGCCACCAACCCCCTCTACGGTGTGTCTGTCACCGTGATGGATGATGGCACAGCTCAGCTTGTCCCCAGCCAGGGGCTCACAGAAACCTCCTCTGGGGGTTGGGGACAGAGAAGGGATAAGTAGGGCATGAAGAATCCGTGGGGGAAGGAGGGAACGTCCGTCCCTGACACCCATGGACATCACCTACAACGTGTTGTGGAGCTGGGGGGAGGATAACTGGGGGTGGTACCCAGAGGAGGGGTCATTCTCTGGAGAATGGACATCTAGGGAGCTGCTGGAGGGGCAGGGAATGGGGCTGGGAGAGGGAAAAACTGCTGGAGGTGCTGGGATGAGATGGAGCTGGGGAAGTGCTGTGGCCAGGTGGGTGGCAGGGATGGAAAAGGGAATGAGGAGAGGCACCAACATCACTTACTAGATCAGGAAATGGTGGGTCTGAGCCTATCCCAGCCCCACATGGAGGCAGGTGGACATCACACACTGATAAAACCCCGTTGCTGCAAGTTGCCAATGCCTTTCTGAGCCAGAATCCCCCCAAAATACAATATTTGCAGTGCTGAAGGCATTTGTCCCAGGCAGGGGTGGCCATGGTGCAGGAAGGTCGTATCCACATATTTTGAAGACCTTTCCCTAACAGAGCACTTGGTTACGTCACTCCGTGGCCTAAAGGTAGAATTATTATTTTTACTGTGCTTTTTGCAGTATTGCAAAATACCTGACACAGCTCTGAAAGTGTGTGTGAGCCTTTTGTGGGATCGAGAGCTGTGGGGACAGTTTAGGATGACGTGGTGAAGAGAACAACCCTTGGGGAAGTTCTGGGTGTAAGGAGTCTCCCAAGTGAACGGCCCTTGGATTGTTCATTTATGGAGATGGTGGGGCTGATCTGACACATACAGACTGCAGAGAGTTTGGAGAACCAGCTCCTGGAGACCATCCTAGCAAGCACAAAACCACAGAAGTTTGAAAGCTCCCGATGCCACATTAACTTGCTTAAAGCTGGCTGCAAAAATGCTGTGTTTCTTCAACTTCTTAAATAGAGGATGGCAAAGTCCTCGTGGTGAGATGAGTTCGCATCATTTGTGAACCATTTTTCATTGAATCCCAGAATGGTTTGGGTTGGAAGGGAGCTTAAAGATCATCCAGTGCCACTCCCTGCCATGTGCAGGGACATCTTCCACTGTCCCAGGGTGCTCCAAGCCCTGTCCAGCCTGGCCTTGGACCCTCCCAGGGCTCCAGGGGCAGCCACAGCTTCTCTGGGCACCCTGTGCCAGGGCCTCACCACCCTCACAGAGAAGAATTTTTTCCTAATATCCAATCTAAACCTATTTTATTTCAGTTCAAAACCATTCCCCTTGTAAAATGCCCTTTCCAAGGACAATGCACGCCCTTTTAAAAACCCTCTCTTCCTTGCCTTTCCTGTCCAAGCAAGAGCAGGGCAGCATCAGCCCCGTTCCGCCTCCGTTTCGGGGATCCTGATTGTTATTAATGATAATAACAGCACTTACAGGCCCTAATCAGAACCAGTGCTGGGCTGGCTCCTGGCTGAAACACCACACAAGCAACACAGACACCTCTAACAGCTCCCTGTTCTTTTGTGACACCGTGGGAAGGTGTAATTAACCTGACACCAGCAAGAAAAGCTGCTTCTTGGCATTTTCCCCGATCTTACTCTCCCAATTTTTTTCCTTTTTCCAACAATATTTGAGATTCATTTTCTGTATTTTTTTCTGGACACCAAAATGCTGCTCCTCCCTTGAAGTACTACTAACGTTACCCTGAAAGCAGAAATTTCGGTTTTGTTGACTTTTATAAATCACTACTCAAATATTTCAGCACCTGTTTCATTTGTGTAATCCTAGTAATTTTATTCAGGTTTAGCCCTGTCAGTTATAAAACCGAGGCCTGTGATGTGCTGTAAATTTGAAAGCACATGAAACACTTGTGCCCAATTTGAGAGCACGATAAAAGAACAGTTTGCTGTGCTGGAAACCCTCGAAAGCTGTGCAAAAACCACTCAGTTAAGGAAATAGTAGATGGAGAAATTGCATGTATTTTATAACTCTGAATATAAATGGAGAGGTGTCGTTCAGAGGTAAAGAATGTGCCTCGAAAAATTGTCAGTGACCAGCAGAAGGAAAATGTTCTGGATTTGCTGCTGGGGGTGCACTGAACACCAAATGCCCTGCAGAGAGCTGGATTCTGAGCCTGACACCCAAAACACCCCGCTTGTAGCACCCAAAAAATTATGTCTGCCCAGCCCAGCTGGTGCCACCCAAGTGTCACCCTGTCACCTGAGCTGTGATTTCACCTCCCTCCCACCCAGCCTGTCTCGCTCTGCTGGCTTGGAGGACTCCAAGGCCACGAGCTCTGCTGCTGCAAGCTGATGTAGCAGAGATAATAAACATATTTCAGGCAATCAGTCATTAGGAGCCTGTTTGCTTCCACTTGTGCCACATCTGTCCAGGCTCCTTTGGGGAACCCTCTTGCCTGATTGCTCAGGTCTTGGGTGACCTTGCAAATATCGTGGATCTACCTAAAAGGCATAAAATCATTCTGCAGGCAAACTTCAGAGGCAATTTATTAGCAAACCCTGAATGTGTGTTGGTCCAAATCACTTATCTCCTCTTCCTCCCTGGGAAATAAACAGATTTTTGTGTTTACCAAGGTAAAGCAGGCTTGAGGCTGAAGTGGGAAGCCAAACACACTCCCTTCAATATTGCTGTTGTCATCTTTGCTGTCCCCATGGGGCTTCTCTCAGCCATCACCCATCCCTGGCAATTTTCCTGGGCTGTGAGCACTGAGCGAGGACAGATCCCCCGGTGCAAGAGCAGGCAGTGTTTGCAATATACAAAGCACTGCAGTGGGAAGGGAGAGCCCTCTGCTCTGCTCTGCTCTGCTCTGCTTCTTCCCCAGGCAGAGAGCAGAGCTGGTGGGCAGCTAAAGGGAGAGCCCAGCAAAGTTTGAAGCAGAACTTTTTATTAGAAAATGTAATGTTCCATAGCCCTCTGGGGCCCATATTATTTTGGGTTTTGTCCTGCTTCCAAAAGGTGCTGCTCAGCCCTTTCTATTTCTCAGTGCTGAGTGTTGTGAATTGGATTTGCCTTCTCCTTTTTCTTGTTTCTCACTGTTAAACCATCCATGGCAGAGGAAGAAAGGGGCAGGGATAATTCTTGGATTTCACTTCTTAAACCATCTCTAACACCCTGAATTATCTGCCCAGCCTCCAGGTGCTGCTGCAGAACCACAGGTTTCTGCATCGTGTGTTTCCCATCCCTCCTTTACCAGCCCTGTGTGGGGCTGTTGGCATTTTTAGCCCTCTTGGATCCAGCTGATGGATCAGCCTTGCTGATGCATTAAGGTGGGGAGGTTCCTCTGAGCCCAAAACAGGATAAAAACACAGTGAATAAACAAGATGTGCAACAAGGAGTGAGAATTGCATTTTCCTCTCTTGCTGACAGACATCTGGTGTGGCTCAGGTCCACCTGGGAACCAGGAGAAGGCAGCTGATCTGCCCCACCCGACTCCAAGGTGCTGGGACCAGCCCAGCCCAGCCAAGGAGGGATGTTTTTAATTCTCTTCCAGCAGCTGATGTGTACAGGCCAAGGGAGAGAGGAGGGACCAGTTCACAAGACAAGGAAGAGAAGAAAAGCTGCATTCCCCAGCACTGCTGTGGACTTGAAAGCTTTAGCACAAGAAAGAGCAAGCCCTGGAGCACCACCCCAGCATAAGTTATTCCCACTTCTCCATTCTTCTCTCTTTTCCTCATTTTCTCCCCTTTGATCTCGACTTGCTGCTTCTGAGGCTTGCATAATTTCCCCCCCTGGGCCAGTGGAACAGCTGCAAACCTCCCCTTTCCCTCCTGGAGACACAACCCACAGGCAGTTTCCTCATTTGGGTGCCTGTGGACCAGATCTGCCTTCCATCACCAGGTCACCTTCGTCTGGGTCTTGCCAGGGTGAACCAGGGACGTTTTTTGGCCTCAGAGGACTGGCTGTGACTTTTCTCCAGAGGCAACTTCACGTGGAACGTTTGTGATGCTGATGGTTGGCAGGTTTGGAGTCCACAGTCAAGCCAGCGTAGCTTTGGTATCTGAGGATGGCTCAGCTCCTTCCCCATAACCCCAAAAATATTTGCTGGCGTCTTAGGGCACGTTAAGCCATCAGGGTTGCTTGTGCTTGAAATAAATTGAGTTTGAGAGGTGCTTCCATGCATTGCTGAGCCCACGGCAGCAAGGAGAGGAGAAGAGCTGAGGCATTTCACTTCTGCAAGGCTCAAACTGCAGGTGACACACAGAGATTCCCATTGGACGTTTCTGGAGTGATCTCTAGGAAGCACTAATACAGGTGGATAAAGGCAGAAACAGGATTTTTTTCCCCCAAGATCGTGCTGTGACTGGAAAAGGAAATTTTGCTTCACCAACACTTATTGGCCTCGTGGTTTTAGAAAGACTTCTGGGGTTTTTCATCTCTTCATGTCACTGAGAGAGGGAAAGATGGGAGAATTTTCTCAGCACAGCGAAGTCACCAGCAGGACCGGGGAGAAATGATGGCTGAGCTGAGCCCTTTCCAGTGCTTGAAGGATTAATATGGGCTTAAACCAAAGCAGAGGTCCCAAAAACCTGCTCAGCAGGCCGGTGGGGAACTCCAAATCTTCCTTGTGTTCAACCTTCTGCTGCTGCCAGCACCTCTCCAGATGAGAGCCCTCTCTCTGTGTGCTTGCAGACAGTGGTTTCCTCCCCTTTGATGGCACTATTTTGAGTTACACTTTGTCCTCACTCCTCTGAGACGAAGATGGAGAGGGATTCCCACCCCATCACAAGGAAGTACCTGCTGTTCTTAAAGAAGCCAAAATCTAACCCTGAGGAAAGTCTCAGACAGAGTTCATCCTCCAAAAACTGCTGCTGGCCCCATGCAGACTTGAATCGTGGGCCTGAGCAGATTATTTTGGAGGTTTAACTCATCCCCCAGACGGAGAATTTGCCATTCTTCCTGTGAATTATGTCACATTCCTCATCAAACCTCTGCTAGTCACATGTTTGCCAGCATTTCTGTGAACAGGATTTTTAGGGTCCAAATTGCTGTGAAAAGCAATGATGGTTTATTCTGCATTTAATGTTTTAATTATGATTTTTGTTTCTGCTTCCTGACTGGAAAGACTTTTTATTTTTCTTCTTTTCTCTTTGCTAATTGTGAGCACTCAGACATTGGCCAGGTGCCTGGAGCTGTGCACACTTTTCTGCTGCAGGTATTTATCCTGAAAATATTTAAAGGAGATATTGGCAGTGGTACAAACACTCACCTTACTGCAGAACTCCCACTCTCAAGCAAGTTGACTAATTTAAAAAAGAGAGAAGGACTTGAGAGCCAATGTTTTGAGTGTGAAAATGCCCATTCAGTTGCAACAGTGACTGAAAAAAAAACAATTTTAAAGTCCAAATCTGTCATAAACTGGTCATGTAAAATGTCTTAGGATCAGCCCATACTTCAAAAATAAATATTTTATTTTCTTTGTCACTTTTGTCGCCATTTAGATTACTGAAAGGAATTGCTGGTGGAGAATAGATGGTGCATAGACGATCCTGCAGAGCTGCAGTGCAGACCTCAAGTTCTGCCTCTTGATGGCTTCTAAAGTCACAGAACAAGTCCATAAATACCCTTCTTCATGGAAGGCAAGGTCTGCAGTGGTTCCATGGGTGATATCAGGATATTTGCTTCCTCTCCCAGGTGTCCCTGCCCATTCAGGGGTGTTGGAACCCCTGGATCTTTAAGGCCCCTTCCAACCCACCCCACCCAGTGA
>VZTG01006685.1:27467-38321 GCA_013397845.1 Melanocharis versteri | reverse complement strand
CGTTTCCAGCCCGAAGAACCAAGGACATTTGCAGCTTCAGACCCCAAGAATGTAAACAGCCACGGATTGAGAGGGGACAGTCCGAAAGGATGGGACTGCGTGGACTGAAGCTGTGTTGGACAGTTGGCCCGAATGTGTAAATGGACCAAAACTTATAAAAAGGGCGAGAACCCGTGACCCAGGGTCCATCTTGGGGGTCCATCTTAGGTGTAGTCTTGGCCAGACTTTTGTACTCCCAGGGTGTGTCCTGTGAAGGCCTTTCAATAAATATCTATTTTATTCTTTAACTCTGTCCAGCCTCTATTCCAGGTAGCCTTCTTTTAGGCATCACTGTCACTCCACGCCCTTGTCAAAGTTCCCTCTTGTAGCCCCTTCAGGCACCAGAAGGTTTTATAGGATCTCCCTGGAGTTTTATCTTCTCCAGGCTGAACAATCCCACCTTTCCCAGAGGGAAGGTTTCCTTACCTTGAAAATCCTATTTTTTAAGAACCAGAAAACACCAAATAAACACTCCTGTGTGCTCAGGACTGCTCTAGAACTGCCTCAGTGTCCTCCACTCCACGTGAGCTCCTGCAGCTTTCACGGCTCGCTTTCAACCCTCTCATAAGGGAAGATTCAACAAGAAACCTGTCTGATGAAAACATGCACCAGGCTTAGAGGTGGTTATAGGACGTACCCAGAAGTTTATCTAGACATTTTCTCAGTCAGATGCAGCAGTTTGCGCATCCCTAATATACTCTTTTCTCTTTTGTCATCTTCTTTTGCAGTAGAACGTAGCAATTCAAAAAACAACCTCCGTCCAGCACCTTTCATTCCCTCTCTGAAAGGCATGCTGATTTATTTTATTTTATTTTATTTTCAAGAGTAATCTAAGCTTTACAGGACCTCTGCTGTCAGGCTGCTTCAGATGTTCCACTGACAACTCCCAGCTACATTTACCTCCGAGGATATTCAGTGCCTCCTGATGCCATTATCCTTCTGCTAATTGAAATTCTGTCCTAAGGAAGAAAAATGATAGATTTCCAAAGAGGGGTAAGAAATAGCAAGGCAAAAAAAAAAAAAAAACAAACCAAAACAAGCCTCTGAGACAATTCCCCAGGCTAGAAATCTGGAACAATGTTTTGTTCCTTTCCCTTACAGTCAACTTCCCAAAGGGGCCAAAATTATCAAATATTACATGGGGTAATCTTAGTAATTAAAGAATTTCTACATATATATGAAACCCCACAATGCTGATCGTGGGGCACAATCCAGTTTACAGAGCACTTTTCTGCTGGGATTCACCAAGGCTCTTGCTGGTTTCTTATCCGTTGGCTTTTTAAGAGTTTGGCGTTGTTTTAATCAATTTTTTTCCGAGATGTTTTGCCCCATAACATTTTGGGGTTTGTTATATGGCTTAAAGCCCACATATGACCCTGCCTGTATTTCTGACTGGTGAAAGAACCTTCTCAGTGTGCTGCTTTCAGAGTGAGGAGCACAAGACACCCTCAAAATTTGCACTGTTTGTCAGGAAAAACCATTCCAAGAGTTCTGGAGCTGCTGCCTAAGTCAGAGCACCACGAACCCTTTTGCTTTTCAGCTTTGAACTCACAAGACCATTGAAGTCTAAACAAACACGACAAATTAGCAGCTGGTTTCACTGTGGTTTGACATGGGTACAGCTCCCTGCTGTCTTCAAGGGACTTGGTGATGATTTATATCATAAAATACATGAGGGGTCACAAAAATGACAGAGAAGGCACAGAAATCCCTGAGCCACGGAGAAAGGCTGCCCTGTCATTTCTCATGTAGGGATGTCCAGCACTTCCAGGGGGTGTTTCTTGACCTATCACACCAAATTCCTGAATGCAGGAGGTTGTAAAAGTTTTGGTGGAAGGAGGAAAGGGGGTATTGAGATAATGTGAAGTGCCCAAGCCCGGTTTTATCTGATTTATGCAGAACGACCAGCTGGCTTGGTAGAAGAGATGGGGTGGCCAGCATCTTCTAGATCCAGCTTTGTGCCTGACCCTGGAAAATCCTTCCTTTCTGGATTTTGCTTTCCTCTGGCTGAATCTGTGCTGAGGGTATTTCATGATGCCTGCCAGCCTTAACTTCCAAAGGATTTGCACTCTGGTTTGTCAACCATTGGAGGGAAGCTCTGGGAAACATGGACCACCTCTGAAGCCTGGGGTGCCCAAAACACCCCACAAACAGAATGAGGTTGGAATCACTAAGTTTTATCTAACTTGTAATGCTGAAATATTCCAGGCTGGCTTTCTGCTTGTAAATGCCAGCAAAATTATAACCCAACCCCCTCCTTGTCCCCTAAACCATCAAAAAATGCAATTAAAGGAAAATACCTTGTTCAGCCCAACTCGAAAAGAACCAGGGTATGTTTTCATTGAGGAAGTTTAATGTGGGCTGGATGTTTGCAGTCTGGCTCGTGCCAGGGAATGGGTTGTGGATAAAAAGGGTTGAGGAGCGGAGTGAGTGCTGCCCTCACTCCCCAGGGTGAAGGGAAGGGGATTGGGTGTGAGCGGTCAGCAGCGTGAGACACCCACTGCTTTTATGTCTCTATTAAGCAGGGAAAGAAGGAGGAAGGAGGTGAAGAAGATGGGATAGGTAGGGAAAGTGAGGAGCCCTGGGCAAAGCCTGGAAGCCCCATCCTGTGAAGATGGAAGAACGGCAGGAAAAGGGATGAATTTACAGCCCCAGATGGCTCCTTGCGTTTGTCCTCCTGCAGACAAACAGACACCCTTTGAATTACGGGGCTGTAATTCTGTTTGGGGACGGTGCACGGGAAGAGGGGGGGAGGCTGTGAGAGCTGCTTGGCGGTTTGTGACCTCCCCAGAAGCCCTTGGTGGAATTCCAGCCCCATAACTCACAGCTGCTTCCTCTGGATCCAATTCACCGGAGGTCTCTGATGTGGAAGTTGGGCTGGAGATCGGGGCTGTGCCTTGCCCCTGCTGGGAGTTAATCAGATTGCCTCTGCTAATGCAAAGCAGGGCAGGTTTATGAGCCGGTTTCCCTGGATTCTGGCTCGGCTGGGGCACTGGGAAAGCACAGAGCAAACCTGGGTGCCGTTAATTTAACTGGATCAGGGTCTGCATTTCTTCTTTCAGAGTCATTCATCACCAAGAAAAAGCACAGGGCCAGAGCCATGGCATGGCCCCCGAGGTGACCCTGATGAGCCCTGGAGATTTTCCATTTGGCTTTTCCCAAGGGCTGAAAGCTGCCTGCAGGTTTGTCCTGAACTGCGGCAAAAAAAAAAAAAAAACAGGGCCACCAGTCCTAACCCAGGACATGAGATCTGGCTCAGTTCCACACCTGAGGACCTGCCCTGTAGCATTCCAGAGAAGAACAGGTCCTGATGGTACCTCAGGGTCTGTATTTTGGCACCCCAGTGCTCCTCCAGCAAAGGTTCATCCAACTTGGCAGAACAGCATGTCCAGGACTAACCTGACACCAGCCAGTGGTGTCTGAGACAAAGCTGGGATGTCCTGGGATATAGCACTTGTTCCACTGGATAGATTTGCCTCTGGCATCCTCCCTCTGCCCCCAAACTCCAAGCAACAAAACTTAAATCCAACTTCAGACCATTTTTTAGGGCTCGTTCTCTTCTTCCCACCAGCCCAGAGCAGGTAAACACCACACTCTCACAGTCCTAACAGACTGAGCCTTTAAAGCACCTCCTTTTCCAATACTTTTTTACAAACCCGACCCAGCAGACCTTTTCCCAGTATTTTTTTGGTCTGGCTCTGTATATTTGGCCCTGTGAAGCCACAACATCTTAGAGCTTATGGGACAGAGAGAGCCAGACTGGATGCATTTTTATCCATGAAGGGGAAAAAAATCCATGATAGATTCTCATCCCAAGCTGTGCCTGGCCATTCCCTGGGAGAAAATTGTCCGAAATTGTGCTGGGGGCCTGCTAACAGCTAAACACCACAGACAGCTCAACACAGAGCCTGGTACTCCACCTTGGCCTTCTTTTATTTACTAGCACAGATGTAGCCAGGAAAAACACGATGCCTGCTGGTGTTCTCTGCTTGTCATGCTCCTGCCCACAACATGTTTGTGTGTCATGAGTTGTGACTAAGTGCTGACCTGCCTGCCTGTGCTGTAGGAGCGAGGGCTGCATCCCATATGGCAAACTGGAGGAAAGCTGGCCTGCAGAGAAGTCTTGGCATCGTGTTTGGTTTGGGGAGTTATAAGGTCAGCGAGTGCATTTCCCATTAGAATTTATGAGCCGGCAGGAAATTCAAAGGGGTACATAATAATAATAATAATAAAAATAAAAATAAAACAGTTGTTCTTCCCTCATTTTTTCCCCCTTGAATATCTTGGCTGGAGGCAAAAGACCAAACTGATTCCTGCTTTCCTCCCAAATGCTGGCTGCGTTGTGGGAACACACAGCACATGGCAGAGAAGTTCAGGGCTCTGCTGTGTGTACAATAAGAGAGTTTTTCCTGAAACAATTACAGCAGAAAAGGTCAGAGAAGAGCCACTGCTGGGATTCATCCCACCTGGCTCTGGAAAGGCAGGGTGCAATCCTCTGCAGCTGGGTGAGCTCCTCCCTGGAGCCAGCCAGAGCAAACAGCGTTTCCCTCTGTCAGCCACTGATCTGTTTGACCCAGCAGGGCTGTAATGAGATGAACTGGATCCTGGAAGGGCTCAGTTTTCACTGGTGGTTGCACAGAGAGACAGGACAACCCCCACAGGAGAAAACACCCGCAGCCACTCAGAAAACTCCTCATCAGAAAAGGTGATTTTGCAGAGATCCTGCTCTGATCAACCTGATCTAGTGGGAGGTGTCCCTGCCCATGGCAGGAGGTGGAACTGGATCATCTTTAAGGTTCCTTCCAACCCAAACCGTTCTGTGATTGTATGAATAAAACCTCATAGACCCCAGGATCATTTTCTGGCCCCTCAGTAAGCTGGAACACCTTGATACTGGAGCTGGCAGGGCTCTGCAGGGCAAGGGACTCAGAGTTATGGTCCCTATCCCTGTCACCACCTCGGTGAGGTGCACACAGGGAAGGGATCCCTTGGACAAGTGATATCCAGTGGGCATGAGAGAGCTGGTGATGGATTTATTCTCTGCTGAATCAGAAAACCCGCAGGATGGGGAATGGTGAGCGGAACATCTTAATACAATCCAGGCAGCTGAACCTGGGAAGAGTCAGAAAGCGGGAAATGGGAAATAATAAAGGCAAATTGAATCCTCCCCAGGGTGCTGGAAATGGTCCTTCTCAGCTGACATCTGGGATTGCTTTGGGAAGCCGAGCTGCAGAAGAGTTCCCAGCTTTTACCTGGGAGATGAAGACCATCTCTGAGCTTTGCAATGCCTTTTCCCCTGCCAGGTTTCCGTGGGACACTTGGGGGATATTATTTACACTGGGGATGTCACGGACCTGAAGCAAATGGTCACCATTTCCTCAGTGGAGGAGCTGGGAGAAGGGAAGGATTGAGGTGCAGGAAATGGCACAAAAAGCAGGAAAGCTTTGAAAATGCCTCTTTCCTGTACCTTATGGGAGGGAGAATCCAGCATGGACTGAGAAACACCTGTGATTTCAGGGAAAGGATGTGGCACGTGGGTTAGTGGTGGCTTAGCAGTGCTGGGTTGATGATTGGATTTGGTGATCTTAGAGTGCTTTTCCAAATTTAATGAGGAGGAGGTGGCTCCTGCCTGCTTTGTAAACACCTCCTTGGCCTTGAACATCCAGCTTAGCTCCTTTGGGAGCTGGACAGAGGCATTCCAGGGGCTGGGGCTGGGAGAAGTGGCTGCTGCCTCCAGTCTCTGCCACACACAGGTGACCACAGCCAAGGTCTCCGGCTCTCCAGAGTGTCCCGGGGAGCATCAGGGTGATGCCCTGTCCTGCTGCAGACAGATCCATGTCAGACATTTTCCTCCTCCCTCCTGCTCTTGCAGCTTTCATTAAATCCACAGGGAAATTCTCCGCTGAGCAGCAGCAAGCCCACACATGCAATCCCCCCAAAACCAAACATTTTCCAGCTGACAGCCGGGAGTTACCACAAGCCTGGAGTCTCTTTGTTTGGCTGTGCTCAGTAATTGCAGCTCCATTTAATAGTTGGAAGGGTGTTTTTGTGGGAATTGTTGGTGTTTTGTTGTTTCCCAGTCTTGGCACAGAAGAGAGGAGGAAACTGCTCCAGGATCAACGGGGTCACAATATTGGTCCCAACCATGTCCTGCCCCGTGGATTCTCCCAAATCTGTAACACACAGCCCTGTCCAGTCACAAAAACAGTGACTGGGTGGGGTGGGATTGGTACTGGGCTGCAGAGAGCTTTGCCTCTGCGATTCCAGGCAATCCATTTCACTTCTTTGTGCTTCAGGTTCCTCTCCACCTTTTCCTCTTCCTGTCTGGTCTCACTGACGTGGAAGCTGTTATTTCTACAGGGACACTCTCTCTGTTTATGCAGTGTCTGGCAGAGACAGCCTAAATCTACTCTGCTGGAAGTGTTAAATGCAACCACTTTGTCTGGAGGGAAGTTTTTAGCGAGATATTTTAGTTCAGGTTTAAAAAAAATGCCCTGAAAAACAAAACACTTCATAACTCTTTGTTTAGAGGTGTTTTGGGGTTTTACCCTAAACGCACTGATAATTCAGAAGAGCTGAAACCTGAAGCTCTTCCTTGCACACCAAATTTTTTAGCATCAATTCCTGCAACTCACCCTGCTGACCTGAGGGGTCTGGTGGGGGATGCGTGTGCAGGTGACACTGCTGGGACTGGCTGAGCTGCTGGTGGGATGTGATGGCAGAGCGATTTGAGCCCGAAACCTGTTCCTCTGCTGTGTCCCATCTCCGCACAGAGATGTCTCATTTCCACGGCTGGTTGGGGTCAGTTATAGGTGTCCATGTGCTGCTCCTCTACAGGTACCCAGACACTGCTGAGCAGTACCAGGCTGAAGCTGTCAGAGCTTCGTTCAACTCCTTTTCCTCTTTGAAATCCACTTTCTTGCTTCCTTTTCATGCTCTCCATGGAGTTGAGACTGCAGAAAGCTGTTTGCTTTCCACAAGCCTCATACGTGGTTCCTTTAGTAGCATCCCTGAATTCATGAGCTTGTCAACCTTTTATTTTTTTTTTTCCCAGAGCTGATGACACCCTAAAAGCAGATGGAAAGGAATAACCTGACTGGATCCCACCTCTCAAAAAAAAAATCAAACAATCCAATAAATATCTTTTAGTAGGACAGGGAAAGGAAGAGAGAGAGGACAAGGGAGGAAGGGAGGAAGGGAGGAAGGGAGGAAGGAAGGAAGGAAGGAAGGAAGGAAGGAAGGAAGGAAGGAAGGAAGGAAGGGATTTTCCAAAATGTGTGGATATGGGGACATGGTTTAGTGGTGGACATGGCAGTGCTGCGTTAACAGTTGGACTCGATGATCTTAAAGGTCTTTTCCAGCCTTTCCTTGACTTCAGTTCCCTCCCTCTGGCTCCACTTGACACAGGAAGCAGCAATCACAGCCTGGGGCATTTTTATTTCTTTATTTGTTTTTTTAATAAACTTTATTCTATATTACAAATAGGTTTTTTTTTCTTTTTTGTTCTGGACTGCAAAATAGGAATGCCTTATATTTACATACACAGGTATACAATTAATTATAACAAAGGTACAGAAGCTTTGCCTTTACCAAGTAACAACGGGATTCCAATTTAAATAGTATAGATTTTATTTATTTCTTTTTTAACTAGGATCAATTCAAAAGAAAATCAAACCAACAACAACAACAACCTAAGAAAAAGGATCCCAACCTCCTTTCTAATGCTGTCTTGACATCTCTTTGAGGCTGTTAGTAACACTGTGGTGAAAGGAAATGTCTTTCCATTGATTTAACGGTGGAAGCTTTAGCAAAACAGAGAATGAGACTTCTGGGCTCACGTGTATGTCCAAGACACGGGGTCAGACACAAGGAAGGGCCTCTCTTGTGACCTTAAATAATCCAGTTGCCTCTCGATTCCTCGGGGAAAACACTGGGAGCATTTAGCTAGCACCTAATCTCTCTGCTTCCTTACCCCAGCCTGGGCTGGAAAGTGGAATTTCTCCAGGGAATGGAGAAAGAGCAGCATAGAAAGTTTAAATAACACCAAGTTTCTCTTAAGATGCTTCAGAAAGGACTTCAAGCTTGGACATGTGCCTTGATTTCTCCAACTGGCTCTTGTGCCTCAGTCTATCTGAAAGCAAACAGCAACTTCTCCACTGGGGAATGCCAGACCACGCCAGCAAGAGAAGGGAATGCTGAAAAGAGCCTGAATGTCCTGGTTTTCCCTCTGTTTTCCACACCCAGGTTTGCTTTACTGAGCTTCCCTGCACACTGCTCTCTGCTGCGAGCGTCTTTGAGGTGATCTGTTTCCAAGCAGAAAGAATTTCTTGAGGTAAACTCTCCATTTTTAGAACAGAAGATTAAAAAAAAACAAACAGAAAACAACCAAACGAAACCAACCAAACAATGAACAAACAACGACGACAACAGAAATCACACACGTGACAGTTTGATCAGATTAAGCAGCTTTATAACTTCAGTGGGGTTTTTGGTGGGTTTATTTTTCCAAGTGTAAATCCTGTTTGGATTTTTTTTTACTTTTTTTAGAGGTCTTTCTACAGATTAATTTTTTTTTTTTTGCTGTAAGCCTGTGTCCCCTTGGGTGCTTCTCCAGGTGTAGAGAACTGAGCCATCCCAAATAAAACATGGTTGACAAGCTCCATTTTCAAATCACTCTCCACCAAATAGTTATTCCCAGTAAGACAACATGATTTTTTTGGAGAAAGGGGCATTGCACAGTCGCAGAGGTGAGGGAAAACTGCAGGATTCCATGGACCAAACACTAATCTAAGACGGGAGCTGCACCAGGTACCAAGCAGGAAAATTCAGGCTGGGAAGGGGCAGGAGGCTGAGGTTGACACCATGACATTGAGGTTCACATGTTTCACCAGTTTCCTGCTCCTCAGCACACCAAGTTTGGGTGGCAAGAGTTCGGGCTTCCCAAAACCTCCACCAGCCCTGGAGGACAAATCTGACTGCTCATCAAATGTACAGAGCAAATTGTCCTGGAATCACTAAGGTTCCAGTGTGGTCACTCAGGGAAGTTGGGGCTGCCCCTGGATCCCTGGAAGCGTCCAAGGCCAGGTTGGATGGGGCTTGGAGCAGCCTGGGATAGTGGAAGGTGTCCCTGCCATGGCAGAGAGGTTGGAATGAGATGAGCTTTAAGGTCCTTTCCAACCCAAACCGTTCTGTGATTCCATGATTCCGAGTGTCCTCCAACCCAACACAAATGTCCCATTTAGCAAAGCTCTGGAACTAAGTCCTTCCAGGTTTCCAATCTTCCTTTGGAAAAGTCTCCCACAAAGCAGCCTCTCTTCCCAAAGCACTTCAGTAAAGCCTTGGGGAAGGACAGATCTACATTTCATGTTTTGACTTAGTTCTGAACAATTGTTTTTTTGATATTGGCTGTTATGTGCTTGGGTTTTTACCTCACAGGCATCCCAGACTCCAGGATATTCAGAGGGGACTCAACAGGGAGGCTGACCACTGGACTCCTCAAATTTGATCTATCAGTTTTCAACAGCATCATTAAAAATAATGACAATTATCTGATTTGCTTGGTCTCCTTCCCTTCATGGCAAACATTTTCCTGTGGGTAAATGCTCAAGATCAGGAAACTTTGGTAATCGCTTTTCAATCTAAGCAATTGCCAAACAAAATTCTGCTGGTAAATCTTCTTCATGACCCAATAATTTTTATGGTCTTCAGTGTCAAAGATGCAAGATAAGACAACTGCAGTGGTAAAACTACAGGGATGAAAATTGGCATAGCCCTCTTATCTAATGGAGCAAGGCTGGGTTGGACCAAACTTTTTGGATATGTTCAGGAGAGCACGAAGAGTGGGAAGAGAAGGACTGGGACATGTTTTAACATTTGGACTCGGTGATCTTAGAGGCCTTTTCCAACCCAAATGATTCTGTGATTCTACACTGGGAGAGGAAGGTGACCTTGGGTGGCTGAATTTCTCCTCAGCTGTTCTCCTGCGCTGTCTGGAGGGCAAACAATCTCCAGCACCTCACTCCAGACACACAGATTTCCCCACACTGGTGTTCACTGGAAGGCTCAGCCTGCACCAGCACGTGACGTGAAGGATCAGGTCTCAGATCACTGTCACTGACTGGTGAGTCCCACACACAGGGAGGACACAAGCTGTTTGCAGAGGGACTGTTCACCCTCTGTTCCTCTAACCCAGCTGCAAAGACCCAAAGCAAACCCTGCAGTGAAGAAATAATCTTAGCTCTCTCCATAGAACCTCAGACAGTCCTCATGAGTTCCCTTTCCCCCGTTTCTGACGGTGCTGCAAGTGTCAGCATCAATTATTTGATTGCAGTGTTTGAGAAACGCCCATAAAGATCAGCCTATCATCTGGAATATTCTGGATATTAGGAGCCTGCCCATAGGCTTCTAGGAACTTTGGCTCCAGTTCTGTCCATGTGGCTTGAAAAACAGTGTGGGACACGACCTATTTACCAGGAATTTTTGGTCAAGTGTGGAAAGGGAGGTGGGGGAAAAGAAATCAAAGGAAAAGAAAGCATCCGTGTTGTAGTAGGGCTCATTCTTCTGCTTGTGTCTTTGTTTTTAGTTGTATTTTACATGCACTTAAAAAATAGTTAGCTCAACAGGTGAGGCTGGGAAGAAAGATGCCAAGACTTCTCATAGACTGGGGGATTCTGGGACAGTGGTTGGAAATGGGAAGGGCACTGAAGGGGGCAGGGGAGGAAGCCCACGCATTTACATCACGATTCTGGCACATTTTCCAAGCAAGAAAGCAAAACCAGCTCAAACACCAAAATAAAGAGAAACAGAAAGACAAAA
>VZTG01006685.1:0-27428 GCA_013397845.1 Melanocharis versteri | reverse complement strand
AAAAAAAAAGAGGAGATGAAAGAGGAGCAAAACACAGATTTTCTTTCAAATCCTGGGCATGGGGGAAAGAAGAGGATGGAGAGAAAGCAGAAATGCCTAAATGAGAAGTTGGAAAGGGTTGACACCAATCTCCTGGCGCTTCCCATTTCCCCTAAGTGTTTCATTCTCAGTGTCTCTGAGGTGTTCAAGTTTTTCTCGAAAAATATATATATATAATATACAGATGAAAAACTCCGTACCAGCAAGAAGAAATAAAATAACAACAACCATGGAAAACAACCATAACAAACCAAAAACACAGCCCTGAAAACATCGAAAAGAAACAGGGTGAGTCTCAGATTTCCCCTGTGGTGTTCCTCTGACTTCAGTAACAGTGCAGGATCACACCAGTTCATTTTGATACTTTTTTTTTTTTGTTAAACAGCTTCTTCTTCCTCTCATGTGCGCATGTCCAGGCAGGATCGCCCATCACTCATAACCACTTCCCTCCAAGCCAGCTCTTTGTCCTTAGACTCCTACCATCCAGCTGTGAGTACAAGGCATGACAATAGGGTCCATATTTATCTTTTGTGGCACTTTGTTTGTCAAAACCTTTGGTTTCTTCCTTTTTTTTTTTTAATTTTTCCCTTTTTTTTTTTTTTCTTTTTTTAAATTTACGTACTTATAAAAAATATCGTGTTTGTGTTGTTTGTTGTCGTTTTCTTACCACTGGCTCTGGTGGGACTTCCCACTTTCACAGCCATAATCAATGGATCTGGAACATGCGCCGACATCACTAAAATGGATCAACAAAACCATGGCAGAACCAACCAAACCCAAACCATCCCCAGTGCGCAGGCCTCTTAAAACTGCTGAGATGTCCATAAGGTGCACGATGAGTCCATCAGCTCAGCAATCCAACAGAAAGCAAGCAGAACCAAAAAAAAAGAAGGAAGGAACGCACACGCGCACACAGATACACACGCACACGCACAAAATAATCAGAATTGTAATCAAGAGAGAAATGTCTGGGGGTTTAAAACCAAGACGTGTCCCTAAGTTTGCGGTTTCAACGTGAATCTGGTGATTTTCTCCCCACAGACACGTCCAGTTTTGGACTGCTGTTCTTTGAGTGGTTTTGGACTCGCCTACGTGTGTATCTGCTTGGCTGAAGGAAACCCTCCCGCTGACTGACTCCTGCCTGCACCACATCCCCCCTCTCACACGCTCAGGGTCTGCCGCTCCCCAGAGCTTCTGGTTTGATAGCAAGAGACGGGAATAAACCCAAACGAGCTCGCTCTGTAATCAATTTACACACCCTGCCTTCACCCCCGCCTCGCTCCAGGTGCAAGGCAGATCCAGGCTGTGGCTCCGAGGATGGGGTGAGGTGGATGTGGGCTGATCCTCCAGCCACTCCTCCATCTGCCAGGGAGCTCTGCTCATGTCTGGGGAGATGAATGCTGGCCCAGCTCTTGCCTCCCTGGTGGACAAGGAAGGTTCTCCACACCCCGAGGGTCTCTAACCACGGTGTCATCCGGGCTGGCAGCTGCGTGAGTGGAACAGCTGAAGGCAGAAGAGATGCAGGAGCTCACTCCCCTTTGGTTGGCCATGAAACAAGCTGAGGCGTTGTTGTGGAGAAGCTGAGCAGAGGATGGGACAGGGACAGGGTGATCCTCCACAATTGCCCCATGGTGACAGCGATCCCTGAAGGGATAAGAAGTGCAAAGAGAGATAAAATCCTTCCCAGGCAGCAACTGTGCCTTCGGCAAGGCCTGTTGGTTCCAGAAACGGAGAAGGGGAAAGGCCAGGAGTTGGCACCAAAAGGCAGATGGGCTCACAGCAGTTCAGAGACCTCCAGAAGACAGGCAGTTCGGCTGGGGGGATCTAGGTAGAAGAATTTTTTTGCAGTGTTTCATTTGGATTTCCTCCAAGATTTCCTTCCAAAATGCGTGGTGACAGTCCCTCTTAGGAGTGGCTTAGAAGGAAGGGTTTACCATCAGCCCCATGCACCACCTCGCTTCACAGCAGGCATTTCAGTAACCCTCTGATATTCCACTGTGGGAAAACAACAGCCGTGTTCCAGCTGAGGAAACAAAATGGAAAGAACAGCTTAAAAAAAAAAAAAAAAAAAAAATCCTTCTGGTTCTTCTTTTGAGGCTGAGCTCCTTGCCTGGAACAAACCGAGGCCTGTGGCTCCTGCTTTCCAAGCCGAGGTGGGAACGAGGGGGAGGACGCTGTGCTGTCCATTGCCAGGAGGAGCAGAACCACCACCACCACCACTGACGGGATGCCACCAAGCAGAGAGAGCGTTTTGCTGCAGTGCTACGACCAACAGGACACGACGGGAAAGACGGAGGGGGACACGCGGCTCTTGGAAAAATAAGAAGAACCATATGAAACACATGGGCAGGGGAGCATCGGTCTCCTCGTCCCCTCTTGACCCTTTCCCTGCCCCAGGAGAGCAGCTCTTTGCCCAGGCAGGATGAGCCACAGCGGCCCCGCTCTGGCATTTTTCGGGGAGCCTCGGGGCTCTGTCAAGAGATAGGATTGCAATGGCTCTGCAGGAGAGGAGCTGGGCTGGCTCTGCCCTCCAGGAGCCCTGCGGGCAGGCTGCCTTCCCCTTCCCCCTGGGGACACTTGAGTAACACTGAGTTCATTTCCATGTCCGCTCCAGAGGCTACAGCCCTCGGAGGGCAGTTAAAGCAGCATGACAGAAGTTTCCTCCCAGTTTCACCTCTGCAGAGTGAGGATGTGATGCTGGGGGAGGGTCGGTGGGGTTTTCGTGTGTGTTCAATAGTTTCTCTCTAGGGCAAAAGGCAGAGGGGAAGCTGTGAAAAGGAGAGCTCCACCCGAATGTCTTCATGGCCCCAGAGCCAAGATTCCTCTGCAGTCTTTTCTTTTAACCCCTCGGGCTCTGTCGCTTTGTCCATAGATTTGGAAAGAGAAGGAAAAGAGAGAAAGAGGGAGGGGGGGAGAGAGAGGGAGAGAGAGGAGCGCTGTTCGGGTGACTCTGCTTACAGCCCATCAAAACTTGCACTTGGTAAAGATGATGATCTTGAGTGAGGCACGACTTGGTTTATCCCTCCCAGGGTGTCCCTGGCAGGACAGTTCTCAGCTGTCTATGCTCATGAGGGTTATGACTTGTTCAAGTTTGTAGGCAAGTTTCTGTTTCCCAGCCTGGTCGTCTTGATCGAGGGCTCCGAGAATCTGGAAAAGGAGAGAGGAAGAAGTGATAGGGATTTGTTTTTTTTTTCCCCAAAATGACTGAGTCCAGCACCTTAGAGCAGCAGAGGAGGGTTAACTTTCTCCAAGGTAGGTCCCAGGCTTAGCTTAGATCATGCAAGGCAGGTCAGTCAGCCAGGAGGGAACCAGGCAGGGAGTCTGGGCTTGATCTGACTCAATGCAGGCCTCTGGATTGCAACCAGTCAGATGGATTTTGATCTTGGAGATCAGCTATTTATTAATGAGCTTTATCCATCACCTGGCCGTGCCACTTGAGATGCCTTAAGGGGTTTCATGTGGCCTTCAAGACACAGAACCATGCTGGACACCTTAAAGTCTGTGTTGGACCACTTTTGAGTGTTTTAGGGTATCTGGAATGGGCTCAGTCCTTAAGCAACTTTTGGCCACTTTGAATGTCATGTAGGGCTCCTCTGCAGTAACATCTGACCATCAACTGCTTCAAACCAGCTGAGCCTGATTGAACAAGAGACACAAAAATAACAGGGATCCAGAGAGAGGAGCACTGAGGAGACCCAAAACCCCGGACCTTCCCTTTCCAAATCCCAAGCCTTGTTTCTCATCCCTTAAACCCTTCACCCCCTAGCCAGGACGCAGACAGGTATCAGTGGCACACTGTCGCGTTTTCCCCACGTTGCATCACTAGCCTGATGTTTTTCATTGGAGTTTTATTGAAGAGATGGGACTATCGTAGTTATACACGATTTATTACTTAAAATAACAAACAAGGCTTCAGTCTCAAAGGTCGTGAGGTTATGTAACAAGTTGCTATAACAGAGGATAGTCACGGGTTTTAAGGTTACATGGTAATTTATAACTTTCTGGTCCAATAAGTAATTAACATGAAACTTTGTTTTAACTCGATAACTTATTACTTCTAGTACTTTTTGCTGCAATGCGTCTGTTCCTCTACCAATCAAGTGCCAGGTCACGTACACCTATGCACTTCTATTATAACATCTAAATTCTTAACTTAAACTATAGAATCACATTACTATACTTAAAACCCTTTACCAAATCACCCAACATGTACTTTTACTTATAACTATAGAAATACAGGCTTATGATTCTCTTGCTTAAGATCCATATATCTTGTCATCACATCAACCCCAGCTCCTTCCAAGGCTGTAAATTAAATCTATTATTATCTTCAGAGGTTTTAATCTCTCGGTCTCCAACAGCACACCCCGGGGATGGGTGGGCTGTCCCCTGGCCCCCCAGAAGCGCCCCCAGGCTCTCACCTCCTCGCTGTACTTGCCCACGTAGGAGTAGATCTCGGAGAGCGCGCTCATGGTGTTGAACTCGTTCATGTGCATGCGGGACTGCTCAGCCAGGTAAGCGTTCATGTCCTGGTCGCTGATCGCCGGCATCTTGGCGATGTCTGAGTAGTACCTGAGGGGCACAAACACAGGTGGCTCTTGAGGGGAAGAGCAGGAGCTCAACCAGTGGAATCCACGAACAGAAAGGAGAAAAAACGACTCTTAGTGTCGGGCTTTTCTGGTCCCTCAGTGAAACACCTGCTCATGCTCTTCTTTTAAGCAAGAGAGGTGACTTGGCCAAAGTGGAAATGGCTGAGCACTAATCCTGAGCACCACATGTGTTGTATTCACCCCAATCTGAGACCGAAGGCCCAAAGAGTATCCTCTGAAGTTTCCCTGTGTCATCAGAAAAGTATGAGCTGGATTGAAGCTGGATCACGTTGTCAGACATTCAAGGGCTTTTAGCCCTGCCTCTCTTCCCAGAGAGATCCTGGTGCCCACTGAGAGCTCAGGATTTCAGCCCCATGCACAGAAAAAACTCAAATATTTGTATTTTTCCTTGCACCGTTCTCACCACTACATCTGCCCCCATTGCTATCATCACCCACCTTCCCCACTGAATCCAGCCCATCCCAACAACTCTCCTGCTCAGCATCCCCTTTTTGCCCCATATTTTAAGCTGGCCTGATATTTGTGGCAACAGCCTTCAACTCTAGTCTGACTGGGAAAAATCTGCTTTTCCTAGGGGTCAACACCATTCCCCTGGAGCCCAGGAGGACTGGGGGTTTATCCACAGGATCTGGATCCCCCAGAACCGTTGCCCAGCAGGCTTCATCCGCAGAGTGATGTCTCTTTAAGGAAGTTGCTATTTTTGATGTCCTTCGTCCCCCGGGTAAGGCAGGTCTTGGAGGACAAGGTTTGCAGAAGGTAATCAGTCACTGTCATTCGCAGCTGTGCTCTGCTGTCAACTGGTTAATTAGACGCCATCATTTGCATTTTTAATTTCTGCAATTTGACATTTTGTGCACAAGGAAAGAAAAAAAAAAAAAAGAAGAAGAAGAAGGAAAAAAAAAGCCCATAGCTGCAGCAATCCACAGTTTTATAATTAGGAGGCAGAGGGGACGGGGAGCCAAAAGAGCTGACAGGTGTCCTGTAAACAGCGTGGAGACACCTGCTGAGATGGAGGCTGTTTGCCACTGCAGAGAAATTGGACATTGAAGTGCTGTGTGATGAGGATCCTTGAGGTGGAGGAGTGGGAAAATACTCAGTGACAGAGCAGGACGAGCAGCTGCTGGAGTGTCCTGTGGAAGACAGAGCAGTGCAAGAGCACTGGGGAAACCCTTCCACACCAGGAGGCTCCAGCTGTGCTCAGTCTGGTTTGTGCCCTTCACTCCCACCCTGATTTATCCCAATGGCTCAGTCTCTGTTGATATCCTGGTTTTGGTGGTGGGATGTTGATGTAATCCCTGGGAGAGGGAGGCATAGGAGGCAGAGGTCCTTCTTGCCTGACATTTTCCAGAGCTAAACTCCGTATCACCATAAAAACTCATGCAAACCTCATTAATTTTACTGCAACTTCCAGCAGGCACGAAAACATCACTCTCCCTGGACTCCTGGCATTTTGTCTTCTGGGCTTAGGACCAGCCAGAAATCTTAGTCTAACTCAGTCCCATGGCCTAAATATTTCTCATTCTCACTGCTCCAGTGAAGAGTGGTGTGGGTTTGTTTTTCTTTACACTTTGCCTAACCTTCTGTCCCCAAGTGGACCTGGACAATTGTCTGTGAGTAAAGTGAGCATCTGGAAATCCCAGAGGGACCTGTCCTGCAGAACCATCCTCAGGAGAAGATGCTGAGCAGGGTGAATTAATATTTCTAGACCTTTGCCACTCCCAGAAAAACTTAAACAGGTCTTGGCATCACCTGCTGGAGAAAACCAGATCTGTGCTACACCAGGGAAAGCATCAGGAATTGGTGGCATCCATAACATTGCTGAGAAAACAAGGAATCTTCGGGTCAAAAAGCAAGGTGTGACTTGGCACTGGGAAAAAAAAATACATCCATGTGCCACCAGCACATTTCACAGACTTGTGGGGAAAACAGGCTGCAATGCAGTGAAATACATTGATTTATGGTGCCTGAAAAGAGAGCAGCTCCTCATGAATGTTGGATAGGCACCCTCCTGATGGGTGAAATGAGAAGAGAAGGGGGCTCATCACAGCAAAAATAAATGGGGTCGGTGGAGGAAATGAGAGGTGCTAGTCTGGCTCTGACAAGGAGTTAAAAGTCTCCTTTTCCCCCCTGGTTGAGCTGTCACCAGGTGGTGGCAGGATAGTGGGTGTAGGGACAGGCTGCTCCCAAAAAGTGGAGCACAGACACACTTATCAGCTCCTTCTCCAAGTTTGTCCTGTTTCCTTTCCACCTGGTAGCAACAGACTCTTGAGTCTGTGCCTCACAAGGGTTTGAAAGCTCCCTGTCCTTTTCCAGCCCTGCAGAGATCATTCCCCAGCAGCACAACACTCCCGTGACTCATCCAAACCAGGAAAAGCAGCATGAGATGCTCCCTGGAGCCAAGGATGGGATGCACAGATCTGAGTTTCAAGAGTGACAGTTTCAGGGCTCTGGCCATGCCAGACTCCCAGGATGTGATCTCAGTGTTGTGGGGTCACAGGCCATCCCCCATCAAAGTATCCTGGTCTCCTCTAGACTCAATTCCTTGGCATCACACACCTAAACAGTCATTTCCCATTAAACCAAGGTATTTTGTGGCAAAAATAAAAGAAAAAGAAGGGGAAACAAACACGTTCCAATGCCCCAGTCTAGATGAGCGAGGAGACATAATATCCTTCCATCCAAATTCTGCCATGGCCCAGTGACTTATTTATGCAGAGGAGTTTCTAATGAAGCCATCACTGTGCTCTCTAAAGAAATGATGAATGTGTGTATTAAAGCATCCTAGCAGGGAGATGACAACATCCCTGCTGAGTCTTTATTTACCTTCGATTCCAGCCCAGATCCTCAGAGGTACTTAGAGCCTCTCTGCCATTTGCATACCCCTAATGCAAAAACCACTGAGAAGCTGTCACCAAACCCCAGAGGCCCTTACATTCCCACTGCTGGAATCTGAAAGGCTGCCTGTGCTGCTTCCATCAGCCCTGCAGCTGACAGCTCCCACACCAGAGCTGGGCTGGGAGGCAGTGCCAGGGGCAGCGAGGTGCTGTGTCACCTGTGGAGGGCCACCAGGTCCCACCTGAGACAGGGACAGGTCTTTAACTCACACTGCCACAGCCAGCAGGAGGTTGGGAACACAAGGCTGAGCCAGATTCCCTCGGAATGAGACAGAAAGGCAGCAAAGCATAGCAGCAAATTTAGCTTAACCTGCCTCCAAAGGGTCAAGAGTGAGAGTCTTGGGCAGATTTGCTGCTACTTCTGAACATCCAGTTTCATCCAGCTCATCTCTAGTGGATCCTTCCCCAGCTCTTTCCAGAAGATCCTTAGATGAGCATCAAAAGATCCAGCCTTATGTGTCTGAGTTTCCCCATACTCACAGGAGCAGCCTCCATCCTTACTTCAAAGCTCTTCATCCTCTGAGGTGACGACAGGAAATTTGTTCATTAGACTTCACAAGCAATTAAAATCGTGAGGAATTGGGGTAAACCCAGCACTCCAGCACTCCAGCTCAGATGGAGCATGTGAGGATAACTGGGCGATGGGATGTGTCCTCACAGGTATCACGAGCACAGCAACTCACCCCAGCCCACCTTGAACTGAGAGAGAGAGCCTGGGAGACCCTCCACTGCCACTGATGGATGGAGAAAGATTTGGGATGTACCAGGATATAGTTGGTACTCGTATACTGAAAAAATAATTGTTCTTGTTCCTTCCAACCTCATCTTTCCCTGGGTTGCTTTTGTTTTATTGTTTTGTTTTGTTTTGTTTCATTTTGTTTTCCCAAGGAAAGCGACACAACAGTGACCTGGGCATACATCACAGTGACCTGGGAATACATTTTGTCCTCTTGTTTATCCAGGGATAAATGTTCTTTCCCTCGGTACCGACGGGGAAAGGCTCCTTAGCGGAGCTGTTTCACAAGAATGACTGTGCCTGCTGCCGCTCATTAACTCATCAAAAGAGAAGAGAAAAGCCACGTTGCCAGTGCTTCCTCCCCAGCCTGAAATTTCCCAGCACAGCCCATGGTTTAGGCAGCTTAGCATGGAGCTAATTGCCTTCCAAAAGATCTTTTTGTCATGGCTGTTGTTTGTCGCTGGGATGGGACTGCACTCATTAATAATCATTTTAGCATATGAAAAGCTTGTAACGAATCCATGTGCTGCAGACGGCAGACGCAATTACAGCAATAACATAATTAGGGTTATGCAATAGCCGGCTGTATCCAGACCACTGAAGGAGGGAGAGGTGCGTGAAAGGAATATGGGGGACTGTTCCAGCAGGGAAGGGCTGGTGGAAAGCTTGGGAACAGCCAGCTCTTTTAAGGGATGTGGTGAAGCAGTGCAAGGACATGCTGTCACTTCTTGCACTGACACAGAATGGCAGTTCGAGTTTCCTGGGAAGCATCTGAGCCGCTGGTGAGGCACTGGAATAGATTGCCCAGGGAAATCAGGAATGCCCCATCCCTGGAAGTGTCCATGGCCAGGCTGGACGGGGCTTGGGAGCAACCTCGAATAGTGGAAGGTGCCCCTGCCCATGGCAGGGAGTGGAATGGGATGAGCTTTAAGGTCCCTTCCAACCCAAAATATTTGAGGGAATGATTCTGTCTGTGCGTGCAAGCCCTAGAATGGGCAATGCTTTTATTTTCCCTGTTCCTGGCTTTTTCTGCTGTTTCTCATCCCAGAAAAAAAGTGGAGAATTGATGGGCAGCACTGACTGAATGTCTGAAGAGTGAATTGGTGCACAGGTACTTTCCCTGGGAGAGGAGAGCACCCAGCACCACCTCAGTGCAGAGGATGTGTGGGGCTGCACCCTCCACACAGGGACACATTTTCATCTTGCCTGCTGAAAGCTGCGCTGTGTGAGAGCAGCTTGTTACCCTGATGAGAAAACACGGGGATTCTTTTGGAGGTGAAAAATGAAGAAAGACAAGCGAGCAGTCTTCAGATACGCCAAAAGCTGCCCCAGAGAGGCAGGGAATGAGCTGTACCCCCTGCCCTGGGGATGCCTGAGCTTTAATTACAGCCAGGGAGATTTTGGCTGCCCAGCAGGGAAAACACTGACGGGAAGGATAGAGAAGCACGGGAATGGATTGCCTGAGGACAGCAGAGGCTGTGTTGTTGGAGGCCTTTAAGAAAGGGGTAGACAAGCATCTGTCGGGAAGGCTTTAGACAGAGCTGATCCTGCCCTGAGGCAGGAGATGGTCGGGTTGACCTCCCGAGGCCCTTTCCAGCACTGTTTTTTATTATCTCCACTGACAACACCCCCTGCCTTGACCTTTGGTATGCTACTTCTTGAGCCTTCTTTCCAGCAGAGAGAGAGGAGTCACAGAAAACTCGTTTTTTAAAGTAGAGCCAGGATTTGCACCTGTCATGTGATGCTCTTTTTTAAAGCCCTCAGAGTTTCTCCTTAAAACCTCAATAACTCACAATATTAGGGTACATGCAGCTTATAACCTTTATTGTATTAAACTGGTCCAGTTTGTCTTTCTTTCTAAAATTAGCTGCAAAGTGGCCAACAGACATCACAAATACTGCGCAGGTGGAGATTTCCATGTGACTTGAGAGCCCTGGAACCCCAAGCTGACACACAGTGTAGGTGAAACCCCAAATGGGTAAAGTCTGTCTGTTTTGTGCACTCCAAACACGCTCTCAAAGCTCTTCCTAACAAGATCTAGACCTTGACATCTAAAGGCTAATGGGATGCAAATCGTAGTTGCTTCATGAATCATCAAATCAGAAATGTTTTGGGTTGGAAGGGACTTTAAAGCTCATCCAGTTCCACCCCGTGCCATGGGCAGGGACACCTTCCACTATCCCAGGGTGCTCCAAGCCCCATCCAGCCTGGCCTTGGACACTTCCAGGGATGCAGGAGCAGCCACAGCTTCTCTGGGCACCCTGTGCCAGGGCCGTCCTACCCTCTGAGTAAAGGATTTCTTCCAATCATCTCACCTAAATCTCTTCCTTTTAGTTGAAAATTGTTCCCCCTCATCTTATAACTTTCTGCCCGTGTATGGAACAAAAAAGTAGATGAGATCCTGGCGCCAGGAGCTGGGTAGCACCAGCTATGTCAGGCAGTGTTTGCACCCAGGTTAACACAATAAAATACAGTTGTTATAACTCCGAATCCCACATATCAGATCACTTTAAGCTTCTTTTGATCCTGAACCTGGCAAACCTATTTTGAATGGTCTTCATTGGATGACTCTTATGTTAAGAACACTTGTGATGTCTCCATTGACTTTAAGTTTTCTTTGAGGGTTTTTTTTTTTTCAACGCACAATAAGCGGCCAAAAGGAGACCGAGTCCCTGCAGGGATGAGGAAAAAAAAGAGCACCAGATCCTCTCCTTGCAGCCCTGCAGGTGTTTTGGGCACCAGTGTGAAATGGAAAAACTCTTTGGCTTCTGCTTTTTGTGCTCTGCCCCTTTTCAGTCTCCCACATCCCTGCCTCCGTGCCAGGCTTCGGTGGGGAAACATTGTATTGATTGTGATGCAGGCAATTAAATGGTGTTAATGAAGTTCAAACAAGTGTTATCATAAGCTTGGCAGCATGGAGAGAAATGAAAGGTCAGCCGCAGCCCTTTGTCATCTTTTCAGTGTGGCGTTGAATGCTAATGAGACAGTCCCAATTAGAACAGGCTCCCCTTTGTATTGCTTGGGGATTGCATCAAATGCTCCCAAGTTCTCCAGATTTCCAGGCTCAAAGGGGACATTTGAAGTAAACTTGAAAAGATGCAGATCTGAAGCTGCTCTAATGTAAATTCAGCAGAGCCTATGGAGTTTTACTAACTGAAGTCAGATGAGATTCTGCTCTACCGTTCCCATTCTTTTCCTCTTCTTTTTATTTTTTTTTTCCAATAGAGTCATATAATGATAATTGAAAAGCCTCCACTTTGTTTTAGAACTACAGCCTGACTCTTCGTGCCTTCAACAAAAGCCAAATAGCCTGTCCCAATTTCTGGGTTAATTGTCCTGCCTCATCAGGCCTCGTGTTCTGCAGCAGGAAATCCAAGATGTGGCTGCACCGGGACACTTTTTAACCACGTGTTTCCAGCGCTGGGTGGATCATTTGAACAGTGAAGCTGCTTTTTCCCAAAAGCCAGAATTTCTCAGCTGGATTGTTTCAGCAGGCAGAGTCCACCTCTGTTTCCAATAATGTTAAAAAAGGATATAATAAAATCACAAAATAGTTTGGGTTGGAAAGGACATTTAAAGGTCACCTAGTCCAGCCCCCCTGCAAAGAGCAAGGAACATCTTCAACTAAATTTAAGTGATGCACAATAATTTTTTTGTTGCTGTTGTCAGCAAATCAATTATCTTGAATAATTATAGAAATGGGCACTAAAACAACCAACCTCTCAAAATGTCAAGGAAGATCTCCATTTCTTATATAGTTTTCCATTAAGTTGACATGAAATTGCAGAAATTGGTAAATTTTAAGATTTTTTTAATTAGTCATTGTCATGCATCCTAATTCTGAAGGCAACACTTGACTCATCACAAACAAGGAACTGAAAACATGAGAAAATCCTATGCTAAAACATGAGCCAAACAAACAAACAAAAGCAGTGAGGATTCCTGACAGTCTTGCTGTTGGAATCTTTCGGAATCAAATTTCCAGTTGACCACCCTGTGGAGGTAGACCACTGGTCAGGCCAGAAGCTGTAATTATTCCCTCTCCGATGCACATTCACAAGTGCAAAACTAACATTTGAAGGATTGGAGGGCAGCTCTTTCACCCCTGCCTCCTTCTCATGCCAAGGTCACTCCCTGCTCTGAGTTCTGCGAGTCCTAAAGGCTCCACACCAAGAAACCAGAGGTTTCAAGGGGATGGCTTGGAGTAACCCAGCTCAGCTCCATTTCCAGACCTCTAAATCCAGGCATGTTTTAATCCAGAGTGCCTCAAGTTGGGTACAACCTACCACTGACTAATTACCCTCTTAGAGTTTCCTCTTCATCAAAGAAGTTTGTTTGATTTCAGGTTCTTCTGATTTACTCAACCACTTCTTAAACTCCCCGACTTTTTATCTGGTGATTCACTCTTTGAAGAAGCCTAGTGGTCTTGAAGGATGCCACCTCCAGCTGATGCTGACTACAGAAATAGCTCCAACTAGCACTGGAAGCCTTTGGATTTGGAAAAACTCCCTCAAAGCACAATCGCAGAACGGAGAAAAGGAATTCATTAGCTTGGGGTAGAACTCAAATTATATTTTATTCATCCCTGATAGGTTTTTTCTTTCATCTCCCACAGCACCCAGGTGCCACTGCCTTGAGTCAGTGGAACTGACATACAAAAATAAAAGCAGGGAAGAAGCTCTAACCACATTCCAAAACCTGCAGCCTCCCCTTGGGCTTCGGTTCAAGTTGTCAGACATCAGTGCAGATAACAACCCAGCACATGCTGGGGACAGGAATCCAGGGCTGTTTACAAGCAGCAGGAGGTGTTATGTACCTCGTTTGCAAACCCAGTTGTTTGGGAAAACTTCCAAGGAAATGCAGCACCTATTGCTGAAGATCACTGGGCACCAGGATTTAGCTCCAAAAAGTTGCAAAGTGAAATCAGTACTGGAAAAAACGAAATGGGAACTGCAGCCTTTTGTTTATCCAGAGGGAAAAGAAAAAAAACAAAGGTGTTTGTTGCATAAGGAAATATCCCATTCTCCACTTAAATACCTCAGTTTGTCACTCAAATGTAGCATCTCCCAGGATAAAATCAACCAGTTTGAGACGGAAAACAAATTATTTGTCCACAGAAACCACCCGCCCACACAGTGTGTTGCTAAAGCATCACTAGAGAATGACACCTTTGGGTCACTGTTGGTACAAACTTGATTTCTAAATGGAACCTCCAACACTTCCTTCCCATTATCCAGGTCAATCCAGCAATCAGCCTCAATACATACTAAGAAACTTGGACACGGTACCAAAAGTAGGTCATAATTAAGCAAGGTAGCTCGTAAGAGCCTTGCAGGTTGCCTAGAAACGACATTTGCTGAAGTGTTTAACCACGTCTAAAAATAATTGTCCAGACAAATCACAGACCAATGGGAGAATTGTTGGAAAAAATGCTGCCTCGTGCCGAGTAGGGGATGGAGCTCTTTGATCAGCCACACTCCTGTCACGAAATGAGAGAAAATCATCCCCAGCAAAGGCAAGACAGGGATTTATAGCGCAGTGTGAGGTGTCTGCAGCAGCAGAGGCCTTGTACAACCTGCAGGACATGGTATCACTTTTAGGCCGTGCCTGGGAAGTCATCCAGAGAAATCCTTGCTGAAAGCTGGATGTGGTGCACAGGAATGATCTGTAGGATAAACCCGCCTTGGTATTTACAGAGCAGCAACCGTTCCCCATCTGTGCAGTTCCCAAACCTGTCAATAATGCCAGGCAAGTGCAGAATATTGGAAAGCAAAGCACAGCTCCTGCTGGATGAAGAGCGGGATGTGCTGTTTGCTTGTCCTGGGGGAAACCCTACAGAAACTGAAGCCCCAACATGCTGCAGGAATTGCTGTTTTGGTTGTATTCCCTCTGGAGAAGCTTTGCCAGGCACTGACCCTCGGTACAGCAGATTGAAGTACAGCCACAGGTCTTGGACGTGTGGACAAAACGCTTGGAAAGAACCCTGGCCTGACAGAAAATACCTGCAGAGCTTCAGTCAGCGGCCTGGCAATCGTCTGGCATCTCATTCAAAGCACAGAAGAGCTTCCAAGGGAAGCTGCTGGGGGATAATTATAAATCCCTTGGGACCTGGGCAGTGTGGGGACTGTCACAACGATGCTGAGGGCAGCAAACCACTTCTGGCCCGTGTGGAAAGACTGAGAAGCCCGTGTGCTTCCCAGGGCTCACGCACATCACCTCCCCTTCCTTCCTCCCTCTGCCGCTTCTCAAGAGTTTCTCCCCAAGAGAAACAAGGATGGCAAACACCTTCAGCTCCCACCATTAATTAAACTTCCATCTCTGCTGCAAGGCACGAGGGAATAAAAGGCTAACGTGGAGACTTCCACTTAGCAAAAGCCAAAGACAAAGAAAAAAGCCACAGGGGCAGTTTCCAAAAGTAACAGCGGTGCTGCCTCCTGCATCCTTCCACAAAGCAGGGCCTGGTTGTGTCACTTTATGTCATCCCGCAGCTAAAACTCACCTTTCCACCCAGTTCTTGTAGCTGGGGATGTCCTTGGCGTACAGCAGCTTGTTGGAGGGGGAGTCCTTGCCCAGGCGGTGCTCCGAGGTGGAGCAGGAGTCCATGAAGGTCTGAGCCACCACGGACAGGCAGGCGTCTGTGATGCTGTTTTTGTGGATGTCGAAGACGAACTGCGGGTTCTTGATCATGTTGACCCAGAACCGCAAGGGGAGGCTGCAGGAGTGGGAGGAGAGGGGACACAGTCAGGGCACAGCTCACAGGCTCTGCCGTGTGAGATCACAGCAGCAAATGGCGGGCGGAAATCAAAGATCGCGGTGTGGATGTGAACACTCTGGGATAAACTTTGGTGTGCAATGAATTCCTCCCCTACAAAGTCTAGGGATGGCGGTGAGGTCACCTTTTGTCTCTGTTATCCTCACAGGGCAGATTTGGTGAGTCTTAAAGACAATACAATCTTGTTGAAGGTGCCCATAAATTAATGGGAGTCTAATTCAGGTGATGACAAAGACTGAATCTCTCTGTGTTACGTTGCAAAGGAAGGTTAAGCCTGGTTGCTCCATCACATGAGGACTGGCATTGCACCCACAAAAATTATAGTTTGGCACTGGAACATGCTGCCCAGAGAAGTTATCACTGCCCCATCCCTGGAAGTGTCCAAGAACAGCTTGGACAGGGCTTGGAGCAACCTGGGATAGTGGGATGTGTCCCTGCCCATGGCAGGGGGTGGCACTGGATGAGTTTAAGGTCCCTTCCAACCCAAACCATTCTGTGATTCTACACATTTGTCATTGAGGGACTTGACTTTTAGCCCTCACAGCAATCCCATGGGAAGAGAGGTAGGTAGAGCTCCCAGGTGGAGACTGGGAATGCTCATGGCACGCCCCGTGTGCTGGGACACTGTGTCCTGTCACTCTCCACTGCTCCAGCCCAAGCCTGCACATGATTCCCGTACCCCGGGCAGGAAGCAGTTGCTACATGACAGAGAAAGCCCTGTTGCCTCAAGGAAAAAAAAAAAAGGAACTGGGAAACAAGTATCACAGCCTTTGATATGAAAATATATCTGCCCTAACCAAGGAAATGCTATTCCAGTTGCAATCCAAAGCCCTTTTTCCCCTTCTTCTCCAAAGAGCAGCTCATTTGTATGAGATGCCCCGAGGTACCTTGTATGAGATACCTCCAGCCTTTGCCTCAAGCCTTTTTTGTCAGGGCAAATGCGCTGCAGTGATCATGGCCCAGGAGCTGGGATGTGTCACTGAGCACAGAGCCCCGCTCCTGTCTCTCTCTCAGGCAGGTTGTTAAGTCTAACATCACCCTCTGCATCTTTCAGCTTAGGAAATTCTCCTGATATTCAGGATAAACTCCCCAGTTCCTCCCATTTGCTCATTGTGTTCACAACACTGTAAAAAATTCATCTCCAAGTCTGACGGATTTTGGGTAACAACCTTCCTGACACAGGGCTGACACCGTGTTTCCCTAAACCACTGTTAGTGTTCTCCCGAGCCAGCAAAATCACAGAACACATGTCAGGAAAGCCCCACACAGGGAATCCTGTCAGCCGAGTTCAGGAGAAGAGGGAGATGCTGGAAAACACAGAATTACAGAGTGCTTTGGGTGGTAAGAGACCTTAAAGATCATCCAGTTCCAGCACCCGTGGTGTAGGGACACCTTCCACTATCCCAGGTTTCTCCAAGCCCTGTCCAACCTGGCCTTAAACTCAGGGATGGGGCAGCCACAGCTTTTCTGGACAGCCTGTGCCAGGGCCTCCGGGAAGAATAAGTAAAAAATGGCAACGAGACATGATGGAGTTGTGGGATTTTAGGCTGGGAATGGAGAACCATCACCTGGGGGATGAGGCTGGTGAGTGAACCTTGCAGAAGCCCTTGTGCAGGTGTTTGGATGACAGACACAGCCACGGTGAGGAGGAGCAGAGTGTGTGTTTTTGTGCCTGGGTGTTGGGGGGGTTGGGGGGGACAGGGACGATGTCCCTGGCTGGGAATAATGAAGCCCTGTGATGTGACTTTGAGTTAATTCGGTCTGATTGAACAGATTTCTTCACGCTGCCCCTTTTCCCAACAACACTCACACTCTGCCTTCTCCCCTCCCCCCTTAAATAAACCTCCTGCTCATTTAGGCTGAGTGGCTGCAATCAGCCTTAGATTAGTGCCGCAGATAATGTTAATAATATGCTAATGTTTCATTAGTTGAAAGCCTCTTTGGTGCATGGGGTTTCTTTTTTTATGTCACCGGCGCTGTGACGATCTGCCAACAGCATGGCTGGGAAAAGGAAAAAAAATGCATGAGCTGGGAGCCCCATGGCTCTCCTCTGCTGCTCCTTTCATAGCGCCTGTGTTTGCAGGGGAGAAGGGGAGGGAGCCATTCCCCAGGGAGCTCCTTCCAACGGGGAGACTCGGCAGAGAGGAGGAGGTTTTCCTCCACCGATCCTGGCTCTTCCCGCTGTCCCACTGCAGGGATGAGGAGGAGCCGGCAGCTGGAGCAGGGGGCTGATGTCACACTGTGCCACTGATGTCACACTCTGTCACGGATGTCACCCTTTGTCACTCACTCCAAAGGAGACTCACACCCAGCTCCAGACCCTTTAAACACTGCCTGCCGTTGGAGATGCTCTCCTGGCCTCCAGCTGCCACCCAGGAGGGTACAAGTCTCCTGTGGGTGCTCCACATCCTCTGAGGATGTCTTGGATACCTTAAAATTCTCAGCTGGCACGAGATACCTCTGTGTGGGCAAACAAATGGAGCTGGGAATTAGAACACCCAGCGTAGATGAAGCCAGTGGTGTTGAATCCTCTCCCGTGCCCCCCTAAACATTCCTTTGTGATCCTGGGCACTGCAGCAATTAAAAACTTTGGTTTTCCTCATCAAATCCCTCACAAATCCTGCCATTTCCATGTGATACAGGGCAAACTGGGACCTGTTCAGCAAAAGTGCTCCATCCCTGGCAAAATCCTTCAGATTTGGGGATCTTCTGACTTCCCCATTGGCTTGGCAAGACTGAGCCTCATCCTTTGAGCCCCACACCAGAGTCCTCAGCTCCCGCAGCAGCCAGATCCCAAACCACAGGTCCCTCTGCTCTCCTTCCAGCCCAGTAGCTGATGCTGGGCTGTACTGGGCTGTCTCCCTCACTCACCAGTTGCTCTTCCAGGTGTGCCGCACGTGGGGGTCGTGGATGTTGTGCTTGTCTGCCTGCTCATCCAGGAAATCAAACATGTACTTGATGGCCAGGGGCAGGGCACTGCCACGGTGAGCAGTGCTGAAGATGGTCTCAAACAGGTCGTCCACGAATTTCTGGAGGGTGCCCTGGTGGGAGGAGGAAGGAAGGAAGGGAAGAAGAACATGAGGTAACAAGTGGGGAGAGGATGTTGAATTTTGGTACCCCACTGAAAACAGGGCATGTCTGTGGATCAGACCTGGAATTAGGAGGTGTGGTTGGAAAATGGTGGCCATCTAATATTGATTAAGTGTGACACAACCTGGGAATTTCAATACAGGTGTCTTTAAGCAGGAATGTTTATCGTCACAAGAACCATTGCACCTCATTTCCACACAGAGTCCTCTCTCTGCATCCCATCCTCAATGCTTTAGTGCATCCATGGGACAAAACCCAGCCATTTTCTAGGCTGGCTTTCACCCAGGGCCATGTTTTAAGATGGAAAGAGAAGTCAGCTGGCTGTAGAGCACAGCAGAAGATATAATGGACACAAACAGGACAAGAGAACCTAGAGAGGTGGGTAGTTAATGTGTGACCATAAATAACACAAACTTCATTCCCAAGAGGCCTCCTCATTTTTTACTCCCCACTGGCAGGAGAATCCCAGGTCCAGGGCTTGGGGAGTCACCCTTGTGAGGACTGTTGACTTTTAGCAGGAAGGAGAGGAGCTGGAATATCCAAGGGTGAGCAGGCTTGGAGAAGGGGGCAGCTGAGGAGTTCTAGGCTGGGTTTGGGGTGGAACCAGGCAGGGCACATTTCCTGTCACCAGAGCTCCACAGGCTCTGGTGTGAACAAACCGTACAGCTGCTAAAATAACCAAAAATCAGTTGAATCTCCAACAAACATTCCCTGATGTGAAAAATTCCTTTTTCCGAAAGATAAAACACTGCCCTTTCTCCGAAAACCTGGGGAAGAAATGTCTCCTTTCTAGAAACAAAGCCCCGGGTTCCACCAGAGTGGCTCAAGTTTACCTAGAGCTAACAAACACTTAATTAGAAAGCTGGTGTCTCTGGCTGATTCACCACTTGATTTATTCTTCGGGAAACAAACAGAGGCACCTTTTGCTTGTGTGAACTCCTGCGGGGTGAACAAAGCCCTGCAGCACGTCTGACTCAGAAAGGCTCCCGAGGGGAAATCCTCCTGGTCTGACACGGAAGAGCTGCCCTCAGGTTCAGTTCCTGGAGGGAATTAGTTCTCTACATGCTCACCCTCACAAACGCCAGGAAAACCTCCAAGGCTTTTGGGCAAGAGGCTCTTAGGTATCAGAGGTCAGGGATTTACCAGAATAAAAATCATTGTCAGTTTAATGAAGTATTCCTGGGGACTGTATTACAGCAAGTGCTCTCTCTCTTTCCTTCCCTCAGATGGTCACAATGAGAAAAGAAAATTGCTCGGCCCAAGAGGGGAAACAATAAAACCCCAACCTTCCTACTCTTTCTGTTGCTTTGCAGGTTTTGCAGCTGCTTTCCTGTCATCTCCACAAAAAACCCCAAAAAAACCAGACAAACAAAAAACCAACCCAAGTGTTGAGTTTGTGACCCAGAACAGAAAGCAAAAGCAGTTCAGTGGTGGGGTAGGGGCCGTATCCCCAGACAACATAAATCAGCACCAGTCCAATGCTTGCTGGTCTACACCAGCTGGGGCCTGAGCCCTGGGGAGCAACATTTTCCTTTTTCAACCTTTTTTCATACGTTGTGTGATCCATAAAAGCCTCCTGATGCCAGGGGATGGGGCATGGACCAGGGGCTAAAGACAAAGCCACTTTTCCTCCAAATCCCTCTGCAGCTCAGACAGCCTGAGTGAGGCTGCAGGGAGTGCCAGACGTCAGAGGCAAAATGAACTGAGGAATAAATGTGCAGGTAAATCTGGAAAGTGGGACTTAAACCAGTGATGGAAATGTGTCTAATGGGCAAACTCAGACAGCATTTGTGTGAGCATGTGGAAATATGTTTGTGCCTATTAACACCCTAACAAAAAATGGTAACAGTCAAAACTCCAGACATGTCTGGAGACTCAGGTCAGGATGTCCCTGCTCGGTCCCCTCTTGATTTAATCTGTATTTTTTCTCTGTGGATGCTGAGTTTTCATGTCTCACTGTAAGGTTAATGTAACCCTCTCCAACTCATCAGCACAAGAGTCTTCATTGGCCCAGGGGAAAGGTGGAGAAGGATTTGTACCACAAAACTCAAGATTTTGTGGTATAGGAGCCCATTTCAGATTGTGAGGCCTGACACATCTTTGGAACATGCTCTGAGCACCTGCCCTGGCTCTTCATTCGTTCAATTTTGGTACAAATTACAAACCAGTACAATCAGCAACTCCAGGACCTCCTGCTGTGCTTTTCCCACCAATTTCACGGCCCTGGATTGTTACTCCTCATTGCTTTTCCAATGTCTCTTTTTTGACTCTGCTTTCAAAGCTCGAGCTCCTTCCCTACATGCCTGGAACTCTCCTGTTACTCTATTTTCCTCCTGTTCTCCTCTCTTTACCCAACTTTGGCATCCTTTGAATGGCCTCTCATTTCTTGCCGGCAGGAAATTCCACCCAACCAAACCTTTCTCCCCCTGCCCCCTGCCCCCACCACGTACCTTGGTGGCCAGTAACCTGGTCAGGTAGATCTCAGAGACCATCTTGCTGCCCCGGTCACCCTCTTTTTGGTCCCCATGCTCATGGTTCTTGACCAGGTGCCACATCTTGACGCCGCTCTCCAGGTCGGGGGTGATCATGGGCGTGCGCGAGCGGAGGCTGTCGGGGCTGCCCGTGTAGCGGATCATATTTTCTGCAGAGACACAGATCCAGGGGTCTCCACGTGTCCCAGCAGCTCTTGGGATTGGGATTTGCAGGAATTATGCTGGTGACGTGCCACCAAACGCGCTTTTCAAAGCACTTTATGTGTGATCGACTCAGCAAAGGCAAATGACGTCACAAAGACAGGTAAATTAAATGAGGTTCTAACACTGATTTCTAGTTGTCCACAGCCTCTGCCTCTTATCATGTTCCTTGGCAAGTGGCACTGTCAGTGTCAGACCCTTCCCAGGGCTGGCTCAGGGGGTAGCACCAGCTCTTTATGGTAACCAGTTCCTTATGTGACTGGTTTTCCCCATATTTTTAGCCATGCCACGCCATGCTGCTTGACATAAAAATATTTGTGTCTCTAACGTGATCTCTTATTTAGCTCCTCATCCCCAGATTTAGAAGGAGCTGCCTCTCTTCCCTCCCTCGGCATCAAAGAAAACAATTCCTGCCCAGCCATCCTCAACATTCCCTGTTCCAAAATAATGTTTTGACAGAAATCAGCCAGAACCCCAGGTGGACCCCCACAAATTTCCTCTCCAATAATACTTTTAGCCCCCAAATTTTACCTCTCTCTGCCTCTGAGTGATGGCACAAGGCATTCCCCTCTCCCTGACCTTCCAGCAATGTTGCCTTTTCCAACCATAATTATCAGAAGTGTTGCACCTTTCTGTAGCAAGATCTGAATCAGCCTCATTAATGCATTACCAATCTCTACATATTAATTATCAGATGGAATATCCTTTTTCTCTCTGGATGCTGTTTTCTTAATTGCAATTAACAATCACTTTTTGACCCACCACATCTTCTCCTCCCCCTGCCTCCTTCCCCATTCCCTCCTCCTGAAAAATCAAATGGCAAAAGAATTAAAGAAATCCAACAAAAATTAACCCCCCTCAAGTTTTCCTTTCCAAAGGTCACTGTGTCTTTCAGTAATTGCAACAACATGGCAAAGAGGATGAATATTAATAAGGCCTCATGGATCATTTATGCCCTTGGAGAAAGTGGAAGGGGGCACCTCTGGACATTGAGTAACTGCATTTTCCCTTAAGATAAAGGGAGTAAGAAGGATTGGAGATGCTTTCATAAATTAAAAATATTAATAAAGTGATATGACAGCAGCGTTCAGGTTGGAGGGGGGCTTGCAGCACTCTGGTTGTACATCAGGGATGTTTGGCTTTGCTGCCCAGCATCACCTGAGTGAGATGACATTCTAGGGCAGGGAAGGAAGGTGTGGGAGGGGGTGGGTGACTCTCAGGAGGTCCCTGTTTGGCTCTGCAGAGGAGTTTCCACCTGGTGTCCCTTTCACTGCTGTGTCACTCTCAGCTGTCTCATGGGGACAGTGGGAACAACAATCCACTGCTTTGCGGTCTGCTGATAGAGACCTCAGACTCTAAGAGTGACGTTTGGTGGTCTAAGGGGGAGGCAGTTAATTATACAGACTCCTCTTTTCACTAATGAGGGGGAGAACTTCCCAAGAGCAACCCAACCGCTTGGATCTACAGCTTGAACAAGACGCCAGAGTTTTTCGATGGCTAAATCCTCCCCTCCTGCCTCATTTCACCAACTGATCCTCTGCACCTGCTGGTTCTCAGTGTCTTGTGATCACTGTGACATTGGGATCTCTTCCCAGTGCTCTCCCAGTCCATCCCAGCACACCAACCCTTACCATACTTGCTGGCTGACGTCCGGGACACCGTGGAGTTGTTGACTGCGTTGTAGGCAGTGACTTGCTTGGAGACCAAAGCTACCACAGATCCATCTGGAACCTGCAGAAAAACAAGGACTCGGTCAATAAACTCCTGAAAAGTGGCTGAGGACCATGCCCAGGGCAGCAGGAGCTGCAAATCAGTGTTTCTGTAGACAGGGCCCTACAGTTTGCCCTCAAAGCTTCAATTTCTTTCTCCGGTGAGTTGGTCTAGTAATAAAAAGGGACAAAATCTGCTGTTGCACAGCCAGAACCCTGCACTTGGACAAAGGGACAACTGGTGACAAACAGATTCTGCTCCATTCAGGCCCTGATTCAAAGCCCAGTGACGACAATGTGAGTCACGGAGTCATTTGGGTTGGAAAAGGCCTTTAGGATCATGGAGTTCAACCATTAACTCAGCACCACCCTGTTCACCACTAAATCGTGTCCCCAGGGGCCACATTCAGAGGCCTTTTGAACACTTCCAGGGGTGGTTTTTGCATTAACCTCAGTAAATCTGACAATAGGTTCCTCCCAGGGAAGCTCTGAGGCAGAGCAGGAGCATGAGAATAATAAAATCATCTGAGCTACTTCAAACAGGCTTGGCCATCCCATTAGGACGATAAAACCGATGTGAAATGTTCCATTGCTTCCTCCTGGATTGCAGGTGATATCTGGGTGCCTCCAAAAATTCCTGCCTACATCTTCCACTTTACTCCTGTCAACCTCTCACCCTTCCATGTGACAAATGCACTGCTGGCCTGAAGGGACTGCCTCAACTTCTTTTTCTTAGCAGTGTCAGAGGGTCTCAGAGGGGGAAAAGCAGCAGGTTTGGAGTGGCTGATGTCCAGGATGTCACGGGACAGTGTTTTGAGGGAACACAAGGGTTTTTAAAAGGAACCAGACTTCCCATTTCTACAACAAGGCAAATCATGTGGGTCCCATATCAGAAATGTTAACAAGCCAGTGGCTCAAAAGAGCCATATCAGGAACATCTGTGATAAATAAGACATCATAAAAAGGAGATGGGTAAAAAAAAAATCCCTTCTAACGACATCTAACTCTTGTCTGTGTAATAATAATAATAATAATTAGCACTTGCATGGAGTTTTTCATCTTCAAAGCACTGCAGAGGCTAATTAAATAGCCCCTCAGCTATCATGGAAGGCAATTATTGGCTCTTTGTAGTTTTAGCCCCCCACCACAGATGGGGAAACTGAGGCAAAGGCAATCTCAGTGTCTGTCCCAGCATGCTCCATGTCAGCCTTCAGGGCAGCCAGGAAAATGATGTTTCCTGAGGACCTGGCCCAGCTCATCATACAGCTGGGAGCTTGTTGCCTGAAGCAAAAAAAAACATGGAAAAAGCACAGAGAGGGAAGAAATTTATGCCTGGTTTGTTGATGAAATAAAGTAGGAAGCGTCCTTGCTCTGTCTGAAAAAAAAAAATCAAAATCAGCCAGCAATGCTTCAGTCAATCTGAAGTAAAAAGTTTTGTTTCCTTTTCAAATTATTGCTTGCTGCCTCCTCAGCTCAGCTCTTAAGTGACAAGAGAAAATAATCTTGTTATGAAACAGAGATTGCTGAGGTGTGATGGAGGAAATGACAAAACCGTCAGCATCAGATTAAACTTAATGAGGTGGGGGTTTTTTTTGTTTGGTTTTTTTTTTCCAAGGGAGAAGCTTTTGACCAAAACTCCACTTTTTTCATTAAATCTACCACTTGTGTAAGACATTTTCAGACATCTCTAACCCTCTTATGGATTTCCAGGTCATGCAGAGATGAAGGGAAGCAGAGCAGGTCACCAGGACTAGGACAGGATCTGAAAACAAGGGTTCCTTGCAATAACAACTCCACTGCACCATCGTCTCCAGCCATGCTGTTTTCCACCTCCTTTCTCCAGTCACTAAGCCTCCCTCTTTCCATTTTTCTCTCTTCCATCCTTCTGAACTCTGCTTGCATTGAAAGGCCATGGATACGTTGGAAAAAGGGGCACAGGAGGCCTTGGATTTGTTTGTCTACATGAGAAATGTTAACTCGTGTTGTCCTCATCTCCTCTTCACCACCTCCCCTCAACAGGGATGTCCTTTGGGAGAGAAAGAAGATTTTTTTTCTACCCTTGGCTTCCTCTCTGGCGTTGTTCAGGATAACTGGGACAAGGACAGTGGGACAGGAGGGATGTGCTCAACATGGGGGTTCTGCCCAGTTATTGCCCACTCAACCATTCTTTACCTCTGCATCTTAGAATAATAAAAATCACAGAATTATTAAGGTTGGAAAAGACCTTTAAGATCATCAAGCCCAGCTGTTCACCCAGCACTGCCAAGGCCACCACTAACTCATGTCCCCAAGTGCCACACCCACAAGTTTTTTGAACACTTCCAGGAGCGCTGATCCCACCACTTCCCTGGGCAAGAGAATAATATTTCACTTTTTACTTTATTAGAAAGCAGATCTCACTCCTACCCACCCTCTCCCACAGTTACCTGGTAGTGTGCCAGCGTGTTGAGTCTCTTCCAGTCGTTCTCTATCTTGGTGGTGATGTCCTCGTCCTGAAGGATCATCCTCGCCCCGCTCGCCTGCCGCCACTCTGCAAAGGGAGCGGGGATAAATGAGAGAGGCATTTGTCGCAATATGGACACGGCCCGGGGAGAAAAGGGACAGCCAAAATCAGGAAGAACTAGATAGAAACGCCTTTATTTATTTGTATACAGATGGGTTTTATACCCNATAATTGATAAAAAACACCAATTAGGAGGACAAGTGGTGATGCAATTCCCTCCCAGGTCAAGCCCCTTCCCTGGAGTCCCCCCTCAGCACTGGCTGTGCTCTGTCCATGAAATGGATCTCAAAGAGTTGTTCTCGACCTTGGTTCCCAGGAAGAACCAAGACAGCACCTCCTGGGGCTTGGAGCTCTGGAATTTGTTTTGTCTTTCTGCTTAGGGAAAGGCCACGGAAAATTACTGGGAAAATTCGCCACTAATACAATAGGCTACAGAGCTACAAATATATGTGCGAAGAATATAGAGAACATAGAAAAGAAAAAAAAGCAAAACCCAAACAGCATCACAGGGACAGAGCCCTGGCACTCCCTATGCCCAGAATCCATGTGGGGACAGGTGTGTGGGCTCATCGCTCATCAACTTTACACCCTGACTACTCACAGTGCTTAATTTTTAATTTACTCGCAGCTCTGCTCATGCTCCAACACGGCTGTTCCAAAGACCAGCCAGACCTCGCCTAAATTTGCCACCCTCACGTGACAGGAGCAAATGCCACTTGTTCCAGGGAGAGAAATCCTGGTCCTCTCTCCTTTGGCAGCACAGACAGAACCTTCAGCAGTGCCTGAGATCCCTGTCCCTGCCAGGACCCAGCCCAGAGAGGGCTCGCCTGGGCACAGCAGTGTCTGGCTGGGCACAGAACCTGTGCTGGGCTCAGCTCACGCCCACTGATGCTCCCAAAATGCTTCTTGCATCCCAAATCCACTGATGGACAGCAGGAAGCCCTTAGGTTCAGGCATAGCGATGCCTAAAGATTTTTGCTTTTTATATATTTTTCATACATTCACAGATCTGTAGACTACTATTCCATAGTTACATAGCTCCTAGGATTTTTCCTACCTTTCCTCTTAGATTTCAGAATAATAAGTTAAGCTTCTAACACCTTCCTGAAATACTGTTCAGTCTTATTTTCAAGAAGAGGACCTACAAGAAGAACATTTTTTTTTTTCCAATCAGAACCTGCAAAGACACAACAAGAAATGGGGCAAAGAAGCCCTGGACCAATTCCAGCGGGGCAGTACCCAGGGGAAAATTACCTGACCAACTGCTTTTCTGTTTGATGTTTGTTAGACATGATAATTTGTTAAACTTATAAAAATTAAAGAAATACAATACCGAGTGTACCCATGACCACTGGGGACATCTGGAAGCTTCCAGATAAAGGTCTGCTTTTTATTTTACTATTTTAACACTGTTGCAAGAGTTGTTTTTTTTTCCTTTTGATATTAGGCAACAATAGCAGAGGCACACCAGGGAGAAAAGCCAGGGATAGATCCGACCTCTGCTCCATGGAGAATGTAAATTTTACAAGCCTTCAGCACCTGCCTCAGGGCAGAAGGGCTCCTGCTTCTGCCCCTTCTCCAGCCTCTACCCCGGAATGAAGAATTCCTGCAGCACTGGAGCAGCCCCTCACTCCCCAGGGCACCATGTTTTGCTCAAATCTTGAAATACAAAATATCATTTTACTCCATAAAATGATAGAATCATTAAGATTGGAATAGACTTTTTAGACCGTGGAGTCTTGAGGAGGATTGCCACAGCTTTCCCCACAGAGGACTCACAGACTTGCCTAAAGCAAGGGAAACATAAACATGGCCAAAAGGGGGGAAATGCTCTGTCAGGGAAAGCTGTGCCTTCAGCACAGGCAACCTGGAATATTCCAAGCTCTCCTCTTGGTTGTCACATTTCAGTCACAGTGACCCAACCAAATACAGCCCAACCAGAGCCACAGAAAAGTCGTCCATTCATTTGCAGGAGTTAATTAAAATGAACTCTTGGATATGGAGACATCACCTGCCACCCTTGCTTGTTTTTCCTAATATAAAAATGCAAGGACCGTTGCAAATTTCTTTTGGTTTCAGCACTTTTCTTATCACGTAATTAAAATGCAATGGGAAAGCTGCACTTGCCTTTATTATTCATTTAAATTAGCAGGAAGAGGTCAGCAACTGTGTTTATTGCTGGGTGTTACTTTGGCTGGAGACACTCAGGGAAAGCAAAGGTTTTGTTGGCAGAGCACTGATCCTGAACTGCCCTTCATCCACTCCAGCTCCTCAGATCCTCACCTGCACCACCCTTGTGGAGTCTGAGGATGATGCTCTCTGCTCATTCCCACCCGGGCCAGATTCCTGGGATCTAACTGGTGCCAGACACTGCTCAGAAGA
>VZTG01006683.1:83802-120135 GCA_013397845.1 Melanocharis versteri | reverse complement strand
ATTGCAGCTCTCAGCAGCCAGCCTGGGGCAAGCAGGGCCACAGCATCTCTTCACATGGCCCCTCTCAAAAGGCCCTCTCTGGCTGCAGGCCAAGAGGTGTTTTGCTGCTTTGACACACCAAGTTCCAGCACAATCACCTGGGTCTATTTTCCAGGGCCAGTGCAGAGAGCTGGTCTGGCCATGCCCCCTCCAGGCACCACTCAGCTGACACCAGAATGAGCTCCTGAGACCAGCAGGGCTCGCAAGGGTCAGGTTACCAATTGTGTGCTGCTTCCGTGTCTTGCTAAGTCCTTAGGGCACAGGGCTGACCTTGGGAGGGCCCTTTCTGGGTCCAGGATCATTCAGCTAGGCTATGTTTTCCCGGTAGAAGGACCTCTGAGAGGGCGTATCAGAATATTTAAAGAGCGGGGGCAGGTCTTGAGCTAGATCCATGTTTTTATGGGAAGTTAGTGGAAAGAGCAGATCCAGTGTGCCCTGTTCAGTAAAATCTCAGCAGAGTACTGAAATGGATGTTGTTTATAATGGCTCCGTAGGTTGGGATAAATCCCATTTCTTTGTCAGCTTTTTTCTCTGAGTATTTTGTCTGATTTGTTGCATGCATAAGCTTTCCCGGGAAGATCATCAGCCACGTGTTTTACAAAGGCAGCTTGAACTCTAGTTGCTATGGGGCACAAAAAAGCACTTCCTTAATAGCATGCGGAATTTGAAAAATGAGCTATTTGATCATAAGCATCCATTTCTTTCTTCTGGTTTTTGCAATACGTGAATTCATCAAGCTACAACCGCACTGCTGGCCGAGGGAGAGCAGGCAGTGAGCTGGCTGAACTGCTGTCTCCAGACACACTGGCTGAGACCAGCAGTGCTAAGGACAGGGTCTGGCCCAGAGGCGGGACAGCATGCACTTCCCACAGACTACTAAGCAAGTAAACCCCAGCCTGACTAAGCATCTGGCTAAATGCTTCTGGTTTAGCTGTTCATTTGATTATTCCCACTGGCCTTAAATGTTTAAAATCCATGACCATCCATTTTTCCTTCATAAAGTCGTGTAACAGTCGCCCTGGCAGCTCCACTGAAGCCTCACAGAGACCGATCCAGAAGGTTTCTCAGAGAATACCTAATGTCTCTGTAGCACAATGCCCATAATGCCTGCACCCATTCCCCTTAAAAAAACTGTCAGAATTTTGCCTTTCTTGCCCAGGATCTGGCAAAAAAGGATAGCCCTGTTCATATGTTGGTTCTTGGGAGCAGTTCAGCTGCTGTGACTGTGCCTAGATGTGAAGCTTCAGCCTGTGGGACTCTGCACTGCACCTTGAGTCACAAATTTACTTGAATGCATTTTCATCAAAAAAACTTATGTAAATGCCTGAACTTACAGAGGAACAGAACAGTTCTCTCCCCCCATGCCTTTTTTTCCCCACTGAAAAAAAATTCAAAGTCTCATACTTCAGCTATATTCTGATCAGGCAATAGTGGACAAACTTCTTAAGAGTCAGCATAGTTTTTCTTAATGGAGATTGATTCTTATTAGTGGTAAACAGAATATTATTTGTCATTTGTATGTCAATTTATGTCAATAATACATTAACCTTTCAATATTGCTTCTGAAACAGTCTGCGACTCAAAGCAACGGTGGAAATTCAGACAAGCAAAAAGCATCAGGAAAAAAAGAAACAAGCAAGCATGCAACATTTAGATGCGTATGTTAATATTTTTGCTATATTGTTTTTCCTTTGCACTTCAAAAAAAAAAAGAGAAAAGGGAAAAGCCAGCCCTGTGCATTTCCATTTTCCATGTAGCCTGCTGCAAAAAGCATAATTAATTTTGATCTTTCTGTGTGAATTTGCATTTAAATTAATGTGCGTGGGCAAAGGAAGGGAAAGGGAATGAGGCTCACCTTTTATTTCATTAATAACGGCCACAGACCAGAATACAGAGAAACAAGGAAATAGGTACTGTGACAAGCCTGGAGCTGGAAGGAGCTTTCACGTGGGGGAGTGCCCTTCATCGGAGCAGGGAGGCGAGGAGGTGCTGAGCACGTGGTGCTGCGCAGGGCTGACCAGGACAGCAGCGTGACCCCCACGGGGCAGTGTCACCGCAGAGCTGGCCCCCTTCATGCCCTGTGACAGTCACACACTGCAGGGTGGCAGAGGGTGGTCAGCACAGCTGGGCTCTGCATAATGGGTTTGGGGAGCCTTCTGACCAGGGACCCCAGGGAGGGCTGTGGGTTTGCTTCGTATTCGCAGACAGTCGTGTTCTGGCTCTGAAATGGCAGCCCAGATTTAAAAAGAGAGGAGTAATTTATGCCAAGTGAGGATCTGTATTCTGGTGGTTATCTTTGCCTCTGATTCTGCTGTCTCCACAAGTCTGGAAAGGGTGACAAAGATGATAATTGTTCAGGTATCAGGGGGGTGTGAGAATTCGAGCAGGATTCTCTTCCTAAATATAAGTTCTATCAGTGAAGTCTTCACACAAAGGGCAACACAAACCTGAGAAACTGCAAATTAAGGAACTTAATTTTGCCAAACTAAATACATGTTTCAGGAATGAAAACTATCCTTCCTTCTCTATCTTTTTGTCCATAATTTGACATGGGGTTTTTAAAAATGCAGCTTAATATTTGGCAGTTTATGGAATCAGTTGCTGTCTATCTCAATCCATAAATGCTCAACTATGTGTACTGGCATGGAGTAGCCAGCCCAGACAAGGTTTTCACTGGCAGCGAAGCAGAGCATTTAAACATGGGTGTCTGTCCACCCTCATGGGCTCAGGAAATACAAGCAGTAAGACATTAAGGCCTGTTTTAAAATGTTGTTCCTTTTTAAACCTTTGTTCATGCTAATCCCGTGCCATGTTCTGAGGGAACAAACAGTGCTGTGCCTCGCAGTGTCACAGATATGCTGTGCTTCAGGACACTGATAACGCTGCTCCCTCACTTCAGGAAGCTCTGGTGTGGGTACTGCCACAATCAGCACAGCTGCTGAGTACATTTAGGTAGCAGCTCTCCACAGAGCTGCAAGAGGGACAGAGAGCAGAGAACTGGTGAGGTCACTGTTTCAACCCAGTGCTGTTTGCATCCTGCCTGAATGCAGTCCGGTGCCAGCAAACGTTACAGCAGGATTGGGGCCCTGCTGGTTTTATATTCCAGCATCAGGAAGTACACAGTGGTCTAACAATCACAGCTGATACAGGAAAGATGGCTCAAAAGCTCATTTGTGCCTTCCCCGCTGATGTACTGGGCAGAGTCCTACCCCAGGCTCTAGCTGTTTCTTTAAAAACATTCCACAGTCAATTAGCTAATAAAGTACACTAATTAAGTATAATTTTCTTTCAATATTGACTATCCAGGGGACAGTGCTCTCTCCAGCCACTAAGCTAATCAGGATGCTTTCCCTCGCTGACCCCCAAAGCAATGTGGGTTTTGTATCTAATGGCCACACCAATGCCATCAACAATTAACTGAGCACATTTGAATTGACACAATTTCGTCCTTAGTACAAATTAACTTCTCATAAATTCATTGGTAAATTCACCACACTGAGAATTAATCCCCACTAAGAGCGGGGCTAAACTGTAATTTCTCCAGGAGCAGTGAGAAAAAGGCAGCAGAGATCTGCCCTGCTCTGGCAGCAGATCAGACACTAGCATGCAAGCCAGAGGCTGTCATGTTCCCGTGTCCTTCCTGGGAGAAGTTTATTAGGGCTGGTTTAATTCCCCTATCCCACCACTTTACTCTAGGTTGTGGAAAGGCTTTTGTGCCTCAGAAGCACTGCTATGAGGCTTGAGGAGATTTTATCACTTTTTAAAACTCCCTGAAAGAGGTGGTAGCAATGTGAGGGCTAGGCCCTTCTCCCAGGCAACCAATGATAGGATGAGAGGACATATCCTCAAGCTGAGCCAGGGGAGGTTCAGGCTGGATATCAGGAGGAATTTCTTCATGGAAAGTGTTCTAAACATTGGAATGAACTGCCCAGGGAGGTGGTGGAGCCACCATCCCTGGAGGTGTTCAAGAAATCACAGAACATGGCACTCAGTGCCATGGTCTGGTTGAAAAGGTGGTGATCGGTCAAAGGTTGGATGCAATGATCTCAGAGGCCTTTTCCAACCTAAATGCTGATCAGAAAAGTGCTTTTCCACAGCTGTACACACACAGTCCATGAGGGACTTGATTGTGGTGATACTGCTTGGTGAGTTTCCATTCTAGTATCTGAGGGATGATGTTTCATCCCAATCTATATGGCAAACACTTCATGGCCTTTGAACACCTCTGCTTTCCCTCTGTAAATGTTATAGACACAGCTCATCTAGACTGTTTGTGCACTCTGAACTTGCAGTCTAATGGCAGAACATAAAAAAATATTGCCTTCCACTAATATGTATTTAAGCCAGAGCAACATACATTGTTCCAGTATAACTCACACATCATTTGTTTCAGTGGTGAGTAATTTTCAACAGCAAATATATTCAATATCATTGCGACTTGGGGACAATTTAGAAAGAGGCAAAACTCTGCTACATTATTTTTACTGTGAATCATTTGTTCACCTTCTTGACTTTGATGCGTTGCTTTCATTAACTTGAAACAGTTGCAAATACCAAATTTTGTTTGAAATATTTCTTATTTTGATTGTTCTTAGGGTTTCTTTCCCCCCATGCCCAAGCAGGAAAATAAATAAAGAAATAGGCTACAAATATGTGAGAGGGCTTGCATGTAAACAAATGCAAAATGAAGCACTATCACAGGGGGAGATCCTTCACACACAGGTCTGAACAGCCCCCCTTGCTCTCGTGCTCACCTGGCCCTACCCCTGGAATTGCAGCTACTTGTTACCTCACAGCTCTAGGCCCTGAGGAGGCCAGCAGCTGCAGAAGCACATCCAGGGAATCCATGAGGAAGAGGAGACCTAGGGGAAAGTCTGAACTGAGAAGCTGAAGCTGCTGCCTCTTCTCTAGCCTGTCTAGCAGAGATGACACCATATGAGTTGTCATTTTTCTCACAGGTTTTTCATGGAGGGAGGTCCCGCTCATTCTGGCAAGGGAGATTCCCTTCCTCTCCTGTTATCCAGTGCCTGTTGGCTGTCTTTCACAAGAATTCCTGGGGCATTTCATACACATCCATTCCAAGCAGTTCTTTGTAAGAGAAGCTGTTGGACCTTTCAGTAAGGCCACATGCCAACTTAGGTGCTCAAAAGCATATGGATTCCTATGAAAAACCTGGTGTAGATGCAGAGCACATTTACAGCCTCAGGTGACCCTGACCCTGCCTCAATCAACAGACACCTGTCTTAATAATGGACATGAGATTCTTTTCACACTAATGAAGGCCCACCGGGGCTTTTAGCATCCTGAGTTCCTTGAATGAACATTAAGCCCATGAGTATGCTCGTGAACACCAGGTTAATACTGGAAATGAGTCTGTTCTTCAGATAAAAAGACATTAATATCTGAGTTTAAACTGATGTAGCAGCAGTTTTAAACCCAAAACCAATTTGGCATCTTCTATTAACGGTTCAGTAGGCTTTAATTCTTCATTTTCCCTAAGACTGGATTTTCTCTAGGGCCTGGATTACTTCTATAGGGGCTTCTACTGTAATTTTCTCAGTTGCACTATAGGCACTAATATAAGACACATTGTAAATAATAACAGGCAATTCTGGTAAACAAATTTTGATGTTTTTCATCTAGATCTGTCAATTAAATCTACTGCAAAGTCAAGAAAAGCAAAGAATCTAGCTATGAAATTTCCTTTTTTTAATGAGGCATTTAAATAGCATCTCACATTTGTTCTCCAGTTGTTTACATAGGATGTCATTTGTGATGCATTGTTGGAGCCCTGTAAATCTCAGCTGGGAACAATATCCCAGAGAGCAGAGAGGGACAGTTCTGCTTCAAGCTACATCTCAGTAAATTTGCTGCCTTTTCTTTTATTATGTTACTCATCTGAAATGATATCTGTAATCCTGCTAATGAAATGCAATAACATCAGATGCAGCAGCTGTCAAAAAAAAAGAGAAAAATGTGAATTTTCATTAAACTTTTTGGGTTGATCTTCACTTTTTCCATTGCTGACTTAAATATTGATGGTTTTCTGAAGGTCATCTTATTTCTATAAAGGTTTAATGAATCCTGGCTTTTGTGTTTTAGACACCTTACTACCTCTGGTTCAATAGGTCATTAAACGTATATTTAAGTCATTCTTTGTCCCAAATGTTTCTTATGGGATCACAGCCAAAACAGACAAAAGATCCCAAGGTGGATGAAAGGCAGGTTAATTATTCTTATTTTATAGATGAGAAAATGAAGCTCAAAAGGGAGAAAGTGTCTAGCACACAACTAACCCCTGTCTATAGCATGACTCCCGTTGGTCAAGTCTTATAGACCTAAGTCTTAAACATCACATTCATTTCAGTGTTAATCAGGAGACTTCAAAAGTCCCAGGGGGCCTTCTGGGTTTTATTATTATCTTTAGAAGACTAAAACGCTTTTAAAATCTGACTCTAAAAGTCTTGCTTAAGATTCTATATGCCCTGCTTCTAAATCAGCTGGGTGAACCAAATGTTCACCATAGTTTCCTAATTTAATACATAAATATTTTTGCAACTGTGTATGTATTTCATAAAGCAAAACATCATGGATACCTGACCAGATGCTTTTCAGACTGCTTTAGTGTCTCTTTCTTCAAAACTTAGGACAAGATTCAAGTGCTCAGCAGAGAAATGAACTGCAGATGCCTGGTCTGGTGCTCACTCTCACTGTTCTCTCAGCACCCCAGCTAGAAATGTCCAAATGCAAAATCTGGGCCTTAGCAGTGTCAAGAGACGTGAGTCAGGCTTGAATGGGAGGCTTATGACCACAGCTCAGGACGCACAATAGTGTCTGTGAAGTGCACAGGACCTTCTGGAGGGCGTATGCAATGGGATCTATGCATTGTCTCTCCCTTTTGGAAAATGGCCAGAATTGTTTTTCTGTAATTCCAACACAGAATGGGGTGTGGGGTGTGTGGTGCCTGAGTATAAGGTAAATCTTCATTCACTTTGAAGATGAAAATCATGAGGTTAACTCATCTTGGCTTCTCCTTTCTTTTAACAGTGTTAGGTCAATGATGCCATTCTCATTTCCTGACTGGCTGTTGCAAAGGAGTGAAAAAAATCCCCAGCTTTCATAGGAGGGCTTCAATTATTTTGACAGCCAAGCCATAAATCCAGGTCACACGAATCTGTACCAGCAGACAGGCTCCTGTATTTTGTATAGAGAGATTTGCACAGATATGTCACGAATAAGCTGAGAGGAGGTCGTCCTCCTGATGCTTCTCCCTGAAGCACGATAAAAATGAAGCAATGGGACAGGCTGGTCTTGTGACTAAAGCCCCACCCTGAGGCAAGAATTTGGGTCCCTGTTCCAACAGGCACATGCTGCACAGGCAGGAAGAAATTTACTCATGGATAAGATCTCTGATTGTGAACTGGGAAGGACTAGGGTAGCAACCAGTTCGAGTTTTGTGGCAGGAGCTGTTGCTTACTTTGTACTTAGAGCTGGGAAGCAAAAAGTAAAGAATTTCAGAAGATACAAGCCTCTCTGTGGCAGTAAAGAAATTCAAGGAGTTTCTAATAAACTCGGTTGTATTGACAGAAAGAAGTAAAAATCTTAAAATTGTGTCATTTGAGGGATACTGAAATTCATCAGAAACTAGCGTCCCATTGATCTCTGCTGTGTGACTAAGACAAAAGAAAAATAAATTATAAATATAGGATGGAATAAATACCATGTTTCCTCCTAATCTAGTAATTTCCATTTACAAAGTCAACACAGATGAATGAGCAATTTACACTGATGAAATCACCATACTTCTTAGTGCCCATTTGTAATAACTGCCCATCCCCAGCGACTCGCCTTCGTTGTGTAATTTCCAATTGAGTTGTTATGAATACAGAGAAGGGAGAATTTATTGAAAACAATAGCTGGATGTGACTGCCAATCCAATGTGCTCTGAGAATCCATACTGGGGATGTAATGCTGGGCCTCTGAGCTCTGCAATCAGACGCCTGCACAGCAGGATATTGTCTGTCCTTTCAAAAACTCCTTCATATATGGATTCTGGGTTAGTGTGAACTACTTAGGACACAATCAAGGAGGAAGGAGTTTGAGATCTGATAAAAGCTATAGACTTTGTAGCTGTCTTTCTGTCCAGGGAGTGCATCCAGCTCAAGGCGACTCATGGTGGGATCAGACCATTGCCCTCTTTCAAATATTTTGGCTTTCTCAAAGCCTGATCTCCTAATATAGAACAGAAGAAAGATCCCTCTGGAAGGCTCTGTGCCCTAGATATAACTTATTTGGGTCTCTTTGGTTTGTGAGACACATGGCTGATTGACAGGCCAAGACTATGAAGTCAACTTTGCTGAGCCATAAATAGCATAATTCAGCTTCTCTGAGTCTCCAGCAGATGTATTCATCAGGCACATGAGTCTCCCCAGGCATCAAAATTGACAGATTTCATTAACTTTCTGCAGCCTGAGAATCCAGCTGTAATAGACAGTGTGGAGAAATCAGAGGAACTGCAGGTTCTCAGCAAGACTGTGTTATCAGACAGTCCTGATTATACAGAGCCGGTAGGCAAGGACAGGCTTAGCAGTCACCGCTCTCCCTGGTACTGCTCTTAATGACTAATCCCCACAGCATCCTTTCTCACCTCTCTGAGCCTTGCAGTTTAACATCGCAGCCAGCCTCCAGAAGGGAATTACGTGATGCAGTACAGTCATCCTTTCCAGCAACAGCTCTGCATCCTGCTCTGGTGTGTCGGCACAGGCCTGGCAGAACACAGCTATTCCTGATGCCCTTGCTGTTGGAATCATGCTACTAGATCTCAGATGCCATGAAAAGCAGAAAAGTTGCACATTCAGGGCATGAAAACCCTTAGCAGCCTTTTTCAAAAGGAGGAAAGAAAGAGAACTTCCTCCACTAAAGAATTAATTTTAGTACTTCTTGTGCCTTGAGCTATGCTCACAAAGCCTGCCTTGTGATTTCTAAGCAATGAGAGATTCTCCTCCTTGCTCTTCACCCTGTCAGCTCGACTTCCGCTGTTCTGTGTTCTGAAGATCTGCTTCAGGATTTTGGGTGAACAAGGACCTGTTGGTTTTAAAATGCTGCTCTCCCTGCAGCTGCTGAGCACTGCCTGAGCTGAACACTACTGACAGGTAACTGGGGGCAGAAACGAGCTGAAGGCAGTAACAGGTCATTTGGAAAAGGGAAGGAGGGAGAATATGCACAGGGAAAAGAATTGTGTGATGTGGTACCTCTGCTTATGTTTGCCTTCTGAGACTGCATCTCCTTGCATTAGACAATAAACATCTTATTCAAGCACCTGGAAGTCAGTGGGAATGTTTAACAGGCTTGGTGAAATGGTGTGGTGGAAGGGCCTGCAGGGGAGCCCCTGGTCTGCTTTTGTGAAGGCAGTCAGACGCGGGGTGCTCTGACCAGGAGGTTTGCAGGGTGATGGGATCTGTGGGGCTGCCAGTTCTCCTGTGCCTTCTGGGGAACACACAGGATGAGAGCAGTAGGTAAAACCTGGCAGATGAATCCTGACACACTGCCCTACTGTAAGGAGGAGGATAAAAGAGAGGTTGGTCCCATCATGAAGAAGGAATTGCACCATCTTTTTCCTTGTCCTCTCTCTAGAGAAAAGCAACAGAAAATATTTCAGCAGCATTCCAGGGAACATAGCTCCCAGGATCACTATAGAAATACCTGTAAGGAGCAGATATAAGATGGTATAGCAGGATTCCAAAGTTTCATATTGTTCAGAAATTATGCTGTTTATTCTTGAGTGCCACCTACTGACAATTCCTGTCTTAATGATTTGCTTTCATTGATATTGCTTATTTTAAATGCCCTATATAACTTCTGTTAGCTTAGATGTTCCTTATTCCTTGAGCACTTTATTCCCCTCTGAGGACCAGGATACCCTTGACATTATGTTTTCAGTTGTCTCTTGGACTTCCCTTTTTTCCTTCCACCCATCACCAGGTTTCCTTCCTTCCCTGCCTGCTCCTTGTGGCTAGAAGGCAATTTCTGACCTCCCTATGCTCACCCTTCTGGCTCCAAAATGTAGCTGCAGTTGTGCTGTCCCCCTTGAGCAGGAGGTTGCCTCCATCAGTTTGTTACAGCACTGCTGAGACCTTATTTTCCCCTTTCCTTTCTGTTCTTCCTCTTCTTTCAAGAGCTTTTTCAGCAACTTTCATACAGTAACCTTGAAAATACTTAATGATCACTGACTCCACTATATTACCTGTTCTAGAGGTATTTTATTTTAGTTATGTGATACTTGAATTAGCATTATTATTACAGTTTTTCATTTTCTATCTGTAAGATTTCCTCCCCCAGCAGTCCAATACATTTTGCAAAGATAAAAATAAATTAAAGGTGAAAAGTTATTGCCAAGGACAAGATCTCAGGAAGTTTAGCCTACAAGGTATTTCTTTCTCCATTGAAAACATAATCTGTACAGATAAAGAAAATGCCAGGTACCTAACTCATTATAAGCAACTGAGAAAATGTGTCAAGAGACTTCTTTCTTATACACTTAGTTTTTGGCTTGGTTCCATCTCTGCCAGCTAGCCAAAGGAGTAAGGAAAATTCTAGTAAAGTCTCCTAGTGCAGAGCACCAATTTGATTGAGACTTCTTTGCTCATGCCTCAGACAACTCAGCACGATGGCCAGTGATACCCTGATACTCAGCTGCCACTCAATTTCAGGCAGAAAATACCAAGCTGTAGAAGTGTAGACATTTGTCCACAACCCGCTTATACTGTGGAAGTCCTTCCCAGAGGATTTTGCTGAGGTCAAAACTGTAAGTAGGTTTAAAAAGGATTAGGCAGATCCATGGTGGGCAGGTGTGATGTTTGCCATTAAGCATGACAGCCTGGCTCTAACGTCTGTTACAGAAAGCCCCTGTAGGGCTGATGGCTGGAGGGGGCTGCAGCAGGGAATCTGCTGTTCTGGGCTAACCCCAGTTGGTGCTGCCCGTCCCTCCCATGGGCAGCAGCCAGGGGATGATTCAAAACAGCTTCAGTCTGGACAAAGCCTTTGAATTCCCATGAAAATAGCACTTTGTCTTAAATGATTTTTCTCCACTAAAGAACCCTGAATCTCCAGTGATAAAACTGGGATTGCCCCCACAAACTCAATGCCACGAAAAGCACAGGGTTAGGCCTTGCTGGGGTTGTTTCAGTAGAGACAGTTTTGCTGAAGTGAAGGCTGAGGAGCATTTCAGTGTTTGTTCCTGGACTTCTAAATACGTATTCTGCCTTTCGTATAAACACAGATCCAAACTAATATTTGACTAACTTAGAAATTACTTATCAGTAAGATGGCACGTGTCACTTGCATCTCGTTTCTTTTATTTTAATGACTAACAGCCTGTGCTGCAATTCATAATTCAGTCTCTTTCCTCCTTTCTTGAATCAGGCAGCAAAACCTGATCAGTGACAGAGATGATGCTTGTGAAATTGCTGCACAGGGGTTCCTCTCACTGAAGGGCTGACAAGGTACCGGCTGGGGAGAAAGCTTAATTGCATGGGTGATCAAAGGAGAGTGTATGAAGGCAGGGAGACTGTAAGGGGGTGTGCATAGGAGTGTGTTTTAATGAGAGATTATAGGGGAACATTTGAGTCTGGCACACACAAAATTACAGAAATGAATGCATGAGCTAGTACAAAATAGCATGCTAACCAAAGGCATCCACAGATCAGCTTCAGCCCCTTCTCAACCCTTGCCTAAGAGAACTGCATTCTATTAGCTGTCATCCCACTAACTATTCAAAGAGAAAAAAGTGAAGGTTTGATCTTTGCAACTGGGAAAGGAGGAGGAGAGGGGGAACCTCATGAGACAACAACATCCAGGCTGAACTGGAGAAGAGAGATCAAAGCAATGAGCTGAAATAAGAAGAAAGGACACAGGACACTGATATGGTGTACTTCTGGGAATGGGAGGAATTGATGTCAAAAAATGAGAATTTAAAAAGCGTTGAAGGCACTTGCCAGCCCTTCCATGTGCTGTAACATGCTGCACTGTCAGAGGTTTGGTTCATGAAGTGTACTGTACTTTGTTGCATGCTTACTGTCTTCCTTTATACTCGGCTCCCGTTACATCACCGGGGGTACTTGAGGAGTAAGTTGCCTCTTAATATCAAAACAGGTGCCATTAAAATGGCTTATATACAATCTCGAGTCATTTTAGCCCAAATCCATTAAAAACCTCATTACAGTTATATTGGCATAAACCTCTGTGCCAGTGCTCTCCAACTGATTTAAACTGCATCAATATGAATCCAGTTTCAATTGATTTAAGAGATTCTAGGCAGAAGTGCACTGCATTTGACAAACTGATGGGAGGACATACCCTTACTTAAATATTAAAACTTCTGCACTCGATCTTTTCATATTCAGCAGTGTGGCTTTTGAACTTTTGCCATTTTGTATTTTACAAGCCCTTACAGGGAGGGAAAATAAGTAACTTTAGAGCAGTCAGGTTAACAGCCTTTCGCTCCATCAACTGAACCTGTGTGCAACCACAGACGCCTTAAGCTTTAGTGTTTTATAAAATTATAAGGACAGAGGAGAAGCATAATGCTTTTTCTACTTACCCTTCTCTGAGCTCAAGCATATTAGTGGCTGACAACCTTTTTTATTTTTTCTTTTTTGCAAAAGGCATCTAGCCTTCAGTTGAACACATCCTTTTCTTGTAAAAATAATGAAAGCTCAGTATTTAAGATGCCACCCTCTAGACCAGGTTGCTCAGTGCCCCATCCCACATGGCCTTGAACCCTTCCAGGGACAGGACATCCACAGCTTCTCTGGGCAGCCTGTGCCAGTGCTTTGCCACCCTCACCATAAAGAATTTCTCCCGTATATCTAACCTAAATGCAGATGTCATTTAATCACTGTGAGCTCAAGTTCCCCACTACAGCAGCTTTTTGGTCCACATGGTCAGTTTAGAGCCAGCTTGAAGCGGTCTATATTTATTGAAGTTTATCCAGTATAACACTGGGAGAACAAATGCAGTATTGGTCTTGAAATGACACCGTGTTATATTAAAAACAAGATAAAAACTACTGCCCCTCATGTGCTGGTAGTGATAAATTATGCAGTTCTCTGCTTCCAGTCTCTCCAAGCTGCAACAGCTACAACAGAACCTGAGTTCAAACACTGTTCTTATTGAGCACTGGAGCTGTCAGGCCAGTCTCAGCTTTTGTGTGAGGTTCATGAAAAATAAATTTGACAATTTCTCTAAGTGAAAGGCCTCTTACCATGCCTCCAGCCTGGTAACCATAGTACTTACATGCTTTGTGAAATTTGTGTTTCACATCGAGAAGGGTAGATGCTGGAGGTACCTGGAAAAGAAAGCAAAATGCATGCAGATTAATTTTTCTTTCTTCTTCAATTTGGGATCCCTTCTCCACTCCTCTAATGAAGAGATGCTTAAATTTGTCTGCAAGTTCTTCAGGCTAAAATGAAAAAAATCAGCAAATATGCTTTCACAGGTTGGTATGTTATTAAGGATCATCCACGTTTCACTTATACATTACCTGGACCAGCTCTGCTTGGTCGTTGGAAGGGTAAAATCACAAGGGTCAAGAGGGAAAGCTGCTGGCCCTGCTTGATGCAATGATTGCCCCCTAGACCAAACCAGCTGGAAAACTTGAAGGGTTTAGCTTTAAAGTTAGGTTCAAGCATGCTGAGATTCATGTCCTAGAGACGTGAAAGGGTTCTCTGGAGAGGCCAGTAGCAAAAGTGGCAGGTTCTGTCCTTTCTGCCTGAAATGAGTTTGCTTCTGCATCCTTTTGTTCATGAGCACTGAAGCAATTCAGTTGTCACAGTGTGAGAGGGGAGTTTGGAGGCTTTTTAGGCTCTATTTTGTTATGTATATTGATTTCTTAATATACTTTGTACAAATTGTTCAAGAAACATAGACAATTCCTTGCGTTTGCAAGGAAAGGCAACGGGACTCTTGAGGAAGTAGCATGTTGAGCTACTTACTAGTGGATTGTGACAATAACCATGCAAACGAATAGAGAAGAACATAAGAAATTCTCCTACTAGAAATCATTCAGCACCTTAACATAGGTTGTTTTGTTGAAAATACTGAGTTTGGAGAAATACTGATGTAACAAAATAAAATTGCTGACTCTAAAGCAACAAATCAGTACAGAAAGAAAAGTTTACTCTTATGTAATTTGACACCCCACGCAAATATACAATGTATGTGCTGTTAGAACATATGAGTAACCCAACTTGCTTCCAGTAATAATATGAACAGGCAGAGAGCTCAATAACGATTTCAATGATCTAAAGATGTAAAATGACACCTATGCTAAAAGGTAGTAATGTACAGATTTTTCCTAGCTTTTTCTTTGGGTTTGGATGAGAACACTTAATTTTCTGCAGTTACAGAGGGTTTTACAGGGCATTTACAGAAACTGCTGTAAGTGAAACTCTACTTAAATCCTGATTTGTCTCTCTGATATGGCTGCTAAGCAATGCCAACTCCACCCAAATCAAGGCCTGGGCTTCTTGAAACCACGGATTACCCTTTCCCTGTCCCCAAAACCTGTGTTGACCCAAACCACGCTGAACAGTACAAGGCCAGGCAAGAGACATAGTCCTTGGAGATCCTTTTCTTCCTAGTTGCAGGAAACAATGGAAGAAGCCATTGTATCCTTCTTAGTTCAAAAAGGAAAGAAAGTATTTTATGTGCAATAAACACATATTGCACTTAAGCCATTCCATGCAACACCCAGGAGAACAGCACATCTCCCATGGTCTCCATGTATTTTTCTTGTCACGTGTGCAACCTCTGTGGACTTGAATACTGGAGCTGGGGAGGGTTATGTTCTCAAAACCTCTAGAAATGTCTGAAATTGCTTTCTCACACTTTGTAATCTCACACCTGTGAGGCCTGGAGCCCAGAAAACATCCGATATGGATGCAAGCCCTGTTAGCTGGCAACAGCTATGCAGCACACAAGCCTGCAGACCAGAATCTGTCATGTGTCCAAGCATAAGGCAGATGTGCAGGTATTCAGAGCTGGCATTGCCAGCTGAAGGACAGGGATGGTCTTTTCCGGTTTGATGGAGGATGAGCTGGCTTTATAAACACAGTATAAGCCACAGTACTGCAGGGCCTGCATCCCTGCAGATCGGCACCTCACTGTGATGGGTTCTGGGACAGAGTAGCTAAGGCCAACCCATGCTCTGGAGAGCTGATCATCTGATTTAGTCAAAGAAAGCAGAAAAACTGTAAATCTTAGCATGCTTACAGAGCACTGCTTGCTCAAAACAGAGCCCAGGTCTCCATCTCCAGCTCTCCTGAGTATGTTTTGACTTCAGGGCAGAGCTGCTCTCAATCTGTTCTAAATGTGTAGTCCAGCCCTTGTTACCAACTCTACCTTTACACCCCTCTCCCTTTTTTCATCCTGAGGCAATCAGTGCTTTCTCCCCTCCAAATCGTGCTATGGCAGAGCCTAACTTCAGCTATTTAAAAAATTAATCTAAGCTCATGTTTTAGGTCTACCTGTGGAACCATCCCCACGCCTTAGGTGTTTAAAAGCTACAAAGTGCTTGCGATGTCCTGCTGCAGCCCAGGAACCGGTGAGTGTGCCCATGGGGTGTGATGCGCAGCAGCACACACCGCTCCCCACCTCTGCTGCGTAGCAGCAGCTGGAAGGGCCATGCTCTGTACGGCCCCGAGCGAGGCAGAGCTCATTGGCAGGACACTGCTGTGCCTGGCTCCATCCGAGCTGCTTCGGGCCAGAGCTGGTGAGTCGTGGTCTGGTAGCTCCACGCGGCTCTGCGCAGGCTGCAGGGTCCCGGGAAGGCGCGGAGCTCACATCCAGCCAGGAGGGCAGCAGCACACTTGTTTTATGGGCCAGCTGGCCTCGAGAAGGGCCCTTCCACTTGAGACAAACTACACAGATCACGAGCTGAAAAATAACACGAATACTTTTCCCCTTCAGAATGGGCTGTGACAGAGAAGAATCGCAGTGTCCTTTCCCAGGCAGAATAATGAGGCTATGGCCACAGAAGAATGAAATACATTTTTTTATGATCTTGATAATTCTGTGTCCTTTTTTAAAGACCTCATAAAACAACCAGTGAAGTTGTAGTTTCTAATATTGATCAATGAGAAGATGGATGCTGAGACACCAGCTTACTACTAAGAGTGTCCTCTTTGAAGATCATTAATTATCTTTTGTTCTTTTCATTGTACATCAATACAAGCTAAGAAATTGTAAGGACTGGGAAAGCATCTGCTCTTATTACCCTTTGTGCTAACTGAATAAAACACCCTGGAATATTTCACTGTAATTATTAGTCTTACTTTCCTTTCATTCTGCTGAATTATTTCTGAAAGTGTTATAACCCTTTTTTTCCTCTATTTCAGCACTTTACAAATATGCAAAGGCAAAGCAGGGGGAGAGGCCACCCTTAGTTTGTTTAAATCAAGATGGATTTCTGATCTTATTTGGTATGTATCTTCTACAGTCTGATGGTCAAGCCAGTTTTTCCTACAACTTCTTAACTTGTAGTCTAACACTCAATTTAAAGTGTAGTCAACTTTCCAATAAGTGATTATCATGTGTAAGGTTCAAGACTACTTTTTCTTGAAATAAATGTTGTGAATAAATGCATATTTTACAGCTGTGGGTTGCATTCATTACACTTTTCATTCAGAAAAGGATGATTTCAAAATGTCAAATCCTGGTTTTCCTGTACTTTCATAGCCAGAAAACTTCTACTTTTCCGTTTGAGGCAACTTTTCATCTGTAGGAATTCAAGCATTAGAGGACCTTCTGGGTCATCCATACCAGTTCTATTCTTCCTTCAGACACAATGCACAAAGCATGACATTTCTTTTTAAGATTTCAAATACCATATTAGTATTTTATGCTATGACTGAAGGAAGAACACTAAGTGGAAGATATTAAGGGAACTTAATATTGCCTTTTGTGAGTGCAAGCTAATCAGATAGTTATCCACTTTCATACCTCTTTCATATTTATAAGCCAAGGAATTATGCCAGATCTGGTGATCTGTATGTAATTGCATCACACAGTCCTTGCACTAAAGAATTATTGTAGAGGTCAGAGGTCAGCAGAATATCAATAAGAATTTGAATAACGGAATTTCTGCAAATAAGTAATCTTTCATTCAACATTTCCCTCTGAATACTTTTTTCTCTTTGTGACATGTCAGTACCACTGCACTGCTGAGTCACCTGCTTCGTAACAGGCATTTTCCGTAACTGCAGAAATTCAGAAATTCTGCCACTCCAGCTGCTCTTTAACCACCGGCCCATCTTCAGCCAGGGCAAATTTGTTCAAAAGGGTGACATCAGTTTATCGCAGCTGAGGATCTGTCTGCAAAACAGATAACCAGCTCCAGGTAATTTCCAAATTCAGCACTCAACAAATACTTCATCATTACTGCTTCTGCACCCTGTCCTTGTTTTGGGACCATGCTGTATTATCAGAAACCAGCAGCGTTCCACAGAAAATTAATTAGAAAAACACCTGTTCTAACTGATCTCTGTGTTTTATGAATTTGATTTCTAGATCAGATTGGCTCTTTCTTATTGTCAGTTTTCACAAACAGAATTAAAAATTGGCCACTGTTTTGCCTTTACCTTTCCCAGTGTGTCCCACACTGCTCTCTTGGTGAACCAGAGTGCTGGTCATGCCCAAAGAGATATAAATAAATGAGCTCACCGTGGAAATGACATAGAGGTAACTACATATAAACATGTGCTGCCAGCAGCTACACAAAGGCTTTATATAGAATCCAGTATTTTACTCCATAGCCTGCAGTGAAGTGGCTACCAAACAGCTGGCTCTGATCTCAATCCAGCCTTTCCAGAAGCAGGAGATATTCCGAATTACGGTTCGAGCTGAGGTAGTTTCCCGCACACGTACGTAAGTAGAGGGCTGTCTCACTGAGCAATCTTCCAGATTATTATCTGGTCACATGAACCTTGGCATATGAGATAATCTGACTGACTAATATTTCCAGTGATTATGGGCCAAATTAGCTAAGAATACCCATAACCACATGCTTGCCGCGTGCAGTCATGTCAATTTACACCAGCCAAGTTTGTCTCTAAAGATGATTAATAGTTTTTGTACCGCTAGATGGGTACTTCTATTAAAAAAAAAAAAAAATCCTCTCTCTTTGCAAGAAGTTGCCTAAAAAAGTGTCAGACACCAAAAAGAGCTTTTTCTCTCTCTGCTAAAGATGAGTGTGGAAGTAAAGGGGAATATAATTCATTAGCAGAGAGAAGGTGTGCAGGCCATCCCTCGGTTTACAGAATTCAGTATGTACACCAATTTCTGAGCAAATCTGACTAGAATTGGTACATCTCCATGTCCTCTGACCTTTTATTAAGGGGAGTTGAGTAAGGTTACTGTTCACCTCAGCAGCTGAACAGCAGTACCTGTCAGGAAGCCTCTGTCACAACACTTTTCTACCAGGGAAATGGAATTTTTCTGGCAAAACTCTGGATGTGTAAATTTGTGTTGACTTCAAATTTTAAAAACTGAATAGAAATAACAAAAAAATCTGCTTCTGGCACATGCTAGAAATTGATATTGTTGTGTTATTTTCATTACTTTTTATTTCTCATCTGTATGGAACTTTCATTACTTTTGCATTATTTTATGACACATTCATCATGATAGTGTAAAATAATATAACACATGGCTCTCATGTCATTGAAAATAACCCAATAGGAAATAATATGCAAATAAATGCACTATTAAGTTGTAAAATGAGTTGAACTTGAAATATTTATTGTGTCATAACAGATTGAAATATTTCAAAATTAATTTGTAACGCAATCTTTCCCAAATTCTACCTCATCAAAAATTCAAGACTCATTTTTCTTCCACTGTCATTTTCAAAGAAAACAACATTTGTGATATGCACTTAAAAACAAATTATTTGGGGAAAAAAAGTAATATAAAAGAAAAATCATAAAACGAACTTTAAAACAAATATTATAACATTTTGTTATAAATAAATATAGCAATGTTTTCTTGAATAAAATATAAATAATAAAGAATAATAAAGAAAAATTTTGACCTATACTTTTCAGGAAGAAAGTGACGCTTAGGGTGGTGTTTATGTTTTTTGTTGGGATTTTGATTGCCAGTTCTAGCACAAATAAAGCATATGGCTTAGCTGTGGAACCTCTGAATTTGTCTTCCCTTTTCTATCAAGTGTCTGTATAGATTTTTGTTTGCTTTTTTATATCTACACAGACTGCAAAAATCTAAAATCAAGACGCGCACCCAAGAAATTCACTCAGTATTTAGCACAAGATGGTCACAATCTATCTGGGGGACTTCGTGAAGTAAAAAAAGCCAAAAGATCAACCAATTCAAAAGAAAATTCACAGAAGAATATATTTTGGCAAAACAAGTGGTTCTATGAGTAGCAGGGCTAATAAAGCAGGTCCATGGAGGGAAGTTGGAAGCTGAGAAGCAGCAGAAAGGAATAGGAAATGAGGGTGATATATGAGAACAACCAGGCAGCCTCAGGTCCGTTAGAAATCCAAGTACTTTTCATTATTCAATACCAAGTGCAACGAAGAGATGCCTGCTGTACTTCTAGTAGAGGTTCTCTGACTGCCACAATTTGGTCTTTTGAAACACAAGAGATGTAGCTGCTAAGAAAGAAAAGCTTGCATTTTAAGGACTTTTTCAAAAACCAAAATTGCTTAAACATAGGCAGATATAATAATAGCATCAACAAATACTGCTGGGTATTTACAGATCCATGACTACACGGCTCAGGTGTTTTGTGAAGAATCACTCGTCTCAGAAAGAACCTGAAGCATGTTCTGATGGAGCAATAAATCCTATGCAGGAGTATTTTAATGGTAATCATGCCTATATGAGATGCCATTACGCACCTAACTTTCCGTCACGGGCTGTGCTGTTAACTATTAGACTAATAAAACACCTACTGCTCCCTGGGGTCCTGTATTGCTCCAGTACATTCATAATTTGCAATAATCTGTGAATTATCTCCAATGCAATAAGGCAGATGTGCAGCTGGGGTAAAATGTCATAACTTTGGTGGGAAAGAGGACATTTTCATACTGGCTGGGAATCTGTCTCTACAGATACAATTTTGGCAATATTCACTGCTCTGGTAGCATAGTTGGCTTTTGCTGCAGGCCAGAATGTTCAGGAAGAGTTGGAGCACCACCAGCATCTCACGAATTCACTCTCTTGTTTTTGCTGAACTTTGAATGAAACTTTAAATTTTTTGAATATTTATTATATTTGCTTCTTTATTTCTTCCCCCAGGCTTAGGCTGTTTTTATCTAAAATAAGAGATGTATAAAACCTGTCATTTAAAGGCACTTCTAAGCTTTGATTAGTATCAGCTGAAGCATTAGTCATCTGTTGCAGCTTCTGTAATTCTTTAAATTATCTCTTTACAAATGCTAAATGCCCTAAAGTTACCAGCTTCTCCCCTCCCCAGTCTCTCCCTTCTAGAAAAATCAAAGGCCATTTCTCCAGGTATTCAATTGAAAAAGCCATCTCACAGCATGCAAAAAGTAATATGTATAGTTGCCTCTTTTCATCTGAAACCATCTGTAGCTATATTGACATTAAAATTATGTGAATTTCGAGCAGAGCAGGAAGAAATAAGTGTCATGCATTGCTACAACAGAATTTGAATATGTTTACCTACTTTACCAAGTATAAGTAATAACTGAGGAAGAAAATACTACTGTCATCACTTCCAGCACTAGGGGCTGGGTGTAAGATTCAATTCTTACAGGCAAGAAAACACATGGATTTTATACATTTATTTTTCCACAGTGCCCCCCAGCAAGGAACAGATCCCTGTTGTGCTGGATGCTGTGAAAAAGTACAGCGAAAGACACAAGACAACATGAAATCCTCCTGCCAAAAGAAAGCAAAAAAAGAGGATTTCCACAGCAATGAGCCTACATCCAGCTATTTTTTTGTGTGTCCCTTCAGCCATTTTGCTGTGGGAATTGCTGCTCTGTGGGACTCAGCATCCACATCTTACTATGGAAGACCCCTACTTTGACCCAGCTGGTTATTCAGCCCCTTTGGGCGTCTCTGGCATCAGAGGTGGTACATCTTTAATGATAGATTGCTTGAAGGAGAAGAATGATGATAAAAATCCTCTGTGTGAAATGAGGCCGCTGTGGATGGTGACAGGTGCTGCTCATTCTCCGCAGAGAAGAATATACAGTCCTCTGAAGTGAAATATTCTAAGTGAAAGATTTAGCGGGAAAAATACTTAAAATGGCCGTGAAAGTATTAATCTCTTTCCTGGGAAAGGACTTCTTTACTTTGCTTCCCTAGAATGAGGCTAATGGGGAGAATCTGACATTAGAGGCAATGTTCTGGTACTGCAAAGAGTTCCTTTGCAGAGTTTCATTGCCCACTTTAATGACTGCATTTGCTCACCTAAAATGAATGTGGTATGTCTAACCTCCAAGCCATGATGTGAGAAGTTATTTTTGTTTGCTAGAGCTGACTGTGCAAAAGAGAGACAGTGATGACTGTTCTCCTCAGCTGCTCACTTTCTGTGACAGAGCTGCAACCCACAGAGGAGAGTAAGAGATTCCTGATACCAAAGACAGCATTTCTGCATGCAAATGGCTTTGCTGACATGCCAGTCTAAATTCGTTGTATTGTTAAGCCAGAGCATACAGGTACGAAGACACTCTTGCTTCAGGTGCTTTTCAAACAACAAAAAAATGCTTGTGAATTCCTTCAGAGAAAGTCAGGCCTTTCAGAGCAATCAGAATAAGCCCTAATTAATCCTTGGCAAAAGATGTAGTGATATACACACTGTAATATTTACCTGCAAGAAGTGTTGTGTATGTAACAAGTGACTGGGTTGATGCATAGCCTTTTGTCTATGCAAGGGCCCTTTAATTCACTAAAAATAACAATATTCACATGACATTCATTGTAGGCATTGCACAGCATACCTGCACTCACAAACATATAGTTAAATGTTCCTCCAGTGTGTACTGTGAGCCATAAACATTTAACTACGACTAACTGGGCATTACAAAGAGATTTCAGTGGGAGAGGGCACTGGCTGGTGCATGGAGAGCTGGTTTATCTTTGCAACACATCAAGGAAAGAGGCTCTTTCTGCACATCTGAAGAAGCAGGATCTCTTCTGCAGGCCTTAGGAAGTGTTCTGAAAAGAGGGGGTCACTACACGGTAGCCAAAACCTGAGTTTTCACCTCTGTTTACAGCACTTAACTTGCAAAATCGTACAGCACAAAACTACTGAGCTCTGAGGCTTTTGATGGGAAAAAGCTTTCTCCGCTGGTTTCCCCAGAGGTGATTTATTCTGTAAAAACTGTATTGTGTAACACTTTCTGCCTTAAAAGCAACTCATGCAAAGTTAATTACATTGCACTATATTTGTGGGAAAATACATTTTACTACAAGTTAATTTGAAGAAAAAAAATATTATACAATGAATGCTATAAAAGAAACAGTTATGAGTTGCCTTAACAGCATTTATAAATCAAATCTCTGCACATCGATAACTTTAAAACCAACCTACATCAGGCTTTTGGAACAATGTATGAGTAAAACAGTTTTTGAGTAGCTATGTATTTTTCATAAGTGGTGGGTGGCAAAAAAAATATGTGGGTTATTTGTTTAAAAATACAAAAAGGAATTGTTTCTTTTCATTTATAAGACTTGATGGTTTTTGCATGTTCTGATGTTTTCTGTGGCTTTTTTTTTTTTCAATACAGAAGCCAAAATCCTTAGACATTTTGTGATGCTTTTTAATTGAAAATTTTTCTTACAAGAAATCGCTAATTACACGCTTTCCTCTTTACACAGAGATAGGAATTTCATCCATACGAATTTATAAATTGCAAGGGAAAAAGGAACCTTTGATCATCTAGGCTCACCTGCTGTTTTACACTGGCCAAAGAAGAGATTCATTCCTTGCTAAATACTTCTTTCACTCATTGAGCAAGAAACCTGTATGATTCATGTTTCAACTACTTATTATCCAACTATTTATTAATCTGATAATATCTTCACACAAATGCAGTATTGATGTGCATGTTAAAGAGCTGAAGATTGGCCCACAAGACACTCAACTCTTACTTACCATCCCTTGGCTGTAAAAATATGGGCCAAATTTCTCGGCTAAATTTTCCTAATTGCGGCTTTCAGGCACCAGCTCTTGTAAGGCCTTTGGCTGCTTGGGTAAGAATCTTTCTGCTCAGAGAAAGAACCTTTTCTGCTCTCCTGGGTCTGCCTCTCTGGGGAGCAGGGAAAAAAGGAAGGAAAACCCAGAATGCCCTCCTGCAAACTGACCTAGACACCTGGACTCTTGTCCTGTCATGGGCAGTGTTTTGAGCAAGAGGCTGCTCGTATCCCTCCTCAAAACCTTAGTGCCTAGTCCCAGGGCACCTCCTCTGAGCATGTGTATACTGCTTTTAAGGACAGTTGTAGCCTAAGTTTAAAGAACTTTCCCTACTTGGAGACTTCCCCTAGTCTGGGGACATTTTGTAGAATAACTGGGAAAAAAAAAAAAAAACAACTGAGGCAGGTTTGTGATTCCTCCCCATCCTCCAAAATCAGAAGCCTCTTCTCCATGGCACATCACCTCAGAATTAATTTCTGTACCAAGAGCAAATCTGAGGGAAAAAAATCTTACACTGCTCTTATTTCTCTTCTAAATTCTTTAAGTAACTCACTGGAAAAGCTCATGTGTGCCAAACTACTTGCATAATGTCATATCCATAGCAGAGAAAGTCCCAAGAGCAGGTTGACAATATTAAATAAAAGAAATGATACTCCTATAAAGAATTTCATGTTCACAGCGTGCATGTGCAAAATAAACTGCCAGTGTTTGCTGACTCGTGTGAATTTTACTTTAAGTTTTGCAAGATTAGGTAATTTCCCTCCAGACCCAGCTCCTGCAGGAGATGACAATGGGATCAAAATGTCTGGGATTTTTCTCTCCTGCTTCCTTTCAGTATTTTTTCCTCCTTTCCTGATTGTGGAAAAGCCTGCAATATGATGTGAATGCGTTTTAAAGGCTTGAAAAACAAATGTGTGTTTATTCTGTTCCTTGAAGTTAAAGATGATCAAGAACTTATAATAACCACGTAATATATGTGACTGATCCTTCCCAAAAGTATAAGATAGGTAAGAAAACCAAAGGAAATAATGTTCTTTTCTTTTCTTAGAGGGAGAATTAATTGTGCTGGATTCAAAACCTTGGATTGATGCCAACTGATTTCTCAAGATCACACAGCCAAACACACCTTTTATAAATTCCTGATACTGTGTTGAGGACAGGAAATTACTTCTTGCTAAGTACCGGAACTAGTTAAATGTGCCGTAATTTTGCAGACTTTCCAGAGGTCCCACTAATCTGAATGGGATTCACAGGCACATGCAAGAATCTCATAGAAACTCAACCTCTGGAAGCAGCTCCTGGTGTTTAACCACAGAGCATTAAGCATTGAATCACTCTGAGTTTCTGTTGGGTGGAGAAAGAAAGGATTCTTCTCTCTGCCATTTGTCCCTTTAGATTTATCTGAAAATGATGTAAATGCATTTGCTAAATCATAATATTCTGAACCTCGTATTATGCAATAAGAGTCTAAATACATACATTTTAAAATCTATAGTTCCTATTCTCTCCTATTCTGACAAGCAATAATTACATGCAAACCCAAGGAATTAAGTTAATCATAACTATCCCACAAACAGAAAACAGGCACTAGAAGTGTCATGTTGGGCCTGCACCAGTTACATTTAATTAAACAGGAAATTCTGCATAATCCAGCACAACAGTCTCTTGTTTGCTCTAATAACCAACTGAAATTAAGTTCACCAATACTATCAGGTGTTCATGGAAGCAAGGTACTCAACTTCTGTACCTTCAGGGTTGACTTAGGAAGAGATTATCACAGCAAATAAAGGGACTTAAACAGCCAGGTGAATGAACATTCAGAAACCAAATTCTTTAGGCAGTCTTGGAAATATCAGCCTTGTACTGTACTTGTACCACTCCCTTGGTACTGTGCCAAAAATATTTTTTAAAAAGTCCACGGTGCTGGCCAGGTAAATTGAACATATATATTCCAGTTTCTGAGCAGAGACTTCCAGCTGTTATTGCTACCCTGTGTGTATTTTACCTCTGAATAAAGAGCACTTAGGAATCAGCACTTATGTCTCTCTTTTCATCACTACAGGGGCAGAGTCCATGGTTTGGAGGAAGTGTAGAAAATCTTTAGGGTCAGAAAAACTCAGAATAAAGATTAAAATACAGGTCTGGTATCATCCCAGCAGCATGCAGCAGGGAAGGATTCCTGAAACGTGGCTCTTTGCCTAATGCTGTTTCTGTACTATATTTCTTTTCTTGATACTATGGGAAAGCTCAAAATAAGAAACAGACTTAGTCTTTCTTTTGATCAAAACCTAATTCTAAATGTATGTAGATAAGCTAACAACTGTGTAAATATCACTCAATAAAGTAATGTGAACACTATAATCAAAATTGTTATTAATAGTCATCCTATTTGTTTGACCATTCTGTGCATGTTGCCTCTTTGGCTAGATTAAAAAAAATAGCAAAAAATATTTTGCCCCATTAAGAATGAACAAATGAGACATTTACCTTTAACTAGGCACACAAATTGCAAAAGCACCCTTTAAATGATCAAGAACACGGAAAATCTGGTAGTATTCCACCCTGCATATTTCAAAGGCGTTAAATTAAATATTTGAAGCAAACTTATCTACCTGTTTCAGCTGTTGCCAGTGAGGATAAGGGAATATTTTTTTTTCTAGAAAAACAGTAAGTCTCAAAACTCCACTAAGTTACTGAAAAATTCCATAGGCTAAATAGATTAGGATTCCCATTTTCATGGCGTGTAAGAGACCAGCTCTTTCACTGAGGGACAATGAATCACAAAAAATGTGATGAAAATATATATGAAGCATTTTTTTAGCTGTTATTTTTGGGTTCATAAACTTCCTTCCTACCCAGTCCTCTCATCCTACTTATGCAATTTGGCTGTATTTTATATTTTTTTTACTCACATTATTAAAACAAACACACCAAACAAAAATTCAAAACACTTCTTTTAGGTAAGACCCTTTGTTTAAAACTAAAAATTTTTTTTAACTGCCAGGTCCAATCTAATAAGCAGGGCACAACTGAGTACATTTAAATACCAGAAAGTACTCATGGCATTGCAGAGATGGTAAGCTTTACAAATGTATTAAAAATGGGTATCCATTCTGAAGCAAACATTGAAGTATCGTGCTCTGAAATAGACTCTGTAATCTAAGTGTCAGGAGTCAGCCTAAGGGCATAACTTTGAGTCCACAGAGCAGCCAGGAGGTCTGAAACAAACCAGTGCTGGATTATTTGTAAAAATCCTGGAGAAGACCAGCCCAGGGCTGTGATCAACGAGGAATTCTTAGTGTCTCCCAGAGAAAGGAATGAAAGTACTTCTACTACAGAATAAGACCACAACACACTGAAAACAGAGTCCCTGAGCGGGCACCGTGTGAACCAGGCACAGCCCCAGCGTGCTGGGATTATACACTCACCTTGTCCACAATGCAGATCTGCTTCTTGCTCTGCACGTCAACAATCTCTACTTCAAAGTAGGTGATTTTTGAATGTTTGAGCGCCGGTGATGGTTTGATTTGGCCAGCAGAGAGCACCAGCTGAGACAAGTTGAAGAAAGAGCGTGAGTCATTGTGAGACATGGACAGAGCTCCTCCATCGGCTGCGAGATCCCTACTGTGTTCTGGAGTGCTGGGATTCTGCCTCTTGAGCATGGTGTGACCCAGCAGCAGTGATCGTCATATCAACAGGGGACAGTTCCAGGGGAAAATGTTTCCTCCCTGCATCGGTTAAATACGGCCACAGCCTGACGAGACACAAAAGGTCAAGTGGCATTCCATTTTAAGTGTACTGTCTTATTTAGCAGGAGTGAAAACAATGGCTCTGTAATCCATGTCTATATTTAATCTGCTGTCGTGATGTGCTGTATTGCCGCTGCTGCTGCTTTCTTATTTCCTTTTTTTTTCATTTTATTCAAACCAGCATTTGAAACAAGACATCCAGAGATTCCCTATTAGCAGATATCAGATCCTGAAATTCCAGAGCCCCAGAGGGGCAACTAGGAATGAACGTAGGAAATTCCACTGTTACCTACTGAGACAGATGTTTAAAATGTCCACGCACTCACACATGTGTAGGCATAAATGTCACCTATTCTAGAATCATCATCATCAGACATCATTTATTCTGGAAATATCTACTAACAAAATACCATGAGTTCATCAGCAAAATTTAGGGGATGCTTTCAAATATCTGCTTGGTTTTAGCACTATGGATTTTCTGGTGTTTAATGGGGTGGAGCTTTCCTTACAGTTCTGCCAGGGAAAATCAACTGAAGGAAAGGAAATTATAACCTTAAAGGCATTCATTCAGGGCTTGGATCATTTCACTATTTTCTTATTCTTTCCTGAAAATTTTTACAATGCAAGTCTGCAACAAAACAAAAGTAGCTTTGGTAAAATAAAGACTACATAAACCAGCAAATTTTCTCTGAAACAGCTTCCCCAAGCCTTGTTTAAACTTCATTTTTCCATGTATGGCTTTTTAATAGGATTTAACACAACTAGCATCACTTTTCCATCCTGAAATTCTCCCTAAATTTCCCTGGGCTGCCTGGGATTACATTGTTAGAAGGGCACCATGAGTTTCTGCAGACAGCTCTTTCTACAGAGTAAATTCTGAATACATTTCTCCATGGTAAAATCTCAGGAAAACTACAATCACTATTACAAAAATCATACAGGTTTTTTACACTGAGGAAATTAATTAAGTGGGAAAAAGCTTCCACAAGGTAAAGGTCACCATGCAACTAATACCCTCTCTGGGATACAGAGTGGGAATAGAACAGGTCTCTTTTCTTTGATTTTGCTATAACTTACAGAAAATTTAGTGGTCACTACATCCTGTCTGGAGACACATTGCAAGAAGCTCTGTGAAATAACAGAGAGAGTAATTCGGAAGTTGCTCCAAGAATTAAAATGAGAGTGAGTGGGACCACCAAAGGAAGGCAATTTCCACACTAGTTGCTGTTAATGGAATAATCCATATCAAGCTGTATATGTGTTTAAGTTCTGGAAAATCAAGCCTGCATACATGAAATGTGTCCTGCTTATAAACATATGGCAAAGACACAGGAAAAGAAAACAGTGAGATTAACAGAGGCTGAACTTGTGGGCCAGTCTGAGCTCAATGTTAAGAGAACAAGGCATTTGAAATAACAAAAAAAAATTACAATATCAAGAAATAGTTGAATTCATTTATGGTTCTTTAGCCATAGTTCTGACTAAAGAGTCTAACCCAAACTCGTAGCTAAGATGCTTTATGCCCACATGACCTGACAAACTTTGGAACAGCTTAGACTGAGAGAAAAGTCCCCACTGCTTACTGGTGAAGTCATGCAGCCTTGGAAAGCCTTCACCGGATTTGTAAATGGAATGCCCTGACTGGGGGAATGCTGATGTTCAACAATATCAACCCCCAACTACAAAAAACAGGACTAAATTTTGACTATACTGAAATCAGTGAGTGTCTTGCCATTGGTGCAGAACAAGTCAGCATCTAAAGGAAAAAAGCAGTTAGACTTGAACAAGATCATATCGTATCAAAAAGTTCATCTGTCTCTGAGTTTAAATGAAAGGGGTTCAAGGGACCATCACCTTGGTGGAGTCAATATAGCAAGCAGAAATTTTGTTATAAGCTAGTCATAACAGGAAGAATGACAAATTATTGTCTCACTGTAAGGGGCTTGCTAAAAGCAGCCACTTAAAGACCACAGAACACACAGGTCCTACAATCCAAGTGTGAGATACACTTATTTGAACAGGCTAAGGAAACTGTACAAACTGCTGTACAAGGGATGAGACAAACTGATATAATATCCTCTTTTAGCCATAAGATTTATATGAATCAGTGAGCTGTAATAGCATATATTAATAAATTTCTAAATTTATTTTAATTCAAAAGCCATAAAGAATAATATTGATCATCAAGGCTAATTTCTGTGTATATAAAGGAACTGGTGTTACAGTCATTACTGTGGGTATATTTATAACATTTAAAAGGATAACATCTGAGCTGCTGCTGCTGCTGAGAAAAAAAGCTTTTGATTTACTGCAGACATTTAAATGATCAGAATTTTATTACTGACCAATGAACGCTTGAATATCTGAACCAATTCCAGGAAAATGCTTACTAAAATACACTCCAATTTTTTCAATCCAAGCTAATAATTTGCAATTTCAATATTTTGATGAACAACAATCTTTACAGACCCAAACATTTTGCTGACATAAATTACGAGAGCTTCCCCAGGGGTGGCTGGCCCTTTCCTCCCTCTATTGTATTATGGATTTAGGATTAGACTGCAGCAAACATAATGCTTGCATATAAGGTGGATGAGAGCTACTCTACCAAAAATAATCAGGGATAGAGTTACCACTGATAACCTAAGCTCTAAAAGGGAGGTGAATAAAAGCCATAATGATTTTGCCATTATTGTAACAAGTGCTGCACTTTCTTGAAACGGCATCAATGGATTTGGATGTTCTGGCTCAATGTGAAGTCATCCAGCCCATTCCGTGAGGAAGTGCACATAGAAGGGAAACATTAATTACTGGACAGAAGGCACATCTTTCCTTTCAATGCAGTTATTGCACCTCGTCTCAGTCCTCAGCACTGGAGATGGGCAGTCCCAGTACATGAGGACAAGTGATCAGCCCTATGGTGAGATTTATTGATCCGCATTACACGGATATAAGGTGCTGTCCCCAGAGCCGTGGCAGGGCTAGCAGCCAGCAGCCACCCAGCCCCTGACCTCAGCTTCATTCTGGGACTCTGAGAGGAGTCAAAGAGCACTCAGCAAGAATTAAATCATCTCTGACAGCTTCAACTCGCACTGAAGCTCAGGCCATATAAGGGGCCGATATTTTTGAGGGGCCGCAAGGATGGGCATCACTCTTCTCAAAGTGTGGCTCTGCCTCCTCTCCTCACTTGGCACTCAGCTCACATGAGCTGTTTTGGAGACAGGCAGGCACTTGGTTAAGCCATACTTCTGAAAGGCACTTTTTTGGAGGAGGCAGGGAATGCCTGCCCCCAAATCACACAGCCTGGCCATCACCTTTGGTTGATAGAACTGCTGATATTTTCAGAAAAAAAGTAACACCTGTAAAGGATTTTTGCACCCTTTTAATCAGTATCTGGAAATAAGCATCAGCCTGTGCTGGTCATGACAAAATAGGTAACAAAGCACTGGTCAGGGGCTAAGACTGAGCATTCAGTTTCTGCTTATGATACTGATCTGTGAGGTGTTAGGAACTGCTGGTTTTCCTGCTTTTCTCTTCCTATCCCACGTGCCTACCATGTGTGAGGCTCTCTTGCACTGTGCATTTTGCAGACAGCCTGGCACAAAGGGATTTCAAAATATCTCAGCTGGGGCCTTAAGGCACTTCTGAAGTTCCTTTTCATCTCTGGTTATGTTTTGAACTCCTCCTTCCCCAGAGAACTGGTCATCTCCTTTCAGCCTGCAGAATGTCAGCTGTTAAGTCAGCAGCAGAGGGTCACCTCTGTCAGTCCAGATGCTTGTCAGCAGCCCCTCACATGTCACTTTTTTATCCCACACACTTCGAATGCTTGGCGGGACCACGGTTATTCCTTTCCCACAGGCTTTGCCCCCAAGACTCAAAACTCCAGAAGCCAAAATATGTGGGGTTCAGAACCATAGATCATGCAACCTAAAATAAAGTAGATTGCCAAGGTCACACTTACCTCAGTGTCCCATTTTTGGAGATTCTGCCATTCCCCTTGCTGGGAAGGGAGATCTGAACCAGTGTGTTCGCATGGCCCTTGGCCTCACACCTTGCTCAGCAGCTGTGCAGCCCTGGTGTCACGCTTGATCTAACCAGCACTGTTCACATCTCCCTATTTCAGTCTTGGATTTCATGTTTTCAGGGCCAGGCAGGAGCGTAGTTGCTCTTCCCATGTCTTTTTATTGAGCTGTCCAAGGAAAGATTTGAGAACCTGATCTAATTTACTCATTTAGAAGAACACTGACAATAATTTGTGTGTCTGGCTCCTGGCTTCATCTGGCAGAGAGTTTAGGAGTAGGTTTACCAGGTTACTTGGGGGGCTACTGCATTTAAATCTTTGGTTTGATTCTGCTATCCATAACTATTAAATAACAGCTAGAATGTATTTCTGAAGCATTGCAGAAATTTAAGCATGAGCCTGGCTGCTAGGGAAAAAAAACAACAAAAACCACCCTGCGTGAACCTCTGGCATTTCTTTGCCTGCACACACCTACCTTAGAAGTCAGAAAATCAATTTAAAACATTCTATCTACATGCATACACACAAAAATGCCATTTAGAAGCAGCTCCACAGCATCACTACTAAAACTACTCAGGTCATTTCATTTTCTCTCTTGAAGCTAAGTCTCTCAACAAATAAGTAATGGACAAGAGAAAGACACAGAAGTAGAGTGTCCAGACTAACACTAAACGATCCTAAAGCTATTTTAAATAATGCTGAAGTCAGGACTAAACCTCACCAGCTAGGGCACAGGGTAAAAGTGATATACACCCATGTTTCTCCTCTTCAGCTACACTGGCAGGGCTCCTCAGCAGAGGATGACAACCTTTCTGACCCTGTGAACTGTGCAATGGAAACATTACATGGCCAAAAGCCACAAGCCTCAGGCCACATCCTTCAGAGGCTCTGAGAAGGGAGAGTCAAAGGAGCAGCTTGCAAGCAGGGCCCCAGGATCTCCAGTGCCCACTTTGTCCCTGCAGGAGCTTTTACCACTGACCAGAGCAACGATGTTTTGTCAGCTGGTTAAAATCTCGCTGTAGTAGCCTGGCTTTATCCTTCTGGCTTTGAAAACTGAAAATATTGACTTCAAACTTTGGTGTGGGTGGTGCCAATTAGAAGCAAATTCGCGGTGCAAATCAAATCCAAAGCCAGTGTTTGTTTTATCCCCCACAGACATCTACGAGAGACACAAGGGAAATAAGCAAAGTTGAAATACAGGCACAGTAATTCTATCTGCAAGCAGTACACAGTGAAACCTCCACCCCCAGCCCCTGTAGCACACAAACACATACCTACTTCTCTACCAAAATAAGTACAGCCTGATACAGAACTCAAATGTGATGACGGGCAGGATATATTGTAGCAGGCAGCTGCTGGACTGTAGTATGGAAGAAGCCCAAGAAGATGCTCTTGGTGATGAAGAGGCCCAAATGAATCTTCAAAGGTGACCAGTCTTTTAAGGTGACTGACAATAAATAGCATATTTACAGCTGTGAAGTTTCAGTTCTTGTTTACATGAAAATAGTGGAAATTGTGCTACTCCGTTATTTGAGACATGTGATGGTCTTCTCCCCTATGCATCTGGAAATACGTGACTTGTGGATGTGCAGTCCTAAGAATTTTCTCCTTCTCACAAACTCTGTAGGAAAACAAAGATAAACTAGAACATTTTTACTCTCTTTCTAATCTTATGTTTTGCTAACTGGAGCTGTAAGGCTTCAGCCAATCACCCTAGGGGGTGGAACGACACTGTCCAATTACTATTATGTATATATCTCTGTATAAAAGTTAGAATGAAAATAAAATCTAACACTTCTGCTTTCTACACTACTTAGCGTAGTTCTTGACTCCTTACTGCCGCAAACAGCGACAGTGACTATGTGAAATGCTATGTGAAAAGTCTTTTTTTTTTTTTTTAACTTATGCATTTTGTCATTCTCTTTCACTCAGGAAAGTGTGTAGCCCTTTTAAATATATAGGAACATCTGAAAACTTGACTTCAAAAAGCCTAAGGAAAAAGATTTTTTTTTTATTTTCAAAAAAGATCTATGATTTTTAAGCCAGTCTTGGCATTTTGCAGACAGACAGGGAGATCAACACACTACGTATTTAAGTCCTTGCACAGACAATATGCTTTGTACCCCATTGTTTCTTTGAGGCAAAGATTAGAAAGCAATATTAGAAATCAGGCAAAGAAATGTCTCCCAAACTTGTCCAAGAACTACTTTTAAGGAAAACTCCACTGACCTTTACCTGCAGAATTTTCCCTGCCGCATTACACTCATCCTTTAGCATGTCCTCAAGCTGCTTTTGCCTCTCAGTGGCAATAAGTGCTTTCATACACTTGCCTTAATGTAGTGTGACTCCCCTTACTGCATCATCAATTCTGCCTAATAAAATGGCACCTCAATTAACAGAGGTTAGAAACTGGCTTACAAACGTCTGGCTTTATTTCAGCTTTTCACAACAGGCTTTGTGCACTGTCATGTGCCACTGCTTACCTGAGGGAAGCCGCTGGGATGGGCTCCCTGTCCATCTCAGCTCGACAGCAAAGCCATCAAACAAGGCAGCATCTAGGTGGATGAGACTCCTCAAAGCACGGGCAGACAGCAAGTTTCCATGTATTTCATTGTGGCTTTATGTCATCGTGTCACTTCACAGCGTAAAGAGAAAGGGCTGAGCAGATTAATGAAGGACAGGTGCTGATACCCTGTACCTTGCAGCAGTGAAGCTTGCTCCATGCCCTCACTTAATTTCAACTGAGTATAGGTATTACTGACAGCACTTTTTAAAATCCCCTCTGAGAACATACTCTGATGAGATAATGGATTGTAATTTCACAGGATAAGATCAAGTAACCACATTATTGGAAGCTGATCAGCCACTAAGCAAGGAGAATGAAAAGAAATACAGTAAGGCAAAGACATTTTTCACAAATGGCAGCAGTACAGAACTGGCAAATCCACGTTCTTACAGCTGAGATTAGGTGCGACTTTCTTTTGGGTGAAACTATTACATGCAAGATGAAGTTGGAGTCACTTGGAGTAGTTTCAGGAATAAAAAAAATATTCAAATATGCATTTTTCAGTGACACTTGAAGCAGTTAAAAAGATTTACTCATATTGATGAAAAGATTTTGGGGTTCAGAACAATCTGATCTCTCTAATAATTTCTGACCAGTAGGAGGGAAGAAAAACCTTGACTAGAACACATATAGATTCCTAAAGAAGCTATTTCAACATTAAAATATTCAGAAGCTCTTGTTTGCTAATGTAGAATGTATAAAATCCTGAAAGCTCAGTAACTGTCACAAAGTATAATCACGGTCTTTCAGATAGTTCTATCTGGAGATACGTTTAAAAGTTTATAATGACAAAAAGAAACCTAACTCCAATTTACAATCCGTTTTTATTGTCTGAAGTTCTCGAGGTGATTGGTCTTTCATTGCTTTTGAAATGTTACGTGGTATTTCTTCTCATACAAGAAGCCAAATTGTTCTCAGTCTTTTTCATTTCAGGGCTTCATTAATTAGGTTTCTGAAACATCTGTCAGCATAACCTCCTTCTTTCACAAACTTTCAAGTTTCCAGAAAAGTTCCCATTTATTATGACATTTTTAATACTCAGTCTCAGTCCTTGAGCTAAATTATCAGTCTTTCTTTACAATCATTATGTGACTGAAAAATATTCTTGTGACACTTTTCTCTCAAAGCTGAATGATTTTGAGAAACAGTAGAATTACTGGAAACAGAATTAGACAAGTAAACAAAAAAGGACCTCATTTATTTCATTAGAGCTGTTGTTCAGTGCTAGGTTTTTTCAAGCTTGAAATGTTTGAAAAATGTTTCTATGAAGCAAAATTTAGGGGGAAAGAAAAAAGCAATCATGCTTATCAGAATGAAATATTATCTCTTTTTTTTCTCTAATTCTTTCTCTTGCTAAGACTCTTCTGTCCCCAGACTACTACAATTCCCAGTAACAGCCCTGATAAAAAAGTGACCCTGCCCCAATTTGGGTATTGTGCTAGTGCCTTCTGCTTTGACCATTATTTCTGACAAGCCTGCATCAGAGCCATGCTCTCCTCACTAGGGGTGTTTAAAACAGCACAGGAAATCAATCCTATTTAAGGCACTGCAAGAAACCCATTCCTTATTAACATTTCAGAAGCAGAAAGAAGTCTCACCTGCAGACAGATCACTTTTCTGCTGGGGCTGGGGTCTGGTCCAGCATGGGAAGCAGTGCACAGCTAGGCAGTTCTGCTGGCGGCAGGTTTAGGTGGAAATGTCACTGCCTTACTGCCACAAAGTGAGCAGGTTCATGTGCTCAGGATTACCACCTCATCAAACCCGCCATCCTCACAGCACCTGGAGCCACCACATGCCCTGAAATAAAATCTGCCTTTCACCAGGAAATCCAGGGGATGCTGACAGGACCACAGAAAGTAGTGGCTCCATGGGGAGCCCAGTAGCACAACCACATGTGTTGTGCTGACCCATGAGAACTGCCTCTCTCACAAGCCAGTCTGATTGTGCCTGAACATGATAGCTGCCCACAGACATCATGAACCTCACTACAACATCAGGGCATCCTCCCACGCGTAAGAGGGAGCCCATGTGAGCTCAAGGCTTCCCCTCTCTTCCATTGTTGACTACTAGAAAGAAACTCAGACACAAACAAGAGTCCATTTCATCTATGTAAGGGTATTATATCACACAGCAACCTGGAAAAAGTTGAAAACAACAGGATGTTAAGCTTGAGCTCCAAGAAAATGGTACTGTTAACTCCAGAAATGTTTCTGTGTCTTCTCATGAAACACCTGCACCGTTAGTGAAGAAATAATTTTCCACCTGGCTCTTTCTTGCTGGAATATCCCAGTTAATCTGAGCTTTGTTTTATCACACCAACATTGGCACAGAAGCATTTTAACATAAAAAATGTTCTTCTGTCCAGCACAGTTGGCAAGGAAGAATGCACTAGTTTGTATGAGGTTTGAATGCACAGGTTTCCCTTGTCCTGTAGCAAGTCAAAAGCAGAGAGGCTCGATGCAGCTTATATCAGTTAGCATGTGACAACTCAGTGATAAGGAGTTTGGCTCCAGAGACAAGCAGAGCCAAAGCAAACAACTGCCACAGTGGACTCTCAAACCTTGACAGAACCGATATGTGAGCTTGGGCTGCCAAAAGACAGCACTTGTTGCTTGGCACACGAGGACAACAGCTCGTCACTCAACACCTCTGGAGTCTGAGCTCCGGTTTAACAGCTCCCAGTCAGGAATGACTGCAACCAGCTCGCAAACAATGTCAAGACAACCACCGTGTGGTTACATCCAGCTGTCAAAATTATCTTTGCTTTTAC
>VZTG01006683.1:48229-83775 GCA_013397845.1 Melanocharis versteri | reverse complement strand
AAAAAAAAAAAGCTGATGCTGTTCCTCGGCTGACAACTGTCTCCATAAGGCATTCCTGCAATTTCCATGGCCATCTTAGGGGCAAGGTCATAGAGATAGATGTGACAAGGAGAGCCCTGACATTTAACAGTCTGGGAAGCAACACTGGAGGATTATAGGTAAGATATCAACGTGCTTCACCACGAGATGAGTTCCTGTTGCAGAAAGCAACTCAGTTCCACAGACAGCTTCAAAAATGCTGTAAAATAAAGCCCTTGGTTAGAAACAATGCCCTCTCTCTATACCCAGCTGTAGGAAGTACTCTAAAAGGCTGAAGGCACGGTTCAAATACAAGGGTAAAATGAAAGAAGATTCAGTATCACATCTGAAATCTTCCAGGGCTAGAAATTAAATGGCGGGAAGGGAAAATCCACAGCTGCCTAGTGGGACTTGATAAGGTTATTGTTAGTTTGACAATCTGATGAGATACATAAATTCTTCTTCTTTACTTTTTTTTTTTTTTTTAATAATAATAAGAACCCTGCTACCTGGGCTGTCTCCCAGCAGGAGGCTGGAGTATGTCTGCATTTGAAAGGATAGGGAGGTGTGAGTTGAGCAGGGTCACACGCTGTGCATGTGACAGCCGCACTGTGCCTTCACAGTGTCCCTCTTCTTTCTCTGCAGAGCTGCAGACAACTGTGGTCACCACTGCCACGCAAAAGACACTGCTCCAGCTGCTTTCTGATGCAGCTTTCCCTGAGACCAAACCACATACAAGCTCCAGAGATGCTGTACCTGAGTCCAGCCAGTTTAGAGGTCTTTGTGCCCGAGATCTTGGTGGTGTGTCAGCCCCAGGAACAACTGGCTGTGCCCGCAAGTTTCTTTTCAGATAAGGAACCTGCTTTGCTGTTGCTGCTATTAATACAGAGGATCTGGGAACGTCATTTAAAAAAAGCTGATTTTGCATGCAGACGCACAACTGCCAAGAACATACAAGGAAAAAAACTTTTAAAGAGACTTGATCACTGTCTGTTGCAGTTTATCTTTGTATGTGTAGGTATTAGAGTCTCAGGTTTGTAATGAACATTCGAATTCACAGCATTTAGAGCAAAGCTGACTGACCACTGGTGTTAGCTTGTTGTAAGCTAAGCACAGGACACTACCTACCTAGAGAAAACCACAAACTCCATCCCAAAATATTTCTTTCAGAGCACTGCTTTAGCAGACTAATACCCATTTAAACTTAATTACTTGGTTCTTCATCAAGAATAAAAAATACAGCTTTAATGAACAGGGCCAAAACAAATTAATTTCTCTTGATGTTACTCCCAGAAAACATTTCTGTTTTCAGCTAGCTGTAGCTCTCAAGGGTAAAAAAGACTCTGTCAGAACAGCAGCATAGCAGCCTTCTATCTTTCTTTTGCACAGCTTACCACAAGGCAAGGATAAAATAATTTCTACTTGTTCTGCTTTTATCATTTTTGTTATTATATGCTAACTAGCGCAGCACACCATTTTAAAACACTCCTGAACAGAGAGAGGTTTTTAAGAACACTAGAGGCCCCAGGAATGTGACACACAGAGCCCAGCAGGTCCCCTCTTGCAGGTGATGCACAGGCTGGAGTCATTGCCATCGGCACGTTCGGATGGGGAGACAGGCTGAGCTCCTCAGGCCCGCACCTCGAGTTAGCACTGCTGAGATGGTGATAAAGAAACAGTCAGACATCTTCACTGGCAAAATCCTTAAAGGTTGTTTTTCTAATAATGTTCTGTGTGTTGCTAAAGGGCAAGTTCTGAGCCAAAAGTTAATGGTTTCCTACTTGATGCCCCTTGGACTTTGAGAGACAAGTATTTCAGAATCAGTAGTTTCTCTCATGAATATACTTTTCCAGCTTTCTCTTGCAAAATGCAACCCAGAAAGGCAAAATATTCAGCAGCAGCGTGTGCCTCATTTTCAATAGCTCTGTCAGCTTTGTCTCAAAGAAGCTGAAGCACAGTTTACATCTCTCCCTCCTGAAATCCAACAACTGATGGAAACAATGTAGGACAATATAAAAGTGCCAGTGAAGCATCTGTAACTACTTAAAAATGACAGAACAAGCAGAAAGTCATTAGTAAGACTACTGAAACCAACAAATTAAATTATATATTTCTCCCCTGAGGAAATGGGAGGTTGATCATCACAAACTATTCCAGAGGAAAAGACCATCTGGGCAGAATTTTGAAAATCACAGCAAGCGCATTAGCATGGACTGAGCGTTTGGCCAGAGGGAACTTCCAAAAACTGAAGGCCTCAGGGGGCTCAGTGGACAGGGACCTGAGACTGAGCTCTGAAACAACACAAACTGAGATGAAACTCTTTCCAGCAACCAGAAGAGACTTGGTTTTACTTGAATAACACAAACACGTTCGTGTCCTTGATTAAAAGTAACTGAACGAAGCGCTTAAAAAAGGAAATATTGTGAAACCTAAAAGAGGTACTAACATTTTATGGGATAAAAGGTTTAAAGAGTTTTCAGTTTAGTTATCTCATTCAGATTATTTTAGCCTGGAAATTAATAAAATACAGCTATTCACACCATCTAACACAGGAAACTGCATTTCATACCTTTCCTACATACATAGTGAACAGAAGTAAATCAAGGCACCTGAATCAAGCCTGAGAAAAAGACCTTTCCTTTTCCCGGGAATTGCATACCTAAGGTCGGGCTCTCTGAATATCCTTCTAGATGCCCACCACCAGAGACTCGCACGGAATGAAAGCTCTGTTTTCTGCTCTGCTTTAGTCTGCATGGCTGAAATTCTGGGACTAGCAGACGTCTCAGAAGAGGTGGGCAAGGATCCAGCCGAGCTGTACATAATCAGAAACTGCATCTTAGATTTCAGCTACAAAAAGCCTTCCTGTAGCTCAGGACTCCTGTTAGACTTAAGTTACTACCCTGTTCTCAGAGCAGTGCAGGGAATACCTGCTACCAGAGAGGGAAGGACAAGGCCACAATTCTACCATCAACACTTGCAGACAAGCTTTTTATTATGGAAATATCTGCATAAATCTGTTAGCCTCAGCACATTTATTGACACCTCTTAGGGGGTAACCAAGATCAAGGTCTGGGCTTTCACTTTCTCCACACACGGTTCAATTAACGGCAGGTACAAATATAAAATCACTGCTTACTTTTGAGAACGGATTTTTAAAGATGGATATTTATCATTTTTCTGCAGAATAAACAGCTAGGTTAAGTTTAATTCATGTTTATTGAGGTCCATGAAAGTAGCTGTATGAAAGACAAATACAATTATCTTTACTATGGGAATAAATGTATAATGAAATCCTGGCTTTTCCTTGTTAAAGTAACATACTTCACAATAAGTACAGATTTTGGCAAAGCAATGTTCCCCTGCCACACAGCACATGTTTAATGAAGTTACTCCTCAGCTGTTACTGAACTGAGCCAAAATGAGATAAGCTGAGTTCGTAAGCACTCCTAGTCCATTAAAATGGAAACCTCCACTGAAGAAAAATGCTTTACAGTTTCAATCTAAAAACTATGTCAGCTTATTGAAAAGACAATCATTCTCTCTTCTCTTAAAGTAATTAGAGCAGAAAGTAATCACAGAAGGGAAATCAGTATTTGTGGTCAGATTTCCCATCAGGATCACTCAGACCAGCTGTATGCACACAACCTCATATCTTTCCCTTTGCCTTGTCACACCCTGGCCAGCGGCAGCTCTGGCACAGGTATACTGAAACAATGCCAATGGCACTTGCATGCCCTGCAATTAATATGCAGGGTTCTAATTTACATATTTTTAAAATTACATTCTAGGAAGATAATGAAAAGCCATTTTCTTAACAAAACAAACTATTTTCTCTGGCCTGAACAAACGATCCTACTATTACACAGCCCACTTGAACACAGATGGGAAGATTTTTTGGTTTCATAAAAAAAACCCAGGACTTTTTTGCATGGAAAACCATGTCACTAGAACAGTATGAGCTGCAAAATGGAGCTTTAATAGTCAATAAAGGCAGAAAAAAGAGATGCTGCTTGCTACCTTGTAGCTAGAAGGTTTTCAAATTATGGAATTCATCTGTCACACTCCACTTAGCATATCTGTATCACTTCGCCAAGTAATGCCACCATCAGATAGTTATTTTAATGATAAACAGGTAAATGAATAGTGTAAAGAATATTAGAATGGGGAAGAAAAAGAGACCACAGAATTAAGTTAAGATTTTTTTCTTTTTCTCTGACGCTGTAGAGTGAAGATTCCTCTTTGACTCGCTTTAAAAGGGGAGGAATGTAAAAAAGAGAGAGAAACATATTTAACAAGGTCATTTAATACAAGAGAAATCTTCAAGCTTATTTCAGAGGCACATCTCTAGCGGTGCTTGCAAGGTGCTTCCCGAGGGTAAACAGAACTTACTGCATCAATTTACATAAAGCAGACAGTGGTCCAAACTTAGGAGTGGCTTGAGACTCACCCCTAAAAATTCCAGCCTTCATCTTTTCAGTCTTTGTTCTCCACAGCAGCTGGTAAGCCAAGATTCCTGAGCAGGCTAGATGTGCCACTACGCCCACAGTGCCTCCTGAGTGGGCAAAATGCACAGCTCTGCTACACCACAGGGACTGGGAACCTGTGGAAATGTGAGCTGCCCTTCACCCCAGCTCACATTCGTTAGCACAGCTGAAGCCTCAGGAGATATTCGTAGCCCCTGAGTTTTGCCCCAACAAGTTGTTTCCCTCAGTTCCCCCAGTTCCAGCACGAGCTTGGGCTCGAGAGGCAGCACAAAACACAACTGCATCCTGGAAGCTCAGGGCTGTAACATTTCATGGTTTGTTTTTAACCTGCCTTCAGCTGCTCCTTTGGGTCACTGCTCCCACACCGTGCAGAGCATGGGGACTAGGGGGGAGTAAGGGGAACAAAGGAAAAATAGCTTTTGCACACAGGGCATGTTTTCTAATGCAAAGCCCCAGCACACTCTGATATGTGCAGCCCACCCATAAAATCTGCCCCTTTACAAATTGCTGCTGCATACATACTGCCACATTTTTAACCACCTCGCCAGAAAAGAACCCTGTGTATTCTTCCAGTCTTCCCATTCCTTTTCATAAATTGCACAAGAGATTATCTGAATTTTGCAAAGATCTTTTGTTCATTATTTACTAGAAGACGATAGCGTACATTCAGGGAGTATAAAAATGTTTTATTCACTATCTTCAGCTGACTCTTATTTTTCCTCTACCCCAGTAATAGAGTTAATACATTTGTACACATTCTCAATGTAGCATGTCACATTCCACCTGCAGATATATCTTTTTGTCTTTGAAATATCTATGAACTGCATTAAATAATCACTGTAAGCCATCTTCTTCTGTTGATAACTTTATCATTTTACTGCCCTGAATTATTCATACAAAGCCAACACCATATCACTATATTATTACAGGAAAGCAATTAAGGTGGAATGTACAGTTTCAAGAAAATGAAAATCCCTCTATTCTGTTGCACAGAGCAGATTGTTCCTATCTTTTACTTAGGCCAGTGTCAGAAAACGTCAGAAAAAGTGTCAGAAGCTGACAGAGCTATTTAGGTGTACATGTGTGTATGGAGGGGGCGGTTGTTTAGTTGTTTAGTTCCTATAGAGGAATAAAGAGAGGTTTCTTGGCCCCAGTACCTAGCTCCAACAGAGCACTTGTCACCAGAGCACATATAAAGAAGTTGAGTGCAATTTTTTCCCCTGGCCACAGCTAGTGAAACAGAGGCATGGCAGAGTCTGCCTCCAGTTATACCCACAGCTCCCACCTGCTGCAAGGTGCCTACAGCTCCCGAATGCTGGCTCAGTGTGTGAACCAGTCTGCCACACAGCCACACCCGCAAACAAAACCCCAACCTCACCCCAGCAGGGAGAAGTGGATGGTTTTAAAAATGCAGCAACTGGTTTCAGGTGCCTTAACACCTGTGTATTGCTTTCATGTACCTGTGAAAGCCACTGATCCCCTAACACCAACCTGGAAATTAAAGTCTACACTGTGACTTACTTCATGGAAGAATCTGAGTCCATCTAAGCACAAATCTTGTCTCTGCTTGGAACCTGATTTAGTAAAGACACACTTATTTCTTTCACAGGGCACTCCTTATATGAGATAAGACTATCCAGTAATTGTTGAATGGTTTTTTTTTTTCCTTTTAACAACTGCTGGAACACTGGATAAAGCCCTCTCCAATATAAAATACAGATCAAATCCATGGGTGTGGTTGATTTAATGAAACCAGATGGGAGATTTGTATAGACCATCAGTATAGTTTTTGTGTTTAGACTAGATTCAATGCAAACATGCCAGAAGAGAAAACAGGAGCTGTCCCCACAGAATCTCCCACAGCTGTCATTATGTCCTGGAACAGCTAGCCTGTGAAAAAAATTTATCCTGGGTGGTACCGACAGAAAACAGAAACACACCACAGTGAGACATCTCCCCAAAGCTCCCTGTTCATCATGAAAAGATTTTGCTATGAGAAAGTATAAATACTATTAGACATACAAACACACACACATATATATGTGTGTGTATATATATGTATGTATATATGTATGTGTGTGTGTATATATATATATAGTTGGGGGGTTTTTACTGGTTCCAGTAATGAGTTATTCTTTCCTAGGAAGCACCAAAGAAATCAATGAAACATTTTCTCACTCTACAGAGACCTATTTGGAGTAATAACTGTGAAAGAAAAAGGAAAAAAAAATTAAGCAATAATAAGAACAGGATTCAAATTCTGAGGCAAAAAAAAAAAAGAAAAAAAAAAAGGAAGTCCCTTTTCTTTGAAAAGCTGAACTGGTTAAAAAAAGCATAAAGAAATTCTTCCTGCTTTGCTGCTATCCCCCACATCAGCAACTGTGCCTTCTCACGGGGCCACAAAACAAACTGGGACTGCATAGTGAAGTAAAAACACCAAAACGTGTAGCTGTTACGTCTGGAAAGTGAAGTGACGCCTTTTCCCTCTGCCCAGTGCTGTGCAGCACACAGGTGAAACCACAGCCCAAGGTGAATAGCAAAACAGTGAGGCTGAGCCTCCGTCCAGCATGTCCTTGAGGTCTGCAAGACATCTCCAGCCTGTCCAGAAATCCTGCCCACTCGGTGGTGGAAAGTATCGGGCAGAGAGTACCCATCCCTGTAAGCAACAATGAGGAAAGAAAAATAAACCCTCCTGCCTTTAGGTAACTCTGTCCTCCTGCTAATGTGTCCTTTCTTATCAACTGGAAACAGCCCTCATGGATGTAGAGCGCAGAAAAATCACCTCTAGGTTTGCAAGAAACCACTTCAGGTTTGATGGAAAGAAAAAACCCCTCTGTCAAGTCACTTTCTCTGTCATTTGCACAATGAGACAATGGTCGAATAGGCACTATTCGCTTATTCACACTCAGCAACCCAGAGCATAAAACAAACCAGGGAGCTGGCAGGTTAGCTGAACATAACATGCTGCGTAATTTATTATACACAGCTCCCTAATGAGCTGTGAAATAAATTCAGATGTGGCCATTTTAGCAAATTCAGAATAATCTCTGTCTCTAAAATATCTGAGCTACCGATTCACAGTTTTTTTCAGAAATGGAAGCAACGCTCCCCTGTTGCTACTGGTTTTAATGTAAGAGTAGAAGCAACAATTCTGTATCTCTTCTTTACATCATGGAGGTACTTGAATGCTCCAGGCGAGCTCGAGTTTTTCTCCTACCTGGGACTGCACTGTCTCTTTGCACCGCCCTCACTGCAGGGAGGACATTTGCTAAGAATTTTGAGACAGCTCAGAAAACATCTTTATCTGAGAATTTTGGCAAGGACTATCCTGGCTACTCTTCCACATAGTTATCATTGCTTTTCCCCATTTAGCCATAAAACCAGTTCTCTCCTAAGCATACGTTATGAACTAGGGTTGTTTGTTGGTTTGGGTTTTGGGTTTGTTTTTTTTCAAAAGCGAGAGGAGCATATACACATTAAAGGTAGAAAAAAATATAGTGAGTTTGTGCTTATGACCCTCAAACATACATGGTGGTATGCAAGAGGTAAGATGCACATATTTGAGCCCAAGGCTGAAAGCAACTATAAATTTACGACACTATAAATTTCTCAACCTTCAAAACATTTGTATTCTGTCACACCCAGTTTTATGTCTCAGGCAAAGGTGATTTTCAGACTATTATATTTCACTAACAAGAAGCTTTCTGGATACTCATTTACAATTTTCCCTTCCTTAATTAAGTCCAACTACTTCTAGTTACACCTTTGTGTGCTTCATTAAATCATTTAATTTCCTCCTTGGTATTTAATAGCCTTCAGTTATTTGCAGACCGCTGGGCCCTGTTCTCACCCTTTAGGTTGGCTAGTGGCCAAAACTAAACTAGCCAGCTCAGATCCTCAGCTGGCATAAATCACTTTAGTACTTTTAATCTTTCTCATACTGTACAAGTTGTTCATTCCAAGTCAACGATCTGCTCATCAATTTTTTCTCTTTCAGCTCTGACCTCTCCCTACTGCTAACACAATGCCCAGACTCAGCACAACGTTCAAGAAATGACTGCACCAGGGTTCTTCTGTAAAGGCAAACCACATTGCCACTGGCTTTTTCGAGGCAGGTTGCAAGCCAATGTCTAATTCTGGTCTGCTATCCAGATAGCAGACTCTGTCTCCTTCAGTATTTTCTTTCCATGCTGTGTAAGCATGGATGGTTCTGATAAAAATCACTGGAAAAAATACAATTTAATAAAACTCAGCTCACTTGCATGTATAATTTTGTAGGTTTTCCCCGCTCCAATGCTTTTGTCTGTCTTGTTGAATCACGAACTCTCAGGTCTGTTTATCTCATTCAGTAAAACGTAACCCCCAAGCAAATCTCCTTGGAGTGTGCACCATTTAAGCATATGGGATTAGCTCTGAAATTCAATGGCATAACACCTATTCAAACCTGCTCACCAGGAGAGATGTAGGGGGCACCTGTGATGCTTACAGATGTCTACAGTGCAGAACTGGAGGAACAAAGCAAAATCCTCCAATCTGCATTACTATTTAGCAGTGCTAGAGCTGCTGTGCAAACAGAAAACCGGTCCTTGACTATGCTGCTTGCAGCACATGTCATTCAAAGAATTGCAGGCCTGCCTGGGAGTAATTTTTTTGCTTGCTACTGAAGGAAGGATGCCTACTGCATAGTGCTGTCATGAGGTGCAGAACTGATCTCTCTAATTGGATGTATTGTCCTCAGTAATTTCCCAGTGACTTCAGTTGAATAGCTGACAGAAGGAAATAGCTTCAGGCTTCTGTGTCTCTGAGGACTCAGCTTCCCTCGCAGCCCAAGGCAGATGTTGCTGTTTCTGCTGCTTCAGGGACTGTGCTTCTGAGTTTTGCTTCTAAGCATAAATGTAGTCGCACAGTCCAGAGTGTTCAGAGGTCATTTTGTGCCACGCAGCTCCTCAGAAACAGCCCCACTAACAGGCTGCGGCTGTGAAGCATGACAAATGGGCATGCCATGAACAGCAATGGCTCCTCACAACAGAGAAGGCAAGCTCACACTGCTGATAAAAGACATGAAAGGCATTTAACGCCCAGCTTTTCAATTGCCTAAGTAGAGTGATTATTTTCCTCAAGAAAGAAAACAATCACGACTGGGGTATTGCAAAATAGTGTGAGCTGAACACAAATGCCAGGAAATAGTTTTCGACAGAACTGACACAGCTGAACTGGTGTTTAGCAAACAGGTCAGTAGCTGGGGCTATCCCAGAGGGCCGCAAATGTCAACATGGCCAAGTAATTTCTGTGTGAGATGAAGGGAATTACATCCTACCCATTCTCTCAGAATAGCAACATAAGGGACAGTGGCGTGACTGCCAGCTTCCAGAAAGATGACTGTAGTTGCTTCTTGCCCTTCCACACTAAAATGGAACACCTTTTGCTTCCTGTAAGGTATATACGTCAATCCCACAGAGCAACAACAGGGTGGTGAGCTGAGAATTACCTAAGTGCAGGCTAACAAAATAAAAACTGTCTTCTAAGACACGCTGGAAATAACACTAGGAAAAAAACAGCCCTTCATTCTCACCAAAGAGCAGTCAGGGAATCAGATGTTCAGATTTGCTAATTAGGCAATTCTTTCCTATGTCTTACTAAATAACCAAAATTAATCACGACTGCTTTAGAAAATCCTGTTCTTTACCTTCAGACTGAACACTTCTCAGCTTCTTGAGGCAGACTGATTAACACATTAGAAACTGCAGACTATGAGAAAGCTGTTTCCAACGCATTCATTCTCGAGACTAGAACTGGCCACATTATTTAAAGCTGCTCTGGGGTTGCTCTAAGCTGCACCATACACACGGGATCTTAACATAGAACCAGTGCAGGAAACCAGCAGGCCCCAGACAGATATGCTCTGTACCTTCCTTCCATATGAGCTGCATATTTTTTCTTTCATCATTATTAGATGCTAGCAATATTGTAATGAGTGCTAATATTTGTCTCATCAGTGATCTCACAGGTCAGTTCTGCTCTCAGCCACTAAATGTTTGGCCCTGATCTATGCCAAATGTTGGTACAGCCACAGTGATCCAGAAATTAACGCTGTTATTAACTCTTGACAGGAACATCTCCCATTGCCCAATAAGCACCATTTTTCTCCAGCTGTGGCACATCTTAGAGCTTTGGGATGTCCTTCTAATCCAAGGAATATCCACACAGAAGTTGTAATTTTAATTGAGGCCCTTAGAGTAGCATAAAGTAAGCTGTATGTAGCAGAGTCCAGCCAAATTTCAGTATAAGTGAAAGATTAATGATATAAGAAGACAAGAGAGAAGTCAATACAGGAAAAAGTTGAAATCTGAGTAGTTTACCCAGCAAGTTATAGGAAGAGAAAGTTGCAAGTAAGGCTGAAAAGACAAAACCAGACCTGAGTCGAGAGTCAAGCTCTCATCAAAAGTTCTGACAAGCTAGTGCACTGCAAATTATCCTGGACTTTAAAAGCTGCAGTTTGAAACTAGACAATTTTTAAACTGATGAAATACAGGGAAAACGAACTCTATTTTCTATTAGAGAAGTCTTTCTTCCTAGGAGGGGATCTTTCCTTTGTTTTCCATCACTTAAACTGTTTTAAGTCCGCTTCTGACAAAACCAAGTCCCATTATGGCACAGAGTATTTTTCTCCAAAATTATCCTGTTCTGTAAATCAGATCTGCAGAGATATTAAGCACAAACCCTGTAAGTTTTGAGATTTTCAAGACTTCCTGGAAAAATTCATCTCTTGGACTAACCTCTTGGTTATGCAAAACCACACTGATCCAAATAAAATTTTTTATATATATACCCTACCTGGGATAACTAGTGCTGACTTCTGTCCCAGTGTATCTAAGTGTTAGGGTAGTGACAAGCTCTTTGCTTCCAGTTTTAGAGCAGTTTTACCTCAAGACCCTATCTAATTGGGATGCAGCCACTTCAAAAAGAAGAAATGCGAGAGGGCATTATCAAATGTCTCCTGCAATGCCTGCTTTAATTAAGCTGTGTTGGATCAACTGCACTTTGAGCTTCCTATGCCTTCGTTTGCTGGGTATGAATCATCTTCATCATTTCTGATTTCATTCTTTGGCTGATGGAAAATATAGAAGGAGAGGATTCCTCAGGATTGATTAACTAAGCTCTCACCCCATTGCCCTTGGTAAGTTTAAAGAGAACTGGAGGTTATAATCATCTTTATCACTGCACGATGCAGAGCCATGCAGATTTCCATCTTTCACTTTACCATGACTTTGCACGTAAAGGAGCACTTAGCTCCCCTCTCTCTCCAGCCAACAGTCTCCAAGGCAGTTCTGGATAGATACACTGTGCTGTGGAGCCTCCTTTGGTGAGCATGGCTTTGTAAAAGTGCTCATTGTGGTGTAGAGTACATGACGTTAATTATATGGGGGTTGAAATTGGCGCTTTGTCCTATTCTACCTGCGTGACTTTGGGCTTTTCAGGTTGGATTATAGGGAGAGAAAAATAATCCTGCAGCCATAATGGTACTTATTTTTTGTCAGCAGCAGAATTCAAACAGTTTAAGTGATGAAAAACAAAGGAAAGATCCCCCCTAGGAAGGAAGATTTCTCATACAGAAAATATATTTCACTGTGTTCTTTTGTTGAGCTCGCTTTAGTGATACTAAGGAGATGGCATGATGGATCTGGTGGAACATTGATTCCATCTCCTGGTTGCCAGCTGGAAGTCTGAATTGGAATAAGATTTTATTGCCACAGTGAAGCTTTGTAAGTCTCCTTCATCTAAGCAGTAAAGCAGAACAGAAAGGAATTACAAAGAATAAACACATGAACTGTGGGTTTTTTCCCAGAGTTTAAAGTTGAAGTTGTACAAATATCAGAAACTAATTAAGCTGACTGTGTGATATTTAGTTATCTTAGATCCTGGGAGAAAAAAAATTGATTTCTGTTGCACTGAATTAGATTACATTTTCATACTGACTGACACAAGCTGACTTTGCTTCTACTTGTCTTACAGAATTACCCATTATCTGACTTTAGTTCTTGAAACTGGGCTGCTGACCTTCTGCAGTGATGCTATTTTAGCACTGTATTGATGAACAAACACTTTGTCTACGGGTAGCATTGGTCTGAAAGATCTTATATACATCTTACCTCACTTGTTCAACTAAGTGCAGGTTTGAAAAGGACATTATTTTTCCTAAGTGAAACAGTATTTTTAACCTGTACAATTCTGCTGTGCTGCTACCAACTTCCGCATGCAGAGCCTCTTGTGTGAGAGTGTGAATGCAAGTAACAAAAGCTTTTTTCCTCCCCGAGCTACAATCAGCTTTTAAAACAAAGTCAGTGCCTGGAAACCAAGCATTAACACGTTTGAGCTGCATGGCCCTTGCATCTGTCCCAGCTGATACCAAACGTCCATCTCCAGGAAGATGAGCCTTAATCCCCTAGCTGGTCTCATGTCTGGTGCAGGAAGGGCGCTGAGCTGCATGGCAGCCCTTAATCAGCAGTGTCAGTGGTACAATCACAGGTACAGTGTCTGGGGGGGGACAATACCTGCTTTAGCCCACTGCCCAACCTGCTCTTTCCATGACCTCTTCCACTGTAGGTTGGCGCAAGCATGAATTAAACTGCCGTAAAAATGTAGGTACAAAATGATACAAATTGTGACTGTTCATCTGACAAAACCCCCAAATTCAAGGATGTGACATCTACTGCTTGGCAGTGGTGCCACAGTGCAAGTATCGGATCTGTCACTGTCAGGACAGCTGGTGTTCTCATCCTCTGGAAGGTGACTGCACCAGAAGTCCGTATGGCTCCTACACCACAAAGGGAGAGGATGCTTGTACCTGTGGATTAACTTCCCAGTGGCACGGAGAGCCAAGGAGAAGGTAGTACACTGCTCTTAAGTGAACCAGGAAAATGGTCCCAAATAAGTGGAAAAAGCACTAAAATATTTTTGGATGACACTAAACCTGTTTTCCAACTGTGACAGAATTTATATTTTGCTTGAGGTGGGAAAAAAATACAGGAAGTTTAATCTGAAAATATTATGTTCCTATCTTGATGCACTTGATAATGGGTGATCTTCCTTTGATCTTGTAAAACAATTCTGAGAATCCTCTTGATTCCTATGGAAAGCAGGCACATCTGGAACTGCCCAAGGACTCCAATTCAAATAATTTTTTGAATGCCTGACTCCTTCCACTCATTCATGCTTCTCGTGGATTCCTGATGATATCTGTAATGGAAATTGCATGTGACATGTCTTTCACACTCATGGGCTTATCAAGGTAAAGCTGACAAGTCCTCTTTTCTCAGCCTCTGACTCTACATGACAACCTGTAGTAAGCCTTGGCAACTTCCAGACAGACGACTACTTCTGTTTTGCACAAGACCAGAGACATTTTGTTACAGTGATAAAAGTGCGTGTCACTGGGTGCTGGGGTTAAGTGCTGCTCAAAATACACCAAAAGCAATGGGGAACTGGCACCAGAAATAATGAAAGGGAGGAAAGAAACTCCAGGCTAGAACCGAAGACTGTAAAGAACTTGGTCACTTTACTGGGAGAGCAGCTCATATTGAAGCCAGTGGACAAGCTTTGGATGATAGACAAAGATGAATTCACATAGATTTCTTAGGATATAGACATGTGCTCTGTCTACCTGCTTCCCAAAGTTTTAGATGTTTTTTCTAAGCACTGTGAATAATTTGGACACAGAAATCTGTGCTCAGAATCTTTGAGACAGCAATTCAAGAGTTACATCATGTAAAGGTTGGCTAAAAACATTTCTATGTATTTGGGCTATTGTTTTTAAGCACTGCAGAAAGAGGTTAAAAGGCTTTATCAATTTGCAGGCTGTTCTCTTTCATAAAAACTTGTCCTTCCTATCCCATCTTTATCTAAAATAATGTTCATTAAGGCACAGTTCATTCATGAAGGCTGAAGTAGATGCTCTCTTAAATATTATTTGAAGAAAATCTGGATTCACTGAGTATTATGACAAAGACTTCTTACTCATTTGCTTCATTCTTTAATTTTGGGTAGTTTACATCAAATGAGCACAAAGACATTTCCTGTGTTACCTAAAATTATTCCAGTACCTCCTCACACAGGAATGTACAGAGACAAAAAGTTCTAATTTGTAAGACTAAAGTTTGTAAGGCCCACTAGCAAATGTGAGATGTTTTCAGATGGTGTTGATAAAAAGCAAAAGTGCCAGGATAAGCAGTAAGGATAGAAATAAATGAGGTAGAAAGGACATTCTAACAATACCAAAATAGCCTTCAAAGATCAAGAGGTTGCGGCTGAGACAAATGAATAATGGTGGAAGCACAAGCTGCTGATGCAAAACCAGAAGAGAAATGATGGCTACAGAGGTGACAATGGCCTTCCACTAAATCCACCAGCTTACGTGGCCTCTGTTAGCCTGCAATCTGTTAGCCAGCAATCTGTTGTTTTTATTCTCATGCCAGCATTAGCTCTAGGGGAGAAGTGGACACTGGGTTTTCAGATGGGGCACGGGGACAGCCACAGAGCAAACTCAGCAGTGTTTCTCCTGCCCTGCACTACGCTGCAACCCACCAGGTGCTAGCTCTTACTCTGCTCAGCCCGTTTCAGAAGCAGTACTCAAGGACTAAATTTCCACTTAATTTAATTGAGAACGGCTGTAGGGCTTTACTGCTATCATTGTTTAGCAGTTATTTTTCCTGAAGCTGCAATTATCACTGCCAATGCAATTCTGTGGGTAATGGAGGAAGTCAGGACAGTATGCGCTTCACAACCTCTCAGGTGCTACCTACCCATGACACTTATTTATGAGGCTCCAACTCTTCCCTCTGTTTTTTCAGGAAAAATAAAAAGCATAAACTCTCCCCGGTTTAAACATCCAGCTCATCTTTTACCCGTGCATTTGAAGGAGTAGGGAAGGAGTGCTGGGGGGAGAGGGGAAGAAATTCACGAAGTTAAACAAGGATAATTGGAGAACAAAGGCAAGAAGTCTGCCCTTGCTAATTTAGCCCTTGAGCAGCCGATGAAGCGTCAAAGCAACAGACAGTTAAAGTCATGGCCAGGAAAGACTTTTAGCAACTGTATTGTGGACCAGATAAAGTTTTTGTAAGAAATGATGGTGGGATTTAGGCTTTGGTAAATACAAGGGTCGCTTGGCACTCAGTCATTTGTACTGAGGTGCTTCAAGTTTCCCCCCCGAGGTTCTCCTTCAGAACCTGGATCCCAGCCCTCGAACAGAAGGTGCTCCTATGACAGTCAGCCACTCTCTACATATTTCACCCTAGTCCGTGAAATTTTTTAACTTCAGGCCCAGGTCATTTACATTTTTCCTTTAAGATTCTGCTTATAAAGAGCTGAAAAATGTTTCAATGCTTTTTCATGAAGTCATAAAATCCAAAAGATCAGCAAGTGATTTCTACCTGTGGCCTGTAACCATCTGCACGATTCACTGATGTATTTATAATCACCAGAGAGAAGCGGCATATGTGATGACATTCAATACTCATTACTAAACTCCAATAGACCACTGGAGAATGTTACTTTAATATGACGTTGAATCATAATTTTATTACCCAAAGGACATAAACTAATTTCCACTTACAGTTTAGCCAAACAAAAGGTGTTATTGTTTAGTTTCAGTAGCAATTCATTGCTTCTTTTGAACTGAAAGGACAAAAGAAAATCCTGAACCACACATGAACACATGCAATGAGCAAACCTGCTACAAACCTTCTAAGAGGAAGAAGAAAATATCGGGCAAGGAAGATTTGTCCTCCTTGCAAGAAAAGACTTAGTAGGACAAGGGCAAGTTTCTTACCAACCTTATTGAAATAATGAAAAAGTAATGAATTATCCAGGCAAACTTCTGGGATTAAAATTGCAAAATACAGGGCTTTCTTGGTGTAATTATTTTGTATGCCCTGCTTATTCCTACTCAATACTAGAGTGTTAGATTTCTTTAATCAATTAAACAGGTACATTCATGATGCAGAACAAATTAAGTGGAACAACTTTGGACAGGATTTGCATGCAGATTTCTCGTGCCTTCAGCCCGCAGTGTGCTATGCAAGTGTGCCATCAAGTGGTACAGAAAGAACTCGGCAAAGAACTGATCCTCCACCTTAAAGACAGGAGACCGAGTGTCCCCCGAAATGCCACCTTTTTATCTGTAAATAACCGGGGACAAATACTCACGTGCCACCGTAAAACTAGGTGGGAAAGAGCTGTATGGCTGGGGTTGCTGGGAACGTGGCTACAGGAGCAGATGTCTATGAATTCAAAAGCCTTTGAGGCTCTTGTAACAGGGTTGCTAAAAGCCTGACATTTTATAAGTCTGCCAAAGGCCCTAATTACCACCCAGTGAGGTGAATGTCCCCCCTCACAGAACAAAGCAGCCCTTGAATGACCCTTCTGAAGAACCGGTGAGTAGCACGGCTTGTTCAGGCACATGATGCTGATTTCAATGCAGCTCAATTGAGCCCAGAAGGGAAACTGTCACTGCCGTGTGGGACCCGCTGGAAGTGCCTGGCTGGCAAAAGACGTGTACACAGATGTGGTGACACCAGGAGATTCTCCATCCTCCTCCTTGCATTGCTTCCAGCCATGCTGGAGCTGATGAGTTTGGCTCAGAAATGTCTGACTGGGGTCAAGGATTAGGGATTAATTGAGGTACATAAAGAAACAGTTTTGGTGATTTCTGAGCATTCCACACCCCTTCCATCACCAAACCACCTCAGCATCTAAAACCTGAATGCCATGTTCGTATGAAAAAATGTTTTACTGGTTTGTTTTTTGGGGTTTTTTTTACATCCAGGTAACTTGAGCACATACAAGGAAAACAGCATACTTCAGGAGCGGCTAAGGCACCCGTAAAATCACTAGAAATTAACTGCCCCTAAATATCTTCACAAATATGGTATTAGGTGATTTGTCCCTGAGCATACAAGTATGTTGTACAAACTCACTGTTTTCTTGGTGGGTGGTGTAGTTTTCTAAGTGTAGTGGGTGGTAAAACCAAGAGCACCTTAAAGCAGATCTTGTATTTCTCAGATTAGCCTGGCTTTGCTTTTACTTCATATATATCTCTCACGATTTACCATTGCAGTTTCCATTCTGGTGGAGATGAGCAGCAACTATTACCCTATGCAGATTTTTTTTCCCTCAGGATCACCTGATGCCAAACACATCTCAACACTGCCTGCTTCCTTTGATGTACAAAAAGTTGTGCAACTCTGTAAGGCAGTGTGTGGTTAGTGTTGAAGCAGACATCAGAAATAACACAATAGGAAAACGCCAAGGAAAAAGAACAATATAAGCAATAACTAAAAGATTTGTTGAGAGCATCAGTAATTCGTGGTTAGCAACACAGAGATGCTTGAATCAGGACCACAACTGGTAATTTCCTAAAAGCAAACAAAACAAACCTTTACAGATCAGCTTCTTCCCACTGTGAAAAGCACCAGAACACATCCAGCTTTCCTCTTTTTCACTGACTATGAAGACTTACACTCAGTATAGTTATTTACACATGGTCAGCTGAGCTGGGATATCTGTATTTCTGTTCTCACCCACAGCCCACCTTCCCTGGCAAAAAAGTTACAGGAGCATAAAGGAAGCCCTCATTTACCCGTTGAGGAAGATGTGTAACACTGGCATGGTGAAACAGCCAGGTGGTCTATTCCCTTTGTTTTCAATAAAACATATTGCACACTGGCAGACCTTCTAAGCTAGCAAGGAAGGGTGAGGGACAGGGAAAGGTTCCTCAGAAGACAGTGGCAAAGAATGAAAGGAGATTTATTAGGAGATGTATACCAAATTACCTGGGAAAGCAAGGAGAGGAGCACTCTGTTCACTAAAAATATGTACACGTCTGAAAGTGCTCATTATTAAAATTATGGATATTCTCTCCTCCATTCAAGTGCCGTTGGAAAAGTAAATCTGCTGATGCATGGAGCATGATTAAGACATGGGAGGCTTGGAAAGTAGCACGTGAAAAGTAGAGGTTGTGCTTTAAAGTGATTAAAGAAAGTGAATATCAGAACTTCCCAAACTCTTCCAAGGTGCTGCCTTCCCCCCTCCTGTCTTATCATGCTCGAGTGTCGCTGGTACGGACACAGCCCGGGGAGGAAGGAGAGAACCGAACTCAGGAGTGACTCGATAGAAATGCCCCAACTTTATTTACACACAGTAGAGTTTTATACTCGGAATTACAGGAAAGCCATTGGATCTTAGCTGTTCACCCACCAGGGCTATTGGCTAGATCCAGAACACACATGTTTGCTAAAGAGACCTTGGTCCTGCAATAACAGTGTCCAAAAACATCTCACAGGTGCATGATAGGCAAGTTATTTACAAAAGCCGACTAGCTGTTTTGCAGCTAGTTCCGTGAGAAAGTAAGAATGCTCACGGACACAGGCAGACACTGAAAAATCTCTCTGCCACCAAGCTGTCAGCATCCATACTCGAGTGACCTGCAATGCTGGTTCATGGAAAGGGCAATTCACTCTCTGCTTTTCAGCCCTTCTATTGTTAAGTTCCTGGCTTTATTCTCTCTTCTTTAAAAAAGCAAATCTTAAATGAGCTTTTCTCTTCCCCACAGTGTGGCTAATGTGCTGCTCAGTCCTGTACAACCAGACTGGCCCGGGCTCTTGCTTTTGGTACAATTTGGTCTCGAGTTTGCTGCTGACAGATCTGTGTCAAATAAGGGCCATCAAAGCTGAGGGCAGTGCTAGAGGCACCATCACACACGTGCTTGTGATCTAGCTGTATTTGCTATAAGCCCTATGTTTAGCCTGCAAAAATGAATGAAAATACTCTAATTCATAGAAAGCAATAATGTATTATTAAACAGAGAAGCTTTCAAGCATCTCTGTTTATGTGTGCAAACCTCCCTCAGGGAAAGCGGGCCGAGTTCAGTGAGACTAATGGTCTCTGTGGAATAGACAGAGCTACTGTGCAAAGGTTCAGAGGATCAGAGCTAATGGTGTTAGAAATCTCAATGGCAGAGAAGTACCTCACAGCAGCAGGATGGAAGCTGCCCACCCCTTTTCACTGTCTTAAAAATTATGAAGTTGACTTAGATGACATTTTAATTGAATTTACCTTTTCCTTTCATCTGCTCTTCACGTCTTCTTACTGCAACTTGTAAGACTTCTCCAATTTTCGAACTGATTTTCTCATAATTAATTGGACAATTAACTGTAACTTAGTAATTATTTATCAAGTATGCTCATTATGCAAATACCTACACATGTAAAATATATCCACACTCAATGAAATTTAATAAGAAGTCATCGCTGTGGTTATTATAGAATTCTTCTTCACTTGCACCAAATATTTGAAAAGCAAATGTTAGGATTATATTTGTTTTTGCAGCCACCACAGGTTTTTGAAATGTGTTGTAGAAGGCGTTCGCTGCCATCACAGGCCAGTATGCAATAGCCAAATTATTGCTGAAAGGTCTGTAGAACATCCCTTTCATGTATCCCATGTATCACCCGTGAGCCATAACTGGACTGTTTGCATTCCTAGAGCACCTGAGGGCCAGTCATGCTCCGTGCTCCTTGGATTCTGCCATTTGATCAGACTGATGATTAGGCTGATGTAGAGCACCGTGTCATCTTGGATTAAATTAATGGCAATAGCTAATCTCTGAAAGAGCAAGTACAAAAGGAGGAGAAATTTTACTGATAATGACCTCGGCCTGGATGATTCTTATTTCCATGCTTCGATCTTTCATCTTCCTTCTTCATTCATTTACCCACTGATCCAGAGTGCACTAATGTTTCATATAGAGAACCAAGGAACCATAAATGTCAGTTCTTGCCACTTGGTCTCATTTCAGCATCTCCCACTCCTATATCCATAATTAGTGACTTCTTTTGAGTTATGGTCAGTTCTGCCCCTCTATCCTCTTTTTTTTTTTTTTTTTTTTTTGGGTGCTGCTGCTGTTTTGATCTCCATCATGAGCCACTCAGAGGAGGGTGAAAACACTGAAATGGAAAAACTTCAGAGATCTGTGGCCATTTCTGCAATTGGCTATTTTTATTTTTATGGCTGTTTGAGAGGCAAAGCATTGGAAATACTTGGCCTGCAGTTATTTGTGAGTACTGTTAAAATATCCATTTTCTTGACAAGTTGAAAAGCTCAGAAGGCCATTTTATGTTTGGAAAATTAAGTTGCATCAACATTTAGCAGAATAAAGCTGCAGGAACCCGAGAGCAAACTTAAAGAAAGGTATATATCATTTCAGAAATCAGAGTTAGAAAGAAATATTCACAAGCATTTATGGGTGAGAATCCAGAACGTTTTTACCAGTATATTGACCACATAAAGTTTTAATGAAAAACCTGTGATATGATCAGTCTGATTAGGTTGTTTTCAAATATTTCAGTTTTCACAGCATGCAAAGTGAATGGCTTTTTGCTTTCACTTTTTCAAACTTTCTTAGTAGAATATTTTTGAAGGATATTTTTCCCAGTCTGATTTACCTTTGTCTCTATTTTCCCTGGTAATCCGACTGCCTGAAGAAGCAGTTAATCACATCTGTGTTCCCAGTAATTCACTATTCCATTGCAAAAAGACATAGAAAAAGCCTCAGAGAATCCAGTATTGCGTAGTTATAAATTATTCTGAATTATTCTGCGGGTCCTTCTTTTTCAACTGTGGTAAATCTCCAGGAAGAAAAACAGATGCAACCAAGATAGCTCTGGCTTATTTCTAGCATTCTAGAAATAGAAAATGTCTGGATGCTTAAGGAAGATGTATCCCATCTGATCCACAACTCAGGGATGTAAAGATGTAATTTTTAGTGGCAGGTTATACAATCACAAATCCACAGATTCCTTGGGCCACATTGCTCAGTAATTATGCAGTGCTTAGATGTTTCAAATGAAAGTGGGTTTAGGTAAAAGCAGAAGTAAAGCAAAGCTCAACTGAACTGTGTCTTGTAAAACCTCACTGTGCATCGTACTCTGGAAAGTAAATAAAAATCAGTGGCAGTATCAGCAGGAATGCTATTACATTTAGTCATTGGTGTAAACACAGAGAAAGAATTAATAATCTAATCTGCCATTTAAGGTTTTATATGCACCCAAGTAAATAAGGCCCTGTCAAATCAGCATCCCTTCTATCATAAATACTAATAAAATACACTCACCACTGTTATCATCAGGAAATGTATTTCCTTTCGGCAGCCTCAGGCATCTCTCTTAGAAATCATTTTAATTGAAGTTAGAAGATTAAAAGCAATAAAAGAGAAGGTTTTCCTTCTTTTTAAACCTATATCCATTTCCATCTTAGTTTTCATCTTACCAGCACGACAAATGTTTTTGAGGTTTGACATAAATGTGATGCAATTTCAGGAGAACTCAAAACAACATAAAACTTTTTTGACAGATTGTTGAATATCAGAATAATATGTATTATTCATTATGCTTTTTCAAAAGGTGACCTGTTGGCAGAAAATGGAATGATGTCACTTTCCTTATGCTTAGATTTTGTCATGGACATTAGTCCTAACCCAAGACTGGAAATAGTTTGGTGCAAGCACACATTTACCAATGTATGTTCATAATGCAGTTCAAGATAAATATGTTTACATTGAAAATAACATAATTTTCAAAAACTAGTCACATGGAGCAAAATGGCTTTTTTCATAACTAGTTGAATGTAATGCATACTTTCTTAACAGTAGTGTTCTAAGGATTTATACATGTAGTTATTTTCATCCTGTTGTGTTGGTTGACCTTCGCTTTCAGTGAGGCTGGCCAAAACGTGCTGAAAGGCTTGCTTGGGTTTTGTGTGTTTGTTGTTTAGCTAGAATTTCTCTTTGCTTAGCATAAATGACAGCTTTAACCTCAACTTAGTTATCTACGAGTTAGGCATGTTTAATGACCTTCAGTTTGACAGTGAAATGATCTGTGTACACACGGCGAACATTGTACCCCAGTTCTGTGCTCACTCTCTGTGGTGTTCATTTCCACTTGAGCCAGTTCCTTTAATTTGTAGTGTGTGTTGCTCCTTTGACCACCATCAGCTTCACCTCTCTCATGCTCCATTAGCCAGCCTAGTGCAGTGCACTCTGCAGCAATTCCATAGAGTCCTCTTAACCAAAACTTGACTGAAAGGCTGCTTTTTTGGAATCAACAATCATAACTCCAACCCAAGTCTCTGAATGGTTCAAACTGTACCATTTTGGACTGCATTGTTGGGAACCATCAGCAATTTTCTTTCTGCTTGTTTTATTTCTAGGCTTACTGTAGTTTTGGTGGCTTTTCAAGCATGCCCCTCTACATGTCCTTATTTCCGAGGGCACCGATAGCCCTCAGCCTCCTCCTGACCCCCTTTGTCTTTAGTTTTCCTTTTTTCCTAGGCTCAGGAATGGGAAAAATAGAATTTGCCAGTCCTCGTGGAGGGTGTTAGGCTAATAAATTCCATTTATTAGTATCCCCACTGCTTTCTCAATGACTCGGTATTCTTAGCCCAGCTCTCAATGTTTTCTTTTCTCAAGGTCATTACACATTGTTAATTTGCTGAGGGTTTCGTCCCACAAGAGCCCCTATTGATTTACTGTGAGATATTAAATGGGTCAATCGCTTAGTTTTTCATAAACAGCATACAGTTCATTCCCTGCTTTGCCACAGAAGCCTTCCTTACTGTGAAGTTCTGACATCACTGTTGGTCATCCTCAGGATGTATCCCACCAGTATCACATTTAAATACATTGAGCAGCCTGAAGGAATTGAATGTGAACTGGCTTAACTGGCCAGTTCTCAGCTCCTGCTTCTCAAACAGGACTGCCAGCAATAAACCAAGTGGCAGTCTGCCATTCCCCTCACTCATCCAAAGGTGCTTGTCCATATGGACGCCAGTGATCCTGAAACACACTCGTTCCTTTTTATGACTCCCATACTCAGCAGTACTGACTACCACAGCATTTCAAAGTGTCACAGGCTCTTTTAAAAAGGCTGAATTATGTATTATCACGAAAGAATTCTTGGGAACCACTACTCAGATGTAACCACAAGTCCTAGAGTTCCATGGAGGGAGCCCAGAGTGCACAAAGCCCAGCGACAAGTGGGTGTGCTGTAACATGGATGTCAAATGATTATTTCCGAAACCTTTGCGGGATTCATAAAGATTGGTCACTCAAATTTAAAAGCATTTGCCTGTCCAAATTTTAGCCAAAAGCCTCCAACCCTAAAATCTGTGGGATTTTTTGTCACTATAGATAAATCTTAAATTTTACCCAGTGAATCCCCGTGTCAGTTCATTGCCTGGTAGGTTCTAGTCAAAGATATTTACTGCACTTCCCAGTTAGTTCACACCAGGAAAAAGATGTCCTCTAAGGCACTAATTTGAAAGACTTAGATGCATTCATGCTGTCTGACATGCTTCCTAATACATATTAGGAGGAACTTCCTTTACTTCTCTAAATTTCCTTTATTCTTTAGGCAAAAAGGAGGAATATGCTCAAAGCTCTGCCTGTGGGTCCCCTCTCCTCATAATGAAGTACAAACACCATGTCAGTGAGGTTAAGGATACCATGTTTTTACACTTTTTTTCTTCTTTTCTCCCTTTTCCCATATTTCCTCTGCTTGTCATAACTGTGAGAGTTTCAGCAAGTTCTAAGAACTTTTGCACGGGTATTTGATATATTGTTATTTCCTTGCCCCATTGTTAATGTTTAAAATGTATTTTGTATTTGCAGGATTTTATTAAGGTCTTGGCAAATCTGACATTTAGAAGCTCAAGGACCTGCTTCTAACCTCTAACTTTGCCTGCCTTGACTTTTAGAAAAAATAATGTCAAGCTTCCCTCACTTGTTTTCCTAAAATTAAATGTGCTTGTTTTGCAAATACAGAATGTACTGTAGAAGCAGTTTTCTCATCTTGTAGACAAATAAACCAAAGCACACCAAATGTTCTAGAGGAGTAGAATAAAACCTCTCTCACTTTTATAACTGTAGATAGCTTCATTTAAAATTTCAAAATTCGTGTGACTATATACCTGTTCATTAATTTCAGACTAAATGCAGTACAATCTACCATGCACAGGTAATGATCAGGACTAATTTTGTAATTACATTTTTATTTTAAATTAGCAAATCTCTAAACGCGTAAAGGTATTATTTGTGTTCTCAAGAACCGCTTGCTGAACTCAGGTGTACCCTTAAAATAAATGTAGTACATTTTCTTTTGTGGTTTTGGTTGTGGAGCATACATCAGATCACAGACACACGAAATTTGATCTCTGTGGACAGATTTTTTACAGTTTTGTGAAGAAAGACAGTAGCTATTTACATTTCCCTCTGTTTCCATAACACTTGTCAATTGTACCCCATTCCAGAACTGTTTTAAGGTCTGTGGGGCCCAAAGCCCAGGCCCTAGTTTTGAAATGCTCCTGTGCTGAGATTTGCACATAAGACCACAAAGTTCAAACCTTGTTGTCTCTAAATGCAGTCCTCTCTTAACCAGTTTCTGCTACTTACTTCTTTTTCCTATTTGCTCCAGCTTTTTCCCTCTTCTTCACTTTCTGAGTGTTAGAAGTTCTTACTCGTTTTACCTTTCTTTTTCCAGGCACTTCGCTGATGGAAACATATCCAAACTTTTATTCTTCTATGAAAGTTTGAGGAACAGTCTGTGCAAATTACAGTCTGTTTCATATTGGGAATGGAGTGACACCACCCCAGGCAGTGTTCCAGGAAGAACTAAAGCCACCAAATGTGGGAGAACTTTTCAAAGCCAAAAGACAGAGCCAGGGGTATTCACCTCTGCAGCCCATGACTATTATGCTCAGCAATGGGTGTTTTTATGGAAATCAGTGCCAAAGACACTTTTAAGCCAGAAGCTAGACACATAGGAGTGATGGATTCTCTTGCGGCCTGTAAGCACAGCTCTGAATTCAGGCACTGCAGAACTGCATCATCCCCACAAGAACATTAGAGTGGCTTTTGCCTCAAAAAGCTACAGTGCCTTTCAGACCTCTGAAGTGTAGAGGGGAAGTGATGTCTACCAGTCCCTTTTCATGATGTACATCATCCACATACCTGCGAAGGATGAAAAGGAGTAGGTACCACACTGGTATCTTTCAATACCTTCACCTGCTTTCGGGTTGTGATGTTAAGGTGGCAGCTCTGGCAGACCTTGGTATTCTTTGTCTCTCGCCACCATCTGATGCATGTAAAACACCCAGGAAGAAGTTTGGATTGGTGCATTTGTTCAAGATGCAGAGGTCCCTGTCTCAGTATTCTTCCGCATGCTTCTCAGTATTCTTGCTTAAGACATAAACCGAACAATGTAACTTGGTATATGGTTTCTAGACACATAAAGAACTTGTTTAGCCTGTTGCCAGCTTAAAAATGTTCAAGATACGTAGTTTTGAAGAAATGCAGAAAGCAACATGGTTTTCCCATTTAGCTATGCGCCAGTCAAGGGAAGTACTTGATAAATCTGTGGCCTGCTCAAAAAGAATGGGCAGAATTTATACAGGGGTTGATTTGCTGTGTGTGTTACAACAGTTGAGATAAATATGGCACTTCCTCTTCCATCACCACAAAAGCAATTTTAAAAAGAATCTCTAAAAAAAACCCAAACCTCTAGAATCTTGTTCTTAAAACATTAAAAAGATGGTGTTTTTTCCCTTTGTGAAGGGGAAATTGAAAATCATAGCATTGTGAAGATTAGCACAGCTAAAACAGATAATCCTCACACCAGTCCTGCTGGCAACTCCTTCAGTAATTCTGGCAGCCAAATGTGAGGCCTGCCAGCAGCACAAAGAAATCCAGCCAGAAAGACAGCTACAGTCCTATATATCCATGCTGGAAAAAACACATTCTGGAGCTTGCTGCCTGTGCTCTGATGCTTGCCAAGCACACCCTAGGAGTGGCCACACATGTGCTGGCTTTCACAACAGAGAAACAGAAGGAAAACAGGAGAGCTGTGTGAGTCACAGCCTGAGCAGCGAGGAACATGCCACCATAGTTCTTTTTTTCCTTCTAAAAAGAACTAGGAAAGACTTCCTGAGAAGTCAAGGTGAGGGTGCACATATTTTGTCTAATGTACAGGAGGAACTCTAGTCTAGACACAGACTGAACACAGGTCAACCATGTTCCCCATGTTCACTGGCAGCAGACTGGCCTTCACAAAGAAGAACTGATTTTCTACACGGGGAGAACTGGGCAGCCGCCAGCAAGAACAGGGAACTCCCTCAAGGCCGTGCTGAATTTCAAACCCCACGGCACCTGGCGCTTCTCAAACACACCGTGGCCCCACTTGGCCCACCCTGTCTCACCATACCCTGGCATGGGAAGCAGGGAAGGAGGCGGCAGAGCAGGGCGAGGAAGAGATGAAGAAGTGGCAAAGCACGGAAAGTGGTTCTGCAGGAGGCCCTGGCAGCCTCACATCGGGGATGAGCGCGGCCTCGAGCAGGGGCTGTGGACAGACCCACAGGGTGGGTCTGGGCTGAAAATGGGGGGAAACAAAGAGCAGGGCAAAGGGACAGGTTTCCCTAAAGGAATGCCACTACATCCCACAGGCAACAATGGTGAGAAGAGGATGCTGAATGAGCTGATGATTTCTGCTGATCAGCCAGGCTTCTTCAGGACAACAGCCAAGAACCCAAGGACAGCAGAGGCACCTCTGGGGACCAATGGACTGACTGGTGAAAACATCAGCAAAATGGTAAGGAGATTAGAAGATATTCTTTTTTTGCCTCTTTTTCAGCAGACAGGCCATGTGTCTCACACTCTGCCTGTCTCTGGAAGATGAAGCACATTTATGATTGCACTGGAGCTTTCAGGTATTAAGCCAGATACTTACTCCCACACAAGAGCGCTTTGTCAACTAGGTCAACAAAAGAGCTTCTTTGAAAAGCTTTATTCTACACCCTTGGTTTCAAAAACCTTTATCCAAGCTACAGAAACCAAATCAAAGCAGTGAATTGCAAAACTTGTCTCTTCAGGCACATGAGCAGGCCTCCTTTTCATCAAATCACTTTTCCTGTGTCCAAAAGCAGGATACTGCACACTCTAATCTGCCTCTGATGCTGAAGGAGAGAAAGGACACGACTTATGGTCAATGTTGTTTAATAAGTACCAGCCACTAGGAGGGTCATATCCACCCTGGAGCATTCCCTGCTCCTTCCGACTCCCTCCATCTCCTTAACTATGGAAACACTGTAAGAACAAGGTGATGATTTCCAACATGAGGGAGTGTGCCTGCACAAAATCAGGTATTCTATGAGCAGCAAAGTCTGACCAGATCAGACAGCTAAATTTCCATCCTGTATTTCAGGAGAGGACAGGTAAAGGGATCTGCCCGTCAATGCGGATCCCAGGGAGAAGCTGTGTCCCCTCCCACAGTCAGGTCCCAGCCCCTCAGTTCATTCAAAACAGCTGCAGTTCAGCAGCTGGATCAGATGTGGACTTGTGGAGCTCCCTCCAGACCTGCTTTCCAAAATGTGCCTGCTGGCCTCTAAAAATGAGTCCAAGGTTTTCTGAATACCAATAAGCCACAAGGTTCTCCAGGGCTGTTCCGTCTTCTGCCTTGCTCGGATGATGAGAAGCGCTATCTGTTTCCCATAGTTCTCAAGTTTTCCACAAAGGAGGGAGGCTTTTTGGTCCTGTAGGCAGGAGTGCCTGGGATCCGGGGCCCTCTGATGGTACTGATGTAAGGCAAAAGAGGAGGCTCCCGCACCACCAACGCAGTGCCCTTGGGAGTGTAGGCTCGGAGCAGCAATTCCTCTTCCGCATGAGCCGTCACTGCCACCCAGCCTGCACAGCCAAAGAGAATATGGACAGTGAGGAAGACAAGTCCCGAGGAGCAAAACAAGGTTCTGACACAAACTCCTGCCTCCCACAGTGGCTAAAAACCTGAGCTACCCTCATGTGGTCGCTTGAGAAACCAAGCTCAAAGGCCATGTCCAGCCCTTTCCCAAAAGAAGGCAGCACCTAAAGCCACACGTCACTCTTCTCAGACACAGCTCTTTCCTAGTAAACTTCAGAAGGATGGTGGAAACAACCAAAAACACAAGAATGCATCTTTCCAATCAGTGCTTCTTTCCCTCTCACCTGGACAGCTGACAGTGCCACAGCCATTCCTGATGCTGTAGAACCTGTATGGCAGCCAGAGCATAAAGTATTCCAATGTGGCCATCCTGTACAAGCATGGCTGTCAATCTCCATTCGTGGAGGTTGCCAAGCTTCAGCTGGACAAAGTCATGGCTGCTATGACTTTGTGTTGTTGAAAGTCCTGCTCTGAGCAGGAAATACAGCTTCACCCCTTCAGAGGCCTCTTCCCATCAACGTTTCTAGGATGCAGACCCTGCAAAGCAAACTAATGAAGAAATATTAAATTACCTGCAGAAGAAAGCTTGATATCTGCAACTGCCTCAGTGGTACCAATTCCTCTCAGTGTAATGTCCTGAGGGACAAATGGGGGGAACTCTTTCATTCTCTCTTCCCCACCCATGGGAACCTAAGATTAAAACATGGAGAAAAGATTGAACAGTCAAGAGATGATTCAGCACTCCTACCCTAAACTGGCAAGCAAGGCACAAGGCAGAATAAAGACATCAGACGTTTGTTAGCCAGTTAAGAGCTGGCTTGAATAACCTACAGGAGTTATTTCAGGTTTGCCAGAACAGAGTCAGGATCACATCCAGAGGAACCCTGTGGGAGGTAAGCAAAGATGGAGTGCCCACCGCAGGATGCAGCTGGTGGATCAGGCCAGCTGCCTTGATGTGAGTGACAGCACTTGTTCTCCATGTGCACAGGAATGGAAACACCAGGACAAGGACAGCTCACCCTGTCTCCCATCAATTTGCAAGTGCTAAGTGCTACACAGAACACTGCCATACCAAGGAAAAAGTCAGACCACCAAGAGATTAAGACGTGCAGCAGATCCAGCAGGGAAAGAATAAGAAATGTAAGTTTTTCAGCTGCAATCTGTTCTGAAATCCCAGTCTGCAGGTTTGCCATGGAAAATATCCCTGTTGCTGCCTGCACTTCAAGGCTATTCAAGAAGAGCCAAGTATGAGAAAGCAGAGCACTGCAAATCTTATCAGCCTGAATGCTAGAAACAGAAACTCTGCTGAAAACGCATCACCTTGAGTGCTCTCTCCTAACACACTTCAGCCATGCAGTGTGTGCAAGACTGCTTCACACTGCACATCTCCACTCACCCACTGAAGAGGTCCCAAACTCCTGACATCTGTGGATGTTCCCTGTCAGCTGTGCCCCAGACAGGGGGTCTGCCTACCTGCAGCCACAAGCTCACCCCAGCACCTCCCCTTACCTTTAGGAACTCTTGGGCTGCATGCTTCTCATAGACGGCGTCTGCGTTACTCAGCATAGTAACGTGGACTGGCAACAGGTTAGAAGCCAAGACAGAAAACCAGGCAGGCTTTTCTCCCTGAAATGAATACCAAAAGGATGTTAATTATGCTAACAGAAAAGCAGCCCTGAATTGCTCTGTCCTGCCCCATTTCTTTCCCGCATGCTGAAATCCTGTTTGCCTGATGTTCCCTCTGTCCGAGAGGTCCTTGCCTCTGCCACTGAGAGCAGCCAGGGTTTATATACAATTGGGATTTGAGTTTCCAGGAGAGAAGACTCACAGCTTCACCATCGTGCCTCAAAGCACCCCCAATGCCACATCTACGGTCAGCACAGCTGCTCAGCTCAGGCAAACCATCCAAGAGAGATCTTTGCTCTTGTTTAATTCACAAGAACTAGCTGGGTGTGGTTACTCAGCACAAGAGGTGATGGACATCTGATCCGGTGCTTCCCCTATCACTCTATATTTCTAACGCACAGCTGCCATTGAACAGTACTTGGTTCCAGCTGCTCTCAAGCTATGCAAAGACTGTGGAGCAATTTCAGCAGGCACTCTCATCACATTTGCAGGCAGAGCAAACAAGGTCAGAGAGAGGAGAGATCTCTCCAAACACTGCTAGCCATTGAAAATAAGGAAACCCAAGTGCAGCACTTCCTTCTAGTTCAAAGGTCCAAGCTGAGCCAGGAGCTTCTGCCATGATCTGAGCACAACTGTCCTCCTTCAAGATCTCAGGAGGATGTGGATACACAAGACTGATACATCAATGTGTACTCCTGCCATATTGGTACATTTTTTTACTTTACAGAATCCTGCCCCCTCCACCTTTCTGGTTTTCTTCTAGCGGGCCAAGAGTGTCCTTAGCAAAGCACGAAAGCAACATTTCTGTGGTGATCTTGGAAAGCAGGCTGAAACAAAGGAATAGCCATAAACACCCCCAAAACAGGGCAAGCTGCTGAGAAAAGGATCTAGGACTTATGATAATGTCTATCTGGAAGAAACTGCCCCTTCCAGAGGAAACTTCACAGGAGGTCAACTCCACACAGTTCAATAAAGGTGTGTGGCATGGGATTCTTAATATATGGAAGAAATTATTGGCAGGGGGGACACACAGAACCTTTAAAAAATATTTTTTACAGAAACTAAAATACATGTGCAAGTAATTGCTTCCTCTGGCGAATTCTTCAGAGGTCTGTGTCAGGAAAGAAAAATGTCTATGCTTTTCTCTCTTGGCAGACAGCTTTCATAAAACACAGAAATGAGGAAACCTACCTATTTTCCCAGTTAATTCTGACATTCTCTTCCCTCCCTCATGCTTCTTCGTATGTCATGGGAAGCACATTAAGGTGAAGATGTTTGTCAGCATTCAAAAGCAGTTCCCATTACACACTATATAGTATTGTATGCTGGTAACAAGTAACAAACCTTTCAACTACCCATCCCAAGGCATTCTGACTTTATGCAGTGACTCAGTAACTGATTCATCATCTCCAAAGCAGCAACGAAAGGGTCTGGGAAAGCTACCCAGAAAGCCTTTCATGTCTGGTACTATAGTAAGAGACAAAGCAGCTGCTCCCAAAATCCTTTCTTCCCTTACCTCTAAGTAGTCTATACGTCCCAAGGCTGCTAAAAACAAGACCATTCCTGGCTTGAGAATGAAAGTCCGTGGAACAATGGCATGTGATGGCAAAACCAGCTTTACTTCCTTCTCTGTCAGGAGGTTCAAAACCTGGAAAATAAATTGTCATAACTCATTCCAGATGTTTCAATGGCAACAATGAATATTGGCATTATATTGATAGATGAAAAAGACCAAGTAAAGCAGTGTCAAGAACATCTGACCCAACAGTTCAATTCTGGTCCACACAGTAAGCGAGAAACAGGAAGAATCTCCCCTGCCAAAATCTGCCACATGTTCTTGTCCTCCACTCACGTTGAACATTGACTGCAGGAACAAAATTTGATCTGAAATTTCGCATGCAGCTCTCCAAAGGGGAGCACAAGGATAATCAGAACCAGAAACAGCAGCAAGTATTACTGGATGGAGGAAGTATTTTCCACATGTATTGAACTCCAGAAGAAGGGAAGAACATATACAATCTCAAGTTACCAAACCAGGTCTCTAAGCTGATGCCAGTCTTTACACCAGCTATTAGAGGCCTAAGTGCCACAGTAAACCAGGTTATGGTCTGGCAAACACATCACTAGAAAACCAGGAGTCTTCTAGTGTTCGTGAAAGCAGCACCTGTGCTTGAGCAGTGAAGTCGCAGCACAGTTTTTGTGCTTCACTCTCTTCAGAACCTTCCTGTCTCCCCATACTTTTAAATCTTCCCCAAAAGATGACCTGCAGCTCTGCATGGGTATCAAAAAAGACCAAAAAATCAAAACACGCCTGTTTTGGATATGTGCACTTTGTCAGCACTGGCTTCAGTAGGGCATTGCTCTACTGAAACACTGACAAAGGCCTGACGTATTGGAGCCAGTAGCAGCAATACTGTAGATCCTGCTGGCTTCAGGAGAATGCTTTCCCTAAGATGTGGTTCAGTCATACACCTCTGGTTATCCTCCTAAGCTCCATCTTTTTCAGTACACTGGGAAAGCTAAAGAAGTGCCAGCTTCATTGAGTGATGCTGGTGTGAACTTGCTTAGAGCACTCTTGCTTACTTCCCTTCATTCAGAGGTTGTGGAAGCTTGGTGACACAGTCCTGCAGCTCCTTTGAAAAGCTGGCAGTATTGCACTACTCAGAAATGCAACAGCATTACCACATGAACCCCTCCCAAGTAAATACAAAGCGCATCTTAACACAATTCCCAAACCAAAAAATCCCAATGCCAGGACTACAGCAGAAACACTCCCACAGGCACAGCTAAAGCAGAACAGTCCTCCCAAACCCTGTCATCCCAAAACCAAGCCTCACAGAGTACCTACACAGTCTTCCTTTACAATTCCTGGAGTGTCAAAACACCATCGAGCATCCTTCACTTCGTTGTGTGTGAACTCCTCCCTTTCCTCATGCTTCTCAGGGGAATCTCTGGGATCTTCATCCACGCTGTAGGAGAGCAGGTCAGGGTCGAAGTCAATCTCAGCACTAGACTTCTGCTGTTGAAACGTTCTTCCAACTCTTCCTGGATTAAAATGAAAGGTTTCCTCGTAATTAATTAATTAACTTGTTTGCTACTACTGCAGCTGATAAGTATACAAAAGAAGTACTAATGATGCTGCTTATGGAGGAGATAGAGGTCCTGCCTGCTGGGGTGGCCCAGACGGCCTTCTCTATGGAATTGAATGATATAGATTGGAAAGACTATCCCCCTGAGGGATCCGACCTTGGGGAAAAGCCTGAGGGGCACCCCGCCTATAACATGTCCATCTAAGTGAAGTCTCCACCCTTGTTCCTCCCATTCCCCGCCTTAGTTACACCCCTGTTATACCCCTTATAAATATGTATCCGTAGCTGGAAAGTTCTGTGTTCCTCAGTTGCTGATTTGTTAAGTTGTTACTATCCACCCCCTGAGATGTCTAATTGGTTCCTTTGTAATACGTTTCTGTGCTCTATTGGCTTCTATGTAACTACGCCTTTTTTGCAACCTGTTATAAACCCCTGTCTTCTGGGATCTGGGCTCTTTGTCTAGATTCCCTTTTGTCCCCACGTCACCTGACCAGCCGGTCGGGGGAATAAAGGACAAGGAATTGCATCTAGGCTCTGAGTCCTCCTTACCCTTTACTCGCGTGCCTGCCTCCTGCTCCATCTGCGGCTTAGCTCGTGGCTTCATAGCCTGGTGTGCCGAGATCCTAGAGACTGACTCGGGTCTCCCTGGGGAGCTACGAGGAAGAGTTCCTCCTGCGGGGGTAACTCAGGACGCGCCTCTATCGTGTCGCTCCTGGCTTGCCAGCCGGGCCTTAGAGAGCAAGCTCAGAGGCAGCGGCACCTGCCCCCATTAATCCATGAGCAAACACTTGTCGAAATAACTCAACCTTTGTGTAAGGCAGAATTTTCATCAGCGGCAGAAAGGTAACAGCTTTACTCAGGCAATACTCACCCACCAGGTAACCTTGCTTTTTAAGTTGATTAAGGTACTTTTTTTCTTCACTGCTTAGCTGATCTTCTGTTTTTGTTGCCTCTTCTTTTAGCCTCTCCTGCCTTCGGAATATCCTGTCACACGTAGGGTTAATAACTGGAAATTTCAACAGGTTCAGTGTTGTTCCTGGAAAAATAAACAGAAGGCACGTTTGGGTCTCTGACTATCTGATATATTTCAGCTCTGAGGAACAAGAATAAAAAAAAAATGCTTCTCCAACTTTTTGGTGAAATCCAGTAACACAAAGTCAGAGGTGGAACTACAGCTGCTCCCATACAGTACTAGCCTCCCAAGTTGGGGAAGCAAAAACAAGCCATCCACCTGCTTAAGACCTGTTCTCACCTATAGTTTGAATAAAAGGGTCTCAAAGCCAAGGATTAGGACACCCCAGGCAAGTCTCACCTCCAGACAGCTTGGTTTGGCCTACAGGTGCTCACCACTCCACCTCTGGGTCTCTCCGGACTGGAGGGCACCTCCAATGGATAGGGACAGGGCAAGGCACACGGATCAGGTGCCATCCTAACTGGCAGGGGTGCACACAGACCCACTCTGGTTTACTAGGCCTCTTAGGGCTACAGGATGCGCAGCACCCTCAGCACACGCGTCCCAACCCTGCTGCCTCAAGGAATCACGGAATCAATTAGGTTGGAAAAGAGATCATCGAGTCCAACCCATGACTGAACATCACCATGTCGACTAGACCATGGCACTGAGTGCCACATCCAGTCTCTCCTCAAACACATTCAGGCACAGTGACTCCATCACCTCCCTAGGCAGTCCATTCCAATATCTGGTCACTCTCTCAGTAAAGAAATTCCTCCTAATGTCCAACCTAAACCTGCCCTGGTGCATCTTAAGGCTATGTCCCCTTCTCCTGTCACTGGCTGCTGGGAGAAGAGACTGACCCCTGCCTGGCTACAACTTCGTCCGGGTAGTTGCAGAGAACGATAAGATCTCCCCCGAGCCTTCTTTTCTCCGGGTTAAACACCTCAGCCACTCCTCGCAGGTGACAATTTGAAGCACGGCACACCTCTGGAGCTTGCTGCCCACCACGGAGGTGCTCAGGGTGGCAGGTACCCCTTTGCTGACAGGTTCTCCTGCTGCAAGGGTGGCCAAGAGCAGCCCAGAGGCCCACAGCTCACAGTTTTCTGCGCACCCCACATCCCCCATCACCCGTGCTACAAAGGGCCGAGCGGCGCCCTGACCTGGCCACGGGGACACGGTGGCCCTGTCGATGATGTCGGGGGCGCGGGACTTGCAGTAGTCGGAGCGCAGCAGGGTGTTGAAGAGCGTGGACTTGCCGGAGTTGGTGGCGCCCAGCAGGTAGACATCGCCGGCGCACTTCCAGGAGCGCTGCAGCCGGCTGACCAGCCCCTCCACGCCGTAGCCGGTCTTGGCGCTCACCAGGCGGATGTCCACCAGCGCGGCTCCCCGCAGCCCGGCCCGGGCGCAGGCCGCCGCCACCCGCTGCCGCAGCCGCCCCAGGTGCCCGCGGCAGTCCGCGGGCAGCAGGTCCACCTTGTTGCCCACCACCAGCACGCCCGCGGCGGGCACGTCGGGGCCCAGCAGCGCCGGCAGCTGCGGCAGCACCGGGTCGGGCAGCTCCATCACGTCGAGCACGTAGAGC
>VZTG01006683.1:16345-48044 GCA_013397845.1 Melanocharis versteri | reverse complement strand
CCGTCCCGCTGCCGCTGGCGCGCGCCTCCGCCGCGCTCCCTCCGTGTCTCGCCCCTCGCTCGGCCGCCGCCGCCCGCGGCCCCTCCCGCCGCCACCATGTACGACGCGGACGAAGGTGAGGGGCTCTCCCTTTGTTTCTCCTCGCCTTTTCCTCCCGCCCGTCCCGGCAAGGGGGCCGGGGGTGGCGCTGGGAGCGCGCGGGGCCCGCGGGAGCCGGGAGTGGGGGGGATGTTCCAGGCACGGTGGGATCTCCCGCGGGAGCCGGGGTGCCGGAGGGTCCCTGAGCAGGCGGGGCGGGACCCCGCGGTGGTCGGGGGCTGGCTCACACGTTGTGCTTCCCCCCAGATATGCAATATGATGAAGACGATGATGAAATCACCCCCGACCTGTGGCAAGAAGCCTGCTGGATTGTCATTAGGTGACCTGCTCAAGCTCGCTGTCCTTAACGCTTCGACACGTGTGCTCCCGGTCTTGCCGGTGACATCCAGCTTGCTCCCGGGAACGCTGAACCGTGTGTTGCAGCGCGTTCAGAGCGGGAGGGCTTTTAGCAGAAACAAAAGGGTTGTCGTTAGGGATTGAGAAGCTCTGCTGACCCCCAGCACACACTTTTTTCAGCGGAGAAAGAGGTGGTTTTGGTTCCATATCAAGCACACGGTTTTGCCCGCTAATTTCACAGCTCTTGGTTATTTTCACCATTTTGGTGGTGGTGTTTTTTTTAGCAAAACATGAGTGTCCAGGACCTGTATGGCTGGAACAGAGGGGATCCAGGCTAAAAGTGCTGAGAACTTGGACTTGGGGGCATGCTCCCAGTTTACTGCAGCTTGGAAAATTAGTTAAAGCAAAGTAATTTACAGGCATTACTGAAAACTTGAGGTGAAGCCGCTTTCAGTGAGGTTTGTCATAATTTTTCTCTTCCAATTTAAGTGAAATTTAAGGCACTCACTGTGTGTGCAGTCGTGGCTTAGCCAAGAGGTGGCAGCAAGTCTGTCACTCCAAAGTGTCTTCAGGCAGCGGGGGACTTGTTAAACATTTGTGAGGAGCATCTGTGTTTGAAACTCATGCCTTGGGATAAGCAAATGTGTTTGGTTCTGTACTGTGTATCATGGCTTTTGGAGGTTTTGTAATAAATATATCTTAAGTTTGTTGATGTGTGAAGTACATGAATTAAATTAAGATTTCTTATTAACCTGCTCTTTTTTTTTTTAGCTCCTATTTTGATGAAAAGGGTTTAGTCAGGCAACAGTTGGATTCCTTTGATGAGTTTATTCAGATGTCTGTGCAGAGAATTGTTGAAGATGCTCCACCAATTGATCTACAAGCTGAAGCCCAGCATGCCTCAGGAGAAGTGGAAGAGCCAGTAAGTGGAGAACCCTGGCAGAGATGATGTGTTTTTACAATGCAAAATCATTTTACATCAGTTTCATTCAACCCCTGTCCTGCTGTTTGAGTTGAGATGTGACCAAGAACAAGTGGCTGCTGCAGTTCGTATTGTCAGGTCCTGTGCAAAACTGCACAGACAGAGATTTAGTAGAGCAGGTCAGGTAGCCAAGAACAAGCTGTGTTTTGGTGAAATTTTGATTTTTCAGTAGCTTTCCCATGGCAAGAAAGATTTATGGCTGGAAACTTCTCTGTTTGCTTTGACTCAAGTTAGGCTCAAGTTAGGCCCAGGTTTTCTAAGGGTGCTGTTGCTCATCTTCTTCCGTTGGCACCATGTTCTGAAGAGGACAAATTATCTCGGACCTGTGCCCCGTGATGGCTCTTCTGCAATGAGTGTGCACCTTCTGCAGTGGCTCCGGTGCTTTCACCTGTGTCCCTGGTGCAGTCTGATCCCTGTTCCATAAGTGCACATAGTGATGAGCCATTACCCTGCTATCAGTCACTACCTTGATGCTTTCCTCCAGGGATTTAAAGGAATGTTAGGACACCTGGGCATTGAATTTCTTACACATTTTTCCTGTTCTTTTGCAATTTTGCAGGTAAGCAACTGTCCTGTAGAAATGAGATGTCTTTTAGTTTCTCTGTTAAGGCAAATAGTCCATAAGCATCTATCTCACTAATTCTTCGTAATGTTTCCTCTGTTACTCTGTGTATATTATGGCAGAATTCTCTAGCTGTGCAGTTCTGCAGCTGATGTTTGTCCTGTGCCTGGTCGTGGTTCAGACCATAAGCATGGTTTTTGCTGAGCTTCTTTTTGCCCAAAAGCTGGTATTTTACTTTCTCAAATCACAGAGGTTAGTGTCTTATTCTCATTTATCAAATGCAAGTTTTTAGGAATAGGTTCAGAGACGAAAAAAAGAAAACTCGCTTTTTCTTTCGGAGTCACTTGCAGGTAATCTCTCACCACATTTGAAGATACTGGACTAATTTAAGGAAACTGTGTGTACTGGGAAAAACTTTGGTTTGTTGTTTGTCTCTACTTCTCAATCTCAAAGTTTGAAGGCAGTTTAGAGCACATTAGAGGGTTTAGCAACCATGCTCACAGATGAGAATGATGGTAAACGTGTTCTCCTTAAGATTGCTTTCATGAGAACTTGGGAGATGGTACTATATGCAGCTGTTGCTGCAAATCCAGGAAAAGGTGTTTCTTCACGTAAGGATTGAGATTTTTTTTGACCTACAAAACATTTTCCAACAAGGGTCTGCCACTTCCTGTTGTAGGAAGCTTTTGGGCGTTTTAAAAATCATATTGTTTTCCAAAAACTCAAGTCTTACTTTGTTTACTTGTCCTATAGAATCATCCTCAGAACCGGTGTTACCCAGCTTGCTATGTTTCCATTTATTGGTAGTGGTTGTTCTTCTGCAGTAACAGTTCTGGTTGCTAACAGGAGAGACTTTTCTGCCATTACAAGTAAATATATTCTTGTTTTCCAGCCCCGGTATCTGTTGAAGTTTGAACAAATCTATCTCTCCAAACCTACACATTGGGAAAGAGATGGAGCACCCTCACCTATGATGCCAAATGAAGCCAGACTGAGAAACCTTACGTAAGAGCCAACTCTGTGGTGGATAAACACAATGAAGAGCTGCCTCTGCTTTATTAATTGATAGCCTTTTACAATATAGTAGTGCCTTGAAAATGGAATAATTACTGCTTTATTTAAACTTCCATGTTTAGTTGTTGAATGCAGACGGTGATTGATGATTTGGTAATAATGCTTCATACACCAATGAGTGCTTGAATAACTGCCTTCATTACTCAGAGTTGTACAGAAAGGTAATACCTGACAGATAACTCAGTGATGTTTTTATTCTGTAGGTATTCTGCCCCCTTGTATGTGGATATAACTAAAACAGTTATTAAAGAAGGGGAGGACCAGTTGCAGACCCAGCATCAGAAAACCTTTATAGGAAAAATTCCTATCATGTTGCGTTCCACGTACTGTTTGCTGAATGGCTTAACTGACCGTGATCTTTGTGAGCTCAATGAGTGCCCACTTGATCCTGGTGGCTACTTCATCATTAATGGATCAGAAAAGGTGAGGGACTATACCTTGCACAGCCTTCTGTACAGACACTGGAAGTTCTGTTACTTGTTTCCATATGTTTTGCCAGGAGCATAAACACTCTTATTCCAGTGTATCAGTGGTACCATGGGAGCTCCTGATCTTGAAGAAAGATGGGCTTTTAGTCATCTTTTAGGGCTTTCTCAAGCCATCTTTTCTTCTTTGAGGCACATTTCCTGTCTTCAGTTCTGCCCTTTTTCAGTTTTGTGAACTGCTTTGCATTTTGTGAACTGTTTGCCAGTAAGTGCTCTAGAGATTTGCGTTTCCTTTTCCAGCATTGCAGAGCAGCATGCCCTCTGAAATGAGGCGCTTCACTCGGAGTGTCCTCCAGCTTGTTCACAGCCATATAGATGCATTTTGTTTTAAGAATGGCTTTTTCCCTCCATTGCTGTGGAAGCAGCTTCAGCAAATCATATCCGCACCCTGTTAGTGCCTCACTGGTGAAACTGCCAGTATTTTCTAAGTGATAACCCAGGCAAACACAGCAAAATAATTAGAATTTTAGATTTCTTTTTGGGGGGGGAAAAAATCTGGCTTTGATTGTTGAACTGGCACTTAAATTTAAATGCCTTTGTAGTGCTTTAGCCTTGGAAAAGCAGATAGTGAAATGCTTTCTTTATCAGTGTTGTGCCTAAAGCTAACAGAAATGTCTCAGCACAGCCAGCAGATGTGGTACCTAATCACAGACAACAGCATTCCCTGGGTTTCTTGTTTTGGCTATTCCATCTTAACTAGCTGTATATTTTGTTTAAATCTGTATTTTTAAAATGTCGAGTTTGGCAAATTGACTTCATGCAGTGCAGTGCTCTAAAAGTTAAGGCACTCGAAGGAATGGTAGAAACACTGTGTGTGTTGCTTTCAGTATTCTCTTTCGTCAGTTATTTACTGGTGCTCTTGTTTCTAACACAGGTTCTGATTGCTCAGGAGAAGATGGCTACAAACACAGTGTATGTGTTTGCAAAGAAAGATTCAAAATATGCCTACACAGGAGAATGTAGATCTTGTCTGGAAAATTCCTCTCGACCGACAAGTACTATATGGGTCAGCATGCTGGCCAGAGGTGGACAGGTATGCCTAGGCAGTAATAACCCCAGAGATAGATGTGGGAGTTTTGTTACTGTCCTATCTCTTCATGTCATTTGCTTTTGGGTTTTTGAGAAGAAATTTCTTCTGATGCTAAGTTGTAAAGAAGATAAAAGTAAATGAAAATGTGTTTGTCGTACATTATGCTTGTCTCTATGATAAATAATTTGAGGGTTGAAATGAAGACTCAATTTGTGGCAGGCTTTAGGGCAAGGCTAAAAATAATTTCAAAATTACTGTACACAAGTTTTTAGAAAATTTAAACAAGCTGTGTCCTGTTTCTTCGCAAAGAACAAATAGAGGAGCAGGGACCCTCTCTTTGCTAATGGCCAAGCTAGTGTTGAGATGTATTTTGCAGACCACATATTAATTCATGTTTAACATCTAATTGTGCCATCTGTGAGGGGGAATAAGTGCTACTTGTAACTTCATAAAGCAAAAGGTGTCAGTACTTGTTTAGTATTTCACTGATGTTTTGAAATTTTCCAAGAGCAACATAAATAGAAGCTTTACAGTATTCTCACTCCTGGTGTCTGGGGCACTCCTGATTTCCTCTGCATCCCACACTGTTTCCTTCTGGAGAAGGGGAGCAGCTACTTGAGTAATCACTTGCACAGTGGGTTAGAAAAGCTGAGTTTAAGCCTGACAGAAGGAACACTGGAGGTGGATAGGATTGCTCTTGGCAAATACACAAAGGGAGAGAAATGATGCATGTGGGTGAACAAGTAGTATTTACTGTAAAAACCTTATGAGTTTTTGCAGACTTCCAAAGCTCAAAATGTTTTTAAAATAAAAAGTCATTATTGGAGTAGGGTTGCAGAGTAGCTCCTTAGTTGGCCTGCTGAGAAGTTGTGTTTTCCCATGGTGCTTGAATAAATATGCTGGTGTTGTATCATCCAAATCCAGAGAGAGATTTTTATTGAAAGGCAGGATGATTGTAGAGACTTTTATTGAAAGGCAGGATGATTTAAGCCTGAGCTGTGCTTTCCCCCATCTCCCCAGGGTGCAAAGAAGAGTGCCATTGGTCAGCGCATTGTAGCAACTCTGCCGTATATCAAACAAGAGGTGCCCATCATCATTGTCTTCCGTGCACTCGGCTTTGTGTCCGACAGGGACATTCTAGAGCACATCATATATGATTTTGAAGACCCAGAAATGATGGAAATGGTAATACATGTTAAATTATTTCCTGTCTTCATGTTTGGTGGTGTGTAGGTGCAGCTAGTCATCACTTGAAGCGTTGTTCATTTTCCAGGTGTTATTTATTTATTATTTTTGTGGGTTCTGTATTAGCAATGTTGAAAGTTCTCTGCCTGAACCTATTCTAATGAATACATTAAATGGACAGAGTGCCGTGGAAATTTCTAAGAGTTAAAATGTATTTGGAGAGTTAGGGTCTTCTCCTGCTGTTGTTGACTTTATTGTAAAATCTTGATTATATGTGAAACAGCATCAGACCTAGAATGCACTTAAATGAGAACTATTTTCTGAAGTTTAAACTATTTTTTGTGTTCTTCCTGCATGTTTCATTGCTGTTTTCTAGTGCCAGAAAGGCCTGGATCAATAATTAGCAGATCCTGAAAAGAATCATTAAGAAACTACTGTATAGTTTCATTCAACCCCAACAGGCAGTGGTTGCCACAGGATTTTGCTGTATTTTTGTGCCTTAGGTCAAACCTTCTCTGGATGAAGCATTTGTCATTCAGGAGCAAAATGTTGCCCTAAACTTCATTGGCTCAAGAGGTGCCAAGCCAGGTGTCACCAAAGAAAAGAGAATCAAGTATGCCAAAGAAGTCTTGCAGAAAGAAATGCTCCCGCATGTTGGTGTCAGTGACTTCTGTGAAACCAAAAAGGCCTATTTTCTAGGGTATGTCAGAACTCTGTCTCACAGCTGCAAATAGATATCTTTTGCTCATGTATATGATTGGAAGAACACATTGAATGGAAGTTTGTTTTAATCTCAGTCTTCTGGATAGTCAGTGATAAACCTTGGGGCACTGGTGTATTTTCGAGGCTGAGAAAATGCAAATTTCGATAAACTAGAAAAAGGAACAAAATGAGCCTCAAGCACATTTTGGATCTTAAGTTAAATATGATGATAGTGCTAAATGACTTTTTGATATCCAGTTGCATGGACAGCATACAGAAATTGATAACTAAGATGTAGATAACTACTGATAAGCTGATTGTAATGTAAACCACTCTAAAACTAGTAGCACATTGTCTTGATCACCGCTTACCAGTATGTAGATGAACTGTAGCATCAGGAGACTTGTAATTTTATACCTGATTGCATGTGCTTAAACAGAGGTCATATTACAGTATAGGACAGATATTTAGCAGAAGAGGCATGACCATCATGATGTAAATATTTCCTTCTCTCTGGCCTTAACCTGAACTTTCATTGAGTCATCCATCTGTAAGGATGTGCTGAAGAGGACAGTGGTATCCTAAAGATCTAGAATGGACAGCCTTTAGGAAAGAGTTCACTGATTTAGCTATGAAAACTTGTAATCTTTGTTGTGCACATCTGCTGTCGGTTTAAAACATAAACTGTCTTATCTGCTTAGGTATATGGTTCATAGATTGTTGCTGGCAGCACTGGGGAGAAGAGAGCTGGATGACAGAGATCATTATGGCAACAAAAGACTGGATCTTGCTGGGCCACTCTTGGCCTTCCTGTTCAGAGGGTAACTATCACATACACATTTTCTTTGGACATAATTAATGGCAGAGGCATTGCCAACTCTGTGCTTCTGAATCAGACTAGTTCTGTTGTGTCAGAGAGCCAGTCTTTGGCAACACAAACTCAATCTGATTATGACTTTTTCATGGAGTGGTTAAGTTTCCTCTAACAGTAGGTGTTTTGAAGCATATTTTGTGCATGTTTGTAAACAGTTTCATTTGTTTTATTCCCCTCTGCCCCCTCACCCTGGTTACAAATTGCTTCTTTTCAGGAGGTCAGTGACATTTTTTCCAAATAGCGCTGAGTAGGCTGAATTTCACAGCGTTGTTTAATCGTGTTTCTCGTTGTCTTTCTTCTACAGAATGTTCAAGAATTTGCTGAAGGAAGTGAGAATATATGCACAGAAGTTCATTGACAGAGGGAAGGATTTCAACTTGGAGCTGGCAATTAAAACAAGAATTATTTCAGACGGTTTGAAATATTCGTTGGCAACTGGGAACTGGGGTGACCAGAAGAAAGCTCATCAGGCCAGAGCAGGAGTATCTCAGGTACAATAAGAGCTTTGTCAGGTTCTTATGTTGAAGCTGTTATGGAAGAGTTTAACATTGCTTAGCAGCCATGCATGTTGTATGATAAATAGAAATACTCTTAAACGGAAATTTCCTTAGATGACACAAATGAAGATCCAAATAGTTGGGTCAGGTGTGTGGTTTAGGGTTTTTTTGTCATGATTTGTTTGTTTTGGCTGTTGCATTCACTGCTAAACAGTTGGTGTAACTCTTGTAAAGATTTTTTTTTTACATCATACACTTTTGTGTAAATTCCTAGTCCCAGAGAATCTTTCAGGAGGATGGATTTCTTTCCTTAAGTTACTTCCAGTGCTTTACAGGCAGTTAAAAAAACTTGAGTGACACCATGTAATATAAAGGTTATGTATTCCACAGCAAATGATGGGGAGCACTGACTTTATTAGCCCAGAGTCTTGCTGTGATATAAGCACGCTCTGGAAACTTCTGCCATTACAACACTAGTTAGGAGCTTGAGATTCTAGGGGTAGTGTGAGATTAGTGGAGGTGAACTAAAAAGTGTAGCGACCAAAAATCAGAGCTATTTTAGTTCTTTCTAAGCACATCATTTCTAGAGGCCATTGATCCTTCATACTAGTGTGTCATGATGCCTGTCAGCAACACACTTAAGAAGCTTTGACTGAACTCCTTCCTATGTGCAGGTGTTGAACCGCCTGACTTTTGCATCCACGCTTTCCCACCTGAGACGCCTGAATTCTCCGATCGGGAGAGACGGAAAACTGGCCAAGCCGCGGCAGCTGCACAATACCCTGTGGGGAATGGTTTGCCCTGCCGAGACCCCTGAGGTAATGAAAGCAGGATTTGGGTACTGACTGCCTTTCCCTCATGGCCATTTTGTAGCCATGGCACTTCCGATAGTCCTTTGCACTTATTTCAAAAATGCTGACACAAATATTTAGCTTTATCACTAACTCAGTGGTTAGAAGCATGTTTTGTGTCCAGTTCATTGAGGAGCTAAATTTAAGTTCTTGTATCTTTTTGATTTGAAAATGCAGGTTTACTCTGTGTTTCTACTAGGGTCATGCAGTAGGACTTGTGAAGAACTTAGCCCTGATGGCTTACATTTCTGTGGGGTCTCAGCCATCCCCAATTCTGGAATTCTTGGAGGAGTGGAGTATGGAAAACCTTGAAGAAATATCTCCAGCAGCAATAGCTGAGTACGTGCAAATGAAACCTTTTTAACAGACTTAAGCTTTTTATCCTGCACAACACTTCAAGGGTTCGGGGTTATTTGGTGGGCTGGGGTTTTTCTAATTATTATTTGTTTGTGTTTCCCCTTTCTAGTGCTACCAAGATATTTGTTAATGGCTGCTGGGTAGGAATACACAAAGATCCAGAGCAGCTCATGAATACCCTAAGGAAGCTTCGTCGTCAGATGGACATCATTGTGTCAGAGGTATAAATTTTTTACACCTAGAGTTTGGGTGTCTTTTTAGACAAGAGAGGATAATGCCTTGATACTGCTTTGCAAACTCCAAGTAGCATTATTTGCAAGTCTCTTTCTAAATATACTTCACACTGGGTTTGTTTTACGTTTTATTTGGGGAGGTTTTCGTATTTGGTGCATTTGATTTTTTTTTATTATTATTATTATATGCTTGGTGTTGTGTATGGTTTGTTGTTTGGTTGTGGGCTGGGTTTTTTAGGGAGGGGTGTTTGTTTTTGAAGAGAATCCAGTTGAAAGACAAAACAGTTGGAAATAATATCTTCTGAAATGCTTCTGTTTGGAGGAGTGTTACTGTTTGTTCTGTGCTTCTGAGAGTGCCTGGAAAGTCCTTGCTTTAGGGAATCTGGTTATCCTGTTTTGTGTTCTGTGGTTCTGATTCCACAGTAAGACTTTGTACTCATGGGCGCTGCTCTCTTGCCCAGGTCTCAATGATCAGAGATATTCGTGAGCGAGAAATCCGCATCTACACTGATGCGGGCAGAATTTGTCGTCCTCTTTTAATTGTGGAGAAACAGAAGTTGCTGCTGAAGAAAAGGCACATTGACCAACTGAAGGAACGAGAGTATAACAACTACAGGTGAGATACGCTCCTGCAATTCAAAATGGATGTGTCATTTTCCCTCAGGTTGAGAGAGGGAAAATGACACATCCATTTTGCAGCCCAAAGATGCTTTGTCTGCCTGGTACTTTAATCAGTTTTTTTAATCGCCCTGAGGCAGTGGTAGTAATAATAAGCCAGGGAAGTCCTTGTTGTTGTCACTGCTGAAGTGACCCATTTCAGGTGTTAATTGAGTTATTGGTTCTTCAGTTGGCAGGATCTCGTGGCCAGTGGTGTAGTAGAGTACATTGACACCCTGGAAGAAGAGACTGTGATGCTGGCAATGACTCCAGATGACTTGCAAGAGAAAGGGGTGGCATATTGTTCAACATACACGCACTGTGAGATTCACCCATCCATGATCCTGGGAGTGTGTGCATCTATTATCCCTTTTCCTGATCACAACCAGGTCAGTGCACCTCTCCTGACATCCTGCTTTTAAAGCCGATAGAACACCCACAGGTGTGTGTGTGTGTGTGTGTTTAAAGAGCTTTATGTACATAATTATTGGTCTTCCCTTTGTCTGTCTAGTCTCCCAGGAACACGTACCAGTCTGCTATGGGTAAACAGGCTATGGGAGTCTACATTACCAACTTCCATGTCCGTATGGACACGCTGGCACATGTGTTGTATTACCCCCAGAAGCCCCTGGTAACAACACGCTCCATGGAGTACTTGAGGTTCAGAGAGTTACCAGCAGGTATGCTGTCAGTTCATGCTCATGGAAAAAAAATACTACTTTTTTGTTGTGTTTAAAACACGTCATAAATAGTGTGTGTAGAGTACCTGAACATTTAGCAAATGTATGCAATTTAAGAAGTATAGGTTAAGTGTTAGCTTGTAGCTGGACGTCTAGTCTGCAAAAAAATATGTTGGTAGTGTTGCAGCTAAAACTACTTTATCCAAAAAAAATCTGCTAAAATCTGACTGAAAAAATGCATTTTCTCTATTGATGTTTGATAGGTTTTTCACAAGGGGTCACTCTTGACTCTCTTTTCTACCCAGAGCTGCATTTGCTGATACTACATGGTTTTGTGTGTGGGATGTAGAGATTTTATCTGAGAAAGGGTAGAACAGCTTCACTGTAGAGAATACAGCCTACTTTGAGTTAAAATAGTGTCTGTCTGGGCATGTGTGCATTCTTTCAAAATATTTTCTCTGCATATTTTAGGTATCAACTCGATTGTAGCCATTGCATCATACACAGGCTATAACCAGGAAGACTCTGTCATCATGAACCGTTCTGCTGTTGACAGAGGCTTTTTCAGGTAAGATCTGAATCTTTCCAACTTGAGAAGCTTTTAATTTATTTTTTAATGGGGTTTGAGGAAGCAGCACAATAGAAACAGTGAATGTGTATCTCAGCAAAACACAGGAACGGTTCATCCTTTGTGTTACCTGACTGCTCACTTTGCCTTCCCAACTTTATCATTTTGGTCTTCACTCTGTTTAGAGTCCTTTGTATCACAGTTTAAGGAAACAACATTTGGACTCTTCCCTGGTCTATTTTCATAGAACTCTCACCAGTTACATGAACAATGTTGCAGCATTTTAACATAGTCTTGTCTTCATTAGTGAGACAGTTGCTACCAGCTAGGATTGGAATGTTCCTCTCCTTAGAAGGAACTGCTGTTGGCACAGCTGGTGGCTGATGTGAATTCCTGCATTATAGTATCTGAAAGCACTTTGGTGTGCTGGCAACTGAGGCAGCAAACAAAAACCCTTAAAGCTGCAGAAAGAACCTTATACAAATTGAAAGTTTTTCACTGCAGCTCAATTGTACTAAGTGTGGCACTGCAAGGTAGCAGTAGAAGCCTAAAAAAGTTTGCAAAGTGGCATGTATAAGGAGGAAAGTAATATGGGAATGATATGCTGAAGATGTGAATAATCATTAGGAATAATAACTACTTCTGAGATGTCCAGCAGATCCAAAAGTCTTTGCAGTTCATCAGAAATTAGCATGTTATCTTAGGTACTTTGGCAGTATCTGCAAAGTGACCATCATAATGACGTCTGAAACTTTTTTGTTTGGTGGGTTGGTTTTTTGTTTTTGTTTTCCCCTCCTCAGTGAAGGTCAGATTAACCAGAAATCAGAGGAAAGGTTGTGTGGCATGTGCTCATTTTTTGGATTTGGTTGTCATTAGTAACAGTAGCCATAATACGTGAAAATGAGATATACAGATGGGGAAAATGGTGCTGGTTTCACTGGAGAAGACTTTATAACTTCCTTTCAGATCTGTGTTCTATCGCTCATACAAAGAGCAGGAGTCTAAGAAAGGGTATGACCAAGAGGAAGTTTTTGAAAAGCCCACGCGTGAAACTTGCCAAGGTAAGAGAAAGGAGCGAACGAAGACTGAGTTTTTAAATTAAGGTTTTGTGGGCAAGGTAGTTAATGTTGAACTGATTCAGTCTTCATTTTGGTACATATTAATACAGACATTTCTGTATTTTATAGCAATTAATATATCAGTTGAGATATTTGCATTAGATATTTTAGCAGTTGTCTGAAGTTGCAAGCAGACTTGTCGAATTACTGCAGAACATCAGAGTCAATATGTTGAAAAATTTGGGAGTCTACTTTTTTTATTTCCTTTTTCCCCCCAAGGTATGAGACATGCAATCTATGACAAACTTGATGATGATGGTTTGATAGCCCCCGGGGTACGTGTGTCTGGGGATGATGTCATCATTGGCAAAACAGTCACACTGCCAGAAAATGAAGATGAGCTGGAAAGCACCAACAGACGCTTCACCAAGAGAGACTGCAGCACCTTCCTGCGGACCAGTGAGACTGGGATTGTGGATCAGGTCATGGTAACCCTGAACCAGGAAGGATACAAGTTCTGCAAGATTAGGGTGAGCACTGACATTCATGCTTGCTTCTTTAATAACCTTTGGTCTATATTTCAGTTACCAATTGCATGTTTTCCTGTGGCTTACAGGTGCGTTCTGTAAGAATTCCACAAATTGGAGATAAATTCGCTAGCAGACATGGTCAGAAAGGAACCTGTGGTATCCAGTACAGGCAAGAGGTAGTCATTTTTTTTTTCTTCTGAAGATTTTACTTGTGATGATCTTAGCATTGGAACTGTCTTAAGTGAATTGTCTGTGGAATATCTATTCCTGTGCAATATGTTGACATAAATGTAGATAAAATATTATTTGAAGAGGACAGAGCTGCTTCTTACATATTTAAATGCCTTTGAAATGCTGTAAAAGATGAAATTCAGATCCAGGCACCCACTTTTCCTAAACATGATGTTCTGGGAAGAACTGACTGTGTGTTTCCCTGCTCTAGGATATGCCCTTCACATGTGAAGGCATCACACCTGATATCATTATCAACCCCCATGCCATCCCCTCTCGCATGACCATTGGTCACTTGATTGAGTGTCTTCAGGGCAAGGTAAGAAGTCTTTTATACTGCATGTCTGAGCAATATGAATTAAAAGTTGGTGGGGGTTGTTGTCTGCTTTGAGCTTTTTTTTTTTTTTTTTTCTTTGTAAAGATAAATACTATCTAGTAGGTGTTAATTCACTTAAAAATGGTTGTTCTCCAGTTACTTGATAGCAAAAGCAGGTTTTTCCGTTGCTTTTGTTCCAGACATTCTCCCCTGACCTAGAAAAAGGAGTAGCAAAATTGTTTATACTGTGTATTTTTTAAAATATGTGGCAGATAAACAAAGCAAGATAGGGTACTACCATTGGCATGGAATCTCAAATTCCAGTATTAAGAGTTACAACTGTTTGAAACAGCTAAATATGGTCTAAACAGTCGTTCAGAAACCTGACAAACTTTTCCAAATCTCCTCTCCGTAGGTGTCTGCAAACAAGGGAGAAATTGGTGATGCTACACCTTTTAATGATGCTGTCAATGTGCAAAAGATTTCCAACCTTTTATCAGATTATGGCTATCATCTAAGAGGAAATGAGGTATAATCAAAGTACCAACTTGCTGTAATTTTTTTTAATACACATTTGATGGGTAGTAAGGCTCATGACTCAGTGACTTCATTGACTTCTTCAGGTCCTCTACAATGGCTTCACTGGTCGAAAAATCACATCCCAGATCTTCATTGGTCCTACCTATTACCAGCGCTTGAAGCACATGGTGGATGACAAAATCCATTCTCGTGCAAGAGGGCCAATCCAGATCCTTAACAGACAGCCCATGGAAGGCAGATCTCGGTAAGGATCCGTCTTAGTTTCTATATGATGTTTTGTTTTTCTGTCAAGTTTTTAGCCCTGAACAAGTAGTTGCTTCAGCTTTGCAGCTAGAACTTAATTAGCTCATCCCAAATAGCCACCCACTTTTTCATATGTTTGACTTAAGGTCATGTATTGGGTGCAGGTGCCAAAGGTTTTGGAAGCAGGAGGTGTTGTTGGGGTGGCTTTTCTGAGAAAGGACCAGGGCTTGCCCTGCTGGACACAGCCACTTACAGCTGGCCCTGGCAGCCCCTCTGCTGGCCAGAGCTGAGCCCAGCAGTGGTGCTGGTGGCACCTCTGTGGGAATATATGTAGGAAAGGGTAGAAAATGCTGTGCAGCAGCTGTGAGAGAGGAGTGCGGAAATGCGACAGGAGCTGCCCTGCAGCCTGTGGAAAGCCCACGCTGGAGCAGGCTCCTGGCAGGAGGTATGATCTGCGGGGACCCCTGCTGCTGCAATCTGTTCCTGAAGCATTGTACCCCCCGTGGGAAGGGCCCATGCTGGAACAGTTTCTGAAGGACTGTCCCATGGGAGGGACCACATGCTGGAGCAGGAAAAAATTGTGAGGAGAAAGGAGCAGCTGAGAGGAACTGTGATGCACTGACTGCAAGCCCCATTCTCCCTGTCATCACAGGGAGGGGAGGAAGGAGTTGGGAATGAAGGAGTGAAGTAAGCCTGGGAAGAAGGTTGGGGAGGTGAACTTTGTAGTTTTGTCTTTGTTTCTCATCATCCTACTCCATTTTTAATGGGTGATAAACTCATTTTCCCCCATGCTGAGTCTGTTTTGCCTGTGATAGTAATTGATAAGCCATCTCCCTGGTTTTACCTCCACTCATGAGCTTTTCCATCATACTTTCTCCCCATGTCCTGTCAACGTGGTGGGGACCAGAGAGCTGCTTGGTGGGCATCTGTCAGACAGCCAAGGTTAAACCCACCACAGATGAGCAGAGGATGACTTAATTGTATACTTCATTTTGTTGTGTGGTTGTGCTGTGGCTGTCAGACATCTGCTGTAGAAATGCTCAGCAGCAGTTATAAAATTACTGTTTCCACAGTTTTATTCTGAGGTGTTAGAGGAAAATTAATGCACAGCTTTCCTCCTGCCTTGCAATACAGATACTTGTTCCACCAACAAGAACTGATTATTTTGCCAGTGAACTCAAAAGTTGAGGGGTTTTTCTCTTCCTTTTAGTGATGGTGGCCTTCGCTTTGGAGAAATGGAACGAGATTGCCAGATTGCTCACGGAGCAGCGCAGTTCTTGAGAGAAAGATTGTTTGAAGCTTCAGACCCATACCAAGTCCATGTGTGTAACCTCTGTGGAATCATGGCAATCGCAAACACGAGGACTCACACCTACGAATGCCGTGGATGCCGTAATAAAACTCAGGTACGTGTCGTTTTCATCAGCCATTGTTCCTCCTTGTGGGCAGGAGGAAATGCCACTTCAGTGAAGCAGGAGGATAGGGAAGTAAATATTTAAAGAAGCACCAGAACAGTTGCTATTTTAGTTTCATAACTGTTTTAAGTGTTTATAGCGTCAATTTGGATGCTTCCTTATTAATTTTATAGTGTTGGCTTGTCACTTGGCAGGAAATGCTGCCCGAGTATTGTACAGTGCAGAGTTTTCAGAGACTTTAAACGCTCAAGAGCTTATTTTTAGAAGTAAAACTCAGAATCACAGGAATTTAGAGGCATCGCCCTTGTGACTGTCCCATGAAGATATTTATGCTTGCAGAGCTGGGTCCCCATGGGAGGTCTTTTGTGTTGCACTTTGGTGTTTTTTTTTAATTTAATAAAAGCTCTGCAGTGCATGCTTGGTTACAGAAGTATGTCAAGGGAGAGCCATAAAAACAGTTGTCCTGAGCAGGCTTGGTTTTGTGCCAGGGACTGACTGCTGCAACTCTAACAAAGGCACTGGGGTCATAAAGCGATGTGTGCTGGAAACCTTACCTGCATTTATGCACCTCAGGCACTCTCCCCTATGCACATGTTCTGTGTTAAATGGCTCTTGTTTAGGATCAGATCCCTTGGCTGCATTTTTACATTAAAAATGTGTTCTGGAGAGCTGCTGTGTAGCCCCTACAGACTGTCTCAGCTTCCTTCTTGCTTTGGTACTGTCTGTGAGCAATTCTTGTTAAATGCTTTCATGCATAGCTTCAGATTTGCCTTTAAGCCAAAAACTCAACAAGTTATTTGTGTAGAGGATGGTGGAAGTTGATGCTTTATGAGTATTTATCACAAGACTTTTGAAATCTCTTTCCAGATATCTTTGGTTCGAATGCCCTATGCCTGCAAACTCCTCTTCCAAGAACTGATGTCTATGAGTATTGCACCTCGTATGATGAGTGTTTAGCCTTTAAAAGGGCTTTTTTTTTTAATTATGAGACTCAAGTGCTCAGGTTTTGTTTCATTTTGTGTACGTTGCATTCAAAATTACAGTTTTACTCATCTGCTGTGTGCTGTTCAAAAGTATGTTTATTTCCTGTAAATAGAATTAAAATTTGTAATCAAACTTACGAATCTATTTGTGTATCTGTGAAAGAAGTGTGCAAGCAAATTGGGACTCAAAGAAAAAGGGAGTTAAGAGGGACTGATTAGTCAGCTAGAAAAAGCCAGAGCTTGCAGCTTTCCAAAATACTAATTTAAAACTGTGCGTAAGTGAAAGTCCTCACATCACAGCTCTGCACCATCATCTGTGGAAAAACAAAAACATGTTACACTCTGTCCTGTTCCAAGGGGGAATATCGCAGCTTTGGCAATAGCTTTGGGATCTCTTGGCTGAGGGTGAGACCTGACTCCTCCTTCCTTCCTGCCTCCTTTCCTTCCCTCCCTGCTGCAGGAGAGCGATAATAGACACGTTTTTCTGTGCTGAGATCACCTGGACATGGCACACAGACTCTCACAGTGTAGCTGTGATGTCTAACAGTTTGTTCCATTAACCTTATCCATTTCCTTTAAGCTGGCAGTCTACATTTACTTATCACTTAGCTCCAGCTGCCTTAGAGCTTTCCTGCAGCTGAAAAGAACCAGCTGTAACGTGTGCTGGGTGTGTGTATGAAATGAACTGAGGCACTATGCACAGTACTGCGACCTCGCAGAAGTTACTGTGAGACAGGGAGTGAACTTTTTCTATTCTGGGGTATAAGTGTGCTGTTCATGGCACAACTCAGTAAAACTCAATTTCACTCACATCCATACATAAGATGTTTGAAAAGGGATTAGAGACTACCTAAAAACCATTAGCAAAGTTCCTATGCATGATATTTGGATTCATTGTAAGCTCTCATTTCAATGCCAGGTTCTGCTAATGTTCTTCTAAGGGAAGTGTTTCAGCTCTTCACAGACATAAGGATACAAAAGTCAAGACTATATAGTTTGGATAAAGCTAGCTGAGATTAAAACTAATGATTATGTCCAAAAGGGGATCTGGGCAGCACAGTACTCTCTAGCTGGGTGCTTTATTCCCCATGCCTCTGCCTCTAGCAGGGTTACAGTTACTCTTCCGGCTCTCCAGATTTATTCCTAAGCAAATCATGTGCCTGTGGTACTGAGCCACCTCTGCAGCTGGGATGAGGGTGGCTGGTTTGCCACCAGCTTTGCACACGGCCTCGCAAAGAGGACATGCTGTGGCAACTCTCTGAGGTTTGAGATCCCAGCATGCAGAGAACATGGCAGGAACTGGAATGTCTTGTTGTGCCAATACTGCTCCCAGGAGAGAAGAGCAGGCTTGAAAGCATCCAGACAACACTGGAAGGATGATACAAATGTAGGGCTGAAAACCCACTGAAGGTGCTCTACAAAAAAACCCAGAAGGTGTTTCGTAATTTTAATTTGGTATTTCCAGTACCTTACAGCACTTGGGAGGTTATTTAACAATCCCTTGAGAACTCTAGCAGCTAAGATTTGCGGGAATGTTTTGCCAAATGCAAAAAAACTGCACGTTAAACTGGTATTTCTAGTGCGGGGGGTGGGGGAGGGTTTGTTGGGGTTTTTTTTTTTTTGGAAAGCATTAAACAGAGATGGTCCTTTTGTATCAATTAACAATAAACTGTCAGGGGAGAGAGCTGCTGAGTGTTCAGCCACACTTACCAACCTTTGGTCAGGGCTATTTCATGCAGAGTTTCCACCACGTGGATTTTCGCAGAAGCTGTTGCCTCTCCTTTGGCATTTGATGCATGGCACTCATATTCCCCAGCATCCTCTTTGCTCAGAGGAGATATCTAAGGGAAGAAACACACCCCACTCCCCAGTGAGCATCCTGTGCACCAGTAGAGGTGATTCTGTTTTCAGGTATCTTACATAACTTCTTGGTGTCAAACCCTGTCCTCCCCTGTATTCCCCCTCCGCTTTTGCAAGTGATATGCACAGAGGAAGGGTGCATGCACCAGGTAGGACTGGAGCCCGCAGCCACCCTTATCCTTCATCTCCAACTCAAACAGGTTGTTTTCGTCTAAATGCCCTGTCTGTTGCCATGTGTCTCCTGCACTGTTCTTTGTTCAGGAGCAGTTTGCCAACCGCACTCCGCTGTTTGTGCAGCTCCATGCATACACAAAGCACTCACCAGCACCCAGCCAGTCACTTCGTGTTTCTCAGGGCCCCCTCGGGTCTGGATAGCCAAGTTCTCCCGGTCCCCAGGTAGAAGCTCCATCCTCTGGACGCCATACTGTCCTCGAATTATCTATGCAGAAGGGCAGGAATGGGTAAGAACTTTGGGACTTACTTATGCTAGAACTGTATGCTGAACCATACCTGCATGCAGATCAACATTAGTTACACACGAATGTGTTTTGCGCAGCTGTGTGACATTTCCTAGGGTCAGAGTTTCACCTTCTCCTCCGCGTAGTGCAGCCCACCACCCCAGTGCCTCAGCCCTGAGGCTGTGTTCCCCTCGCCTCAGCAGCAACACAGAGTGGCCAGTTTTCTGGTACAGATGATGCTGGTCAGTGGGGTGTGCCAACATGTCCTGTGCTGACCTGGCCTCACAGAACTCGGGTGTGTTCCAAAGGGTGTGTTCAGCTCTGCATGTTTCTGCTGCAGCAAACCAGGCAGTCCCTCCTAGTAGGCACAGCATCAATGAGAAAGCAGCAGCACAGTCATTCCCCAGTATCTGAGCCCAGAGCACAGCACGGGATAAGTGGTGCTCAGCCCTTGTTACCACCAGGTCAAGCAGTCTCTCAGCCGTGAGGAAGAGGCATGAAAAGCAGAGCAGCACCGACAGTCAGTGTAAACTCAGCATCTATTCATAAACAAGCAGAACACGCTGCCTGAGTCAACAAGCCCACGCTGTATGCTCACCTGACAGTCTTGAACTGCTCTTGAACCCCTATGGATAAAGCTTGCTGTCTTACAGCAAATTTTGGCCCAATCTAGTTTTTTTTCTCCGTAGTATCCTTAAGTAGCAATGTTTCAGCCTAATTTTAAGACGCCTCACAAGTGGGCACAAACCTGTGGCACCTGAGGAGGCTGCAGGAGCCATGCAGTGGCTCTAAGCCCTACGGCCAGGATCCTCTCCACTCAACACTGGCTCCCATCCTAAGCCAGATGTTACCAGTGCTGCCAAAATCAACATGCTGCTGGCTACTGGAGCTAAATGACTGCCCCATGTGGTTCCTGTTCCTGACGTGGGCGACGTCTAGCCACCTCAGAGTCACTGCTGCCAGCAGGGTGAAGGGGAAGGCAGGTCAAGGGACATTCCCTACATGCTCCGAATACCAGGCGCTACCAAGAGAAACATGAGCCCTGTCCTGGCTCGGGATCAACAAGAGTTTATTTTCTAAATAATTTCTAAAAACTAAGCAAAACCAGATGTTTGGGGGTGGACAGAACTGCAGAGACGAGAGAACTCATCAAAGAGGTGTGTTTCTACAGAGGGATCTGCTATGGCCTTTGTGCTTACCAGGCAGTTTCAGCCACCCCAGGTTTGCTGTGCTGTAAGAGCTCCTAGCAGGGTCCTTACCTTGTTCCAGATGAGGACAGGGGTTGGGATGCCAATGACTTCACAGCTCAGGTAGATTTGTGCTCCTGTCACATTCCAGATGTCCTTAGGAGGAGTAACAATGGAGGGTCCTGCAAAAAGGGAGAAAAGCTTTTAAGTCCCAGATGACTCCAAGCCTGTCTCCATGCTAAGCCTTTTAAGTGGGTGCCAGACACGTCTGATGGGTTTTGAGGATGAGGTGAAGGTGATCCCTGCTAGGAGCAAAGTTCTCTGGGCTGATTCCACATCACAGCACTTCTCTCTCCAAAGCGACACACACATCGAGCCTTGAGCTATCCAGACTGATGGGCACTTGCCCCAGATGAAAACTCAAGTGTTGAGCAGTTCAGGTGATGAGTCCACCTCCTCACAAGGTTGAGATTAGGAGTAAAATATTGTTCATATTCTGTTATCTCAGGGGCTGAGCAGAACTGTACCAACTGCTGACTCTGCTTACCTCGCAGTCACCAAGTCAGCTGGCATGGAGGAAAGGACCCCCAGGGAACAGGGCGCATCCCACTCACTCTATCATGCCATGGAGAGCTTGGCCAGCTTGGCAGCATCCTTTCTCCCTGCATGATTTCAATCCCATGGCTGTGGGCTAGCAGAATTCAATGTCATGCTGTTCCTGTTTTACCTGTGTGCAATGCTCAGCCAAAGAAGGCTGGCTGGATGGTGGCACAGCTCTCCATAGGGGAGATCTGGGAAGGGAGTGGGTGAATGCAGAGCTCCGGTTTTCTCCAGAGAACTCCAATTCTTGGTTAAATAGGGAGTTGCTTCTAAAGCAGATCAGAGCAGGGTTGTTTTGCAGATCTGGCTGGAGATGTTTACCCCTCAGGCTGGGAAATGCTGGAGACGTAACCCATATCCCAGGAAGGGAAGAAAGACCTTTACTGTTCAATCCCTCTTTAGCGAGGCTGTTTTGCAAAACGCAGCTATTAATTCCCCACAATAGGAGGTGCAGGCCAAAGGAGCACAGAGTGTTTATTTCCAGTTATTGACAGCTTTAAGAACACCACAAACAGCTTTCCCCCTTCTCTTCTGAAGATGCAGGCAGTAACAGGAAACAAAAGCTCCCATTACACTCCATCAGGAGAAGGCATTTCCTGTGCAGACAGGAACTCCAGAGCCAGCCTGACAGAAGCTTCTGGCTATACTGGCTCACATACCACAGCTTATTCCCAGCCCCATAAAAGAGGGGCAGATAGGAGTCCTGATGTTCCTCATGGGGCCCTGAATCTGCACTGATTTCAGTCCTGCACGTACACTCCACCCTGCAGCCCTGTTGCAGACAATGCGATGCAGGTTTCAAGTGCATCCCACTGCACCAACATCTTCCAGCAGAAAGCTGCTGTCTTTTTCCTCCTGAGGATCTGAGGGCAGATCCACATTGCTATCACCAGCCAAAGGGTATCAGCCATGCTCCTATTTTAGCCCAAGAGATGCTGAGGTGGTTCCCTGCTCCCCAGCAGCTGGCGCAAACCCAGAGAAGTGTTTGCTCTTCTCTTTCAAGAGACTTCTCTGTCCAGGAACGACTGTACACAGCCTGCTGGCGGGAAGCTGCTATGAAACATGGGGTGGCTGCACTCAACAGTCTCTGTTACAGAAGTATGCCAGTTCTGATTTTTAACAGAAGGCAGCTGTGGAGAAGCAGAAAAGTTTTATGTGTAGCCCTGGGCGGTGGTTGAAACCACACCTAATCGTCAGCACGGGCTGGTTTCCTGGCAGACACCACAGCCCAGGTGCTCCTCATCTGCACAGAGTTGAGTCTCTCAGCTGAGAAAAGGATTTAAGCAGAGTTTCAACACCCTGCTGAAGGTTTTCCCCCTGAGTACCCCACAGTGGCCAGCCCAGGACATTGCCATCCCCAGGACGGGGCCACCTCAGGTCACACACTCTGCTCCCCTTACCCACTGCAGCATTTCCTGCACAGCCCAGCTGTTCTTTTTCTGGTGTACCTTAAACAATAGGGATAATAAGGCTCTTGGAATCTCTGATGGGACATGATGTCCCCAGGCAACATAGCTCACCCCGCGCTCTGTGAGGACCTCCATCTGATATGCACCCAGCAGAGCCTGCTGCTGCTGCCTTCTGTTCCAGCCCTCCACATGCAAAGTGGCCTCCCCAGGGCAGAGCTTTGGGCCTGTCCCCAGCTGGCAGGGCCATGTCTGCCCCTGTATGACACCATCCTCTCGATCACCAGTTACTGGGGTTCTCCATGAGGCAGGAAAAAACACAAGTGTCCCCCAATGACCACCATCTCTCACCACAGAAGAGAAGAGATCCCGACTCTTACGTTAAAAGCCACGTGGATTTTAAGGCACTGTTACACTCTGCCAGGATCTGGCTCAATTCTCCCCTGGCTGGGAACTGGCGGCATTCAGCACACCACTAAATCCACTGTCTGATGTGTCTCAGTCTTGGTTACCGCCAGGTTTTCCCCTGTGCCAAGGGTTCAGACACCCACTTGCCCAGAGGTGTTTGTTCACCCTGCCAGGATGAACAGGCCACATCATGATTTTTCAGCAGCAACTGTTGTCAGGGGAAAAGAGACAAGGAATTTCTACCCACCTCCTGTGGGAGGAGAAATTGTTTATCTTCTTGGACGGGGGAATTGCCTGCACAGCTTCACAGCAAAGCCCTGTCCGGCTTGGCACAGCAGCCACAGCACAGTGAGAGCTTGGCTGTTACAAGCTAGTCCTGAGCTCGGGATGTACATCCTGATCCAACCAGGCAGAACATGACGTTCTGCATTTGGCTGCAAAATGAGCTGGAAGAATCCACAGGCCTCTGCCTGTATCTGACACAGCTCCGAGGCCAGGAGGGAATACACATCCTGAGAGATGCAGCAAGTGTCATGGGAAAAGTCACTGTGCTCTCTCTGGACATTTGACTTAAATCCATACAGCCAAAACTCCAGAGCTGTGCTTCTTCCGCCACTAAAAATAAGTGAGAAAGGCCAAGAAGTCAACAGATTTAAAGTCAAATCACGACTGGCCACAGCAGCAGCTAAACTCCCACCACAGTGAGCTGACACCCAGGTGCGTGGCAGTCACCCTGCTTACTGCCCATGCCGGTCCCACTCATGCTCCCTCCCACAGTTCCCCAAAGCGGACAGAGATGAACATACGACACAGCAACCTGACACAACAGGAGAGGCAGGGGATGGCTGAGCCTCGCATGCACTTCAGAAGATGTAAGGATGTTCCCTCCTCCCTCTTCTTGCTTCAGGAGTTCTTGTGAAGGGAGCAAAGCCAGGACTGGAAACAAGCCCACCTTGTACAGAGCAGATGTCTTGATTCTTGCCAGCAAGGAGCCTCCCCACCATCATCCTCCAGCCTGCACCTCAGAGGCCTTGCTGCTGTACTGGCACTGCTCATGGAGGGGATGGTTTCTCCCTCAGCTTCTTTTGGGCTGAGGACCTGGAGGCTGCACGTGCTGATAAAAACGGTGACCACCATCAAGGCGGCTGAGTGGTCCCCGCTGTCCTGCAGGGCCCATGACAGGGACACTGTGGATGTACAGATGCTCCCTGACTGCGCAGGAGCTCCTTGACCAAGATGACAGCCCAGGCTGTTGATGGAGATCAGCTGCTCTCCACAGGCACTTCAAGCATTTCCTCCGGGCTCTGCCCATTGTTTGTAAAACAAATAGCCCTCCCTGGCCCAGGAAGGGGCTTTTTACAGAGCCCCAGAGCTCATTCACCCTGGGACAGAGCCCAAAAACATTTTTTCTGCAGCATGCAGGGAACTGACAGTCTGTGTTATGTCAAAAATAGCAGCTGGAAAGGAGTTCCCATTGTTGTAAGTAGCTGCTTTCTGCCACAGCAATGTGCACGGCACAGCCTCTGACGTCCTCGATGAGGATATTATTTGGTATCTGTTCCTGACACCCCTCCTACACCAAGCACCCCTTCTCTGCTCAGCCACAGCTTGCAGAGAGCTGGCATCTCCCAGCCCACTCACTTGTCCCTCACTGATACCTGGATGGTCACTCACAGCTCAGGGTTAGCTGCTCCTCACCAATCTTCCTTTGGTGTCCACACACACACTCAAATTAGAAACACACAGCAAGCAGAGCAGCAACTTTTCTGCTAAAATCAAGGGTTACAAGTATGGCCCTAAAGGGAAAATTCAGCTGGACATTAAGCACTGTGGGCTACGTCCTGGTGCTCGGGAGTGTGTGGAAGCCCAGACCATGAACACACGAAGCCATGTACCACATGCTGAAGCTCACATGGGTGTCAGCTTGGCTCCCAGCCAGCCCTCCTGTGCACTGCCACAGCCTGAGGTCACACACAGGCTGGGAACACTCCCCAAGGGGACAAACCCAAGCTAAAGCTAAACACTGTTCACTGCCACAAGCTATCGCAAGTCTGAAAATAAACCCACTCCAGTCTCCTAAGTTGCTGGTAAAGTACTTTCCCTTCAAAATTACTTTATATGGAAAAAGGGAAACCTTCCATAAGCAACAGCTAGTCATTTTAGCTGGCATGGCCTCAGCTGCTCCCTCCCAGGTCAGTGCCCTGTGAGAGGCGGCAGCAGATGAGAAGTGCAAGCAGCTCCTGCCCTTCCCCACTCCCAAAGCTGCCTGCTGCTTTCTGTACGATTCACAAGCCTCCTCCTTTACCTTCTTCTCAAGGCATTTCTCGTCCTCCTGCAATCTGCCTTTGAAGACACTAAGGAGTTACAGGAGGAAGTGAGTGTTGGACGCTGTGCCTGTTTGGATGCTCCCCCTCAGACTTCAGCAGGCCCTGGAAAGGCTCCAAACACGAACACAGCTTTGCCCCAAGCCCTGGAGACTGGAGACTGAGTCAGCGTGAGGAAGGGCCCTGGGCCACCATCATTCTGCCAGGGAGCAGCTCCTGCTTTCCACACCACTGGGCTCAGTGTGGTGCACGCCACTGCCGCTGGAAGTCTCAGCCACCATGGTCTGGGAATGCTGCCTTCAGAGACCTTGTCCATGACCTTCACATCACAGAGTCATAGAACGGTTTGGGTTGAAAGGAACCTTAAAGATCATCTACTTCCATGAGCTAAAGCCTGGAAAGAATGTGAAAAGCTTGCAGTTGCAGACATGGACACAAGGCACGGCAGCATTTATGCATGGAAAAGCAATCAGGGCTTTCAAAAATCCGACCTGATTAGACTTGTTACGTGGTAATCTCCTATTTAGTTCTAACCTCAGTCAACCTCAGCCCAACAAAGGATTAAACACATTTTTTTAAACACAGCATGCCTTTCCAGCAACAGAAAAAACAAACACGGGGTGGAATTTGCTGATCAGTAATCATTCCTTCCTAGTGAATTTGGGTATGCTGTGATGATTGAGAATGAAGACACAGGTGACATACAGGATCCTGCTGGGCAGTGGAGGTTTTGCATAGTCCTTGGCATACTATTGCTCTCTAGGGCTCTGACAAGTAATTTATTAAACAACTTCCATAGTAGATTTTAGCACAGTAACCATAAAAACTCAAGCTCCAGTGAACCAAAACCTTTTCAAATAATGAAATGCCTTTTAGGGAGGAATTTATGACCTCTGCTACAACAGTGGAAGCCCCCAAAGTTACACACGAATTTTAAATCACCAGTATTTTTGAACACTGAGAGCAATGAACAGCAGTGTTCGGGAGTCAGTCATGAAACACAACAGAGTCCAGGAAGGCTGGCTGTGTTTTAAAAAAGGCATTGTTAAATATTCAAGAGCAGACTGTCCCCAAGTGTAGAAAGATCAGGGAAAAAGACCAGCCTCATTAGACAGAGAACTTAGGCTGGAATTTAGGGGAAAAAAACCTATCATCCCTGGAAGAAGGATGAGGTAACGTGGGAGGACTATAAGGATGTTGTGAGGTCATTCAGGGAGAAAATGAGAAGGGCCAAAGCCCAGCTAGAATTTGACTTGGCTGCTACAGTTAAAGACAACAAGAAAAAGTTTTTATAAATACACTGGCAGCAAAAGGAGGGTCAAGGAGTGTCTCCATCATTTGTTGAATGCAGAGGGTAGTGCAGTGACAGGGGATGAGAAAAAAGTATAGGCACTCAATGCCTTCTTTGTCTTAAATACCAAGACCGGTTGTCCTCAGGATACCCAGCTCCCAGAGTTGGAAGTTGGTGATGGGGAGATGAGTGAAGCCCCCACAATCCATGAGGAAATTATTAGTGACCTGCTGTGCCAACTAGACACTCACACGTCTATCCGTCCTGATGGGATCCACCACAGGGTGCTCTGCCACAGACTCTCAGGATGCAGCACAAAAATACTGGAAAGATCCACTTACAAACACAATGTTTTCCTTTGCAGTGGAAGACAGCAGGTAGCAGGCCACTGCTGCAAGACCCCCACTCCCACCCGATGAAGAAACTCAAACCAGGCTCCCAGGAGAATCAGGGAACTTGGTTCATTTCCAACCACAGATAACTTAGCAAAAACTTTTCTATATCTTTCCGCAGCAAAGACAAAACCACTCATGAAATGTGTATATTCTTCTAAGTCCCTTAAAATACAGAACAGGAAGAATGGGAGGAAAGAACTAAAGCAATCTGAGCCTCTTGTTAACAAATCTAGGAGAATTTCTTGCAAAATGTGCCTGGCTATGAACTATGTTTTGTGGTGTCTAGAGTTGGGAGCCTTTGTACTTAAGGCAGCTGTATCAGGAGAAGATGAGCTAATCTCAGTGATAACAGCAGTCTGCCATTTCCCACAAATTTTTTTTCCCCAAACCCCTGTTTTTGCTCTACTCTGGTAGTGGATTAAAAAAAAACTTAAACAAACCACCCTCAAAACTAAGATATTTCTGTCAAAGCCTCAACAGCTGAATTTGGATGGAATGAGCCAACAGATGTGATTCATTTTTCTTGTTTTGAAGTTGACCTGTGGGAACTTGGCACTTCTTTGTTTGCGGCACAGATGAACCTTTATGGAACAGTGAAGCATCAGCAAAGCAAAACCACTGATGGGGTAAATTGGCAGGAATTTGGGGGGGGCATGTATTTGCCCCTGGGGCTGCCAGTCTCCACAAGAGCCTGGCAGTCACAATCCTACGTCCATCAGCCTGTTTTTTTAAACCCTGTGGACAGCCAAGAAACCTCGCACTCACCTCCTGAGCCCCAGAGCTGGTGTGGGGCACCTCAACAAAAAAACCCTTCCATGAGGGATGCTGTCTGGGCTTCTGGGAAGCCAAAATGATACCTCTCTGAGGGGACAGCACAGCTCCAGTGACTGGGATCTCCTTGATGGCGAGATTTAGACAAGTTTAATGCTGGTTATAGTCAGCGGTAAAAGAATCTCTCCTGGTTCTGCTGTTCATCTGTAGCCTGTGGGAGGGATCCTGTGAGCCCTCACCATCATGAGGAAAAGCCCTGCATGTTCCCAGTGCTGGGAAAACACTTTCATGGAGCCACAGAATTTTAAACCACATTCAGATGAATAGAAATAAAGCAGACTGCTTGGCAAGCCAGCAAATTTACCCTTCACACAGAGAGGCCCTGAGTTTCTACCCCCAGGAGGTCTTTGTAGGTAGGTACAAAGCAGCACCAGTTCCCCTGAGAGTGAAACACTGTCCTCTCAAGTCTGCTGAGAGCTGCTTTGTGGTACACTGCATTTGGGTAAGAACAGGAGTTTGGCTTCCACCAAGAGAGAAGTGAGCATAACACAAAGACAAAGCCTTGACTGACAATAGCAGAACAACCTGGAGACCCCAACCCTGTTGGAACAAGCATCAGGCACTTCAAACCATATAATGAGGGAACTTTGGCAGTATTTCCAGCAGTCACAACACATCTCTCAAAGCAGGTATTTGCTGGTAGCTAATGATAAGAAAGACTCAGGAGTATTTGCCCTTTCCTGCATTGGTTAGGCAACAAGTCGGTGCCTGGTATTTTTCAGCTCAGAGATCATCATCAGAAATCCTGATAGCTTTTTTTTTTATGGGGGTCGGTGCTTTGAGGTGGTTTCTCTGCCTGGCTTGAGCTGAGCCATGCAACCCTAATTCTTTATGCCAGCTGGCTTTGCACGGCAGTGGGTACCACAGTGCTCCTGCCCCAGGTCCTAGCTGGCTGCAAACAGCCTCAGCGTGTGCACTGCAAATTGAATTTCAGCCCACATTCCTGAAGCCACCAACTCCTTAAGAGGCTCTTCTGAACATCTGTGCACAGCTGTGTGACAGCAGTGACAGAGGGCAGCTCCCCAGCTGTCAGAGCAGCCTCCCCTCCTGCCAAGGAGGCCACCAGAGCAGGCACCCTAGACTGCCTGTACCTGCCCCACCAGCAGGCTGCTGTTTTGTGTCTGGACCTGCCCTGCCTGCAAGACCTGGCAGCAGACCTGAGCTGCATTTTTATAGGCAGAGAGCAAACAGACAATCCATTTAAAGGCAATGTTGGAAAGCAGATGGAAAACTCCTGCATCTTCAGCACTGCGATTAGCTACAAAGAGGCTGCTGGGACACACAGCTAGAGATGGGATGTGGGTAGTGGTGCCCTGACAGTGAGCAGGGCAAACCCAAGGCCAGCTGTGAGTGCAAGTGTGAGGGCAAAGCAGAGCCCAGTGAGTAGGGGGCACCATGGCATCACTGCCTGCTCCCCTAGAGCAAAAAGACAGGTGGCTTTTTCTGCTGGCACAGCACCAAGAGCAGCCAGGCACCTTCAAGGAGTTGGCAATCAAGTAGGATGCCTTTTTCCAGACATCCCCAACAGTCCTGCCAACATAAAACCCACTCTAGAAAGGACAAGCTGGATCCCACCATCTGCCAAGTGCAGGCAGAGCAAGAGTTACTTCTGTCCTTTCAAACTCTTCTCAACTGTGTCTTCCTTTGCCCTCCAGCAGGAAGTTTTGGCTGCTACAGAAATATCTTTTTCTGCATGGCTTCATGATTTTTTTGCACAACATTGACATCACATCTGAGAGGTCTGGGAAACAATCAAGGACAAGGTCAAGGCAAATTCTGCAGGGCTGAGAACGTGCTCATTCCTTTTGCTATTTAATATCAAAGAAAGATCCAACAGGATGTGCAAAACAAGGCTTCCCTCTCCAGCGTCACTTGAACAAAAAAAAAAATTTTGAAAAATCCCAAGAGCAATCAAACACAGTTAGGACCCAGTGCTGGAAACATATGTTTCTGGATCTCTTCTTAGATACTATCTTGAAAGGCTGCTCTCTCTTGGACTGAAAGGATGTGGTCCTTACAGTCCAGCGAGGGCATGCAGACACCTCAGAGCCCATCTGCCACAAGCAGGAAGCCCAAGTGCCCTGTCCCCTAAGGACTTCTTTCTGTGCAAAAGCTGTCAAACAAATGACTGATCCTATCTGTTTGTGGTCTCCCTGTGCTGGATCCCACCCTAGACAGCGCCTTAAGGAGATTGCATCTGTTTGTGGTGGGAAACGGCAAAAGCCAGAACTTCCACTATTTGACTACCACAGTATTCGGGTTCTTTCAGAAACCTAGAAAAGTGCTGTCTCTTATCTGGAAAGATACTGGAAAAGGCTCTACCCTGTCAGGCTGATGGGATGGACGTTCTCTCCTGTCGGTGTTTCAAAATCCATGTAGAGATTACAACTCCCTGCCCTTCCCACCCAACACTCCTAACTGCCAGGAGGTCCTGAGGGATACAGAAATACTTCCAGATGTCTAGCACAGTTGTGGGATGAGTCCCTGCTTCTGCTGCAAGCCACAGAGCAATGCATATTGCCAGAAGGTCCACAGCACCAGGAAGGTTCCTGCAGCTGAGGGAAATCGGGTCATTTATGACACGACTGCTGAGCAGCCCACGTCCATCCTGCTCCCTTCCCTGAGATGCTGGGTCAGAGCTCTCCCAGCAGCAGGAGCCAAAAGAAGAGTGACTCCCCTGAGTGACGGACGACATTTTGCCAGCTGCTCTGCACCACATGCTCCAGTGAAATTCTTAAACAGGTAACAGCCTGCAAAGGTGTCTTGCTGCAGATCTGCACACCAAGGAAGGGATGCTGTTTGTGCATGGAATGGCTGTCCCACTCTGAGACCCCTCTTCAGCGAAGCAAAGGACAGAAAAAGTCTTGCGGGACCTGTTGGAGGCTGGCAGGTCAGTGGCCTCCCACATCCTCTGCTCAGTGGCTCCCGTTTGCACTGACCTCATCAAACTTTGTCTCCATAGTCTGGATCAAAGTCCCACCAGGCCAAACCAGCATCCAGACTGGGACAGACACCAGAAAGTGCAGCCAAGGGTTGGGACAGAATCTTACAAGTATCAATACCTGTTTTGCAATGAACTCCCAAATGACTTTGGGCATGACAAGTGAGAACACAGCCTTCTTCTCAAGTACACACCTGAAGCATGACATCTTTCAAACCCATCTGCACACTTGTCTGGGCTGGCAGAGCCAAGAAGCAGCACGCATTTTAGGACTCAGGACGCCACTGGGCAGGAAAGGCTCCTTCCAGATACTAGGCAGAGGCATGGACTGAGGCCATTCTCATCTCATTCCACATTACCCTGAAGGCTGAAATTCCTTCCCTCCAAGAGTTAATACTGTACCACACTGTTTCTGGCTAATAAGTAAGCCTAATGCTTTGGACAAGGTTTGTGAAAAGCCACACAGGGCATATAATGGGCAACATCAAAGTGCACAACCCAATCCTCACCCAGTCTTTCATGCCTGCCTTGGGAGTTTCAGAAACATTTTTTTGCAAACATACTTGGCCTCGGTTATGAGAAGCAAGAGAAGGAGGAGGTGGAGGTTGTGACCTGCACATACTGTGTTTATGAGAACACTCCTCCACCAAAACAGCACTGGCGCTGCAATCTTGTCCTTGAGATGTTTAGTGTATGGTTTGCATGCTATGTCTTACCCGTCCCTCCCTCCCTCCCAGCAAAAACCACTCTCAGAGGCCAGAATTTCTAGTAGAGGCTCCACAGCACAACATTTTCTCCCTTGAGCACCATCCCTAAGAAAAAGCTTGGGATGAATCAAGCTCCTGGTCGGAAATGCTGCAAGTGCAAACCGCTACGTGCAGCTCACAGGAAAGCCACTGCTTGTTTTCATTTCGAACCAAAGCAAGCCAGTGAATGTTGGCTCTGAATTTCTGTGGCTTTCACATCCATTTAATCATTTCCTTTCCTCTCTGCTTGCAACCTTCCTGGGCAGAACACTCCCCTGGATAGCTCACCCCTTTTGTTACATCTCGCAGCAGCCCAAACTGCAAGCTTCAGGCAAAGTACGAAAAGTGAGGGCGTGTAGTTCCAGCACCGCTGGAAGCCAACAGTGAGTGCCCGAGTTCCGAAGTGTTCCTCCAAGTTTAGGCAGCGCCATCCGACTGGGACTCTCCAGTCCATTTAAGGTGGCTCTGAAATCATGTCCATTTTACAAAGCAGCACCCCGATGGGAAAAAACGGCAGGAGGAGCCCTCGGGAGGCGCGGCGCTCCCCGCGTGAAGCCGGGCAGCAGAGCGGACATCCCCCGTCCCGCAGCCCGCCCGCCCCGCTCCCCGCCCCGCACCTTGCTCGCAGGCTCCCTTGCTGCGCTGGCTGATGGCGGGCTCGCCGCGGCTCTGTGCGCGCAGGCTGGCGGCGCGGAGCTGGCAGCCGCTGCCGTAGGTGAGCCCGTCGCTGCCGCACACCGGGTAGCGGCTCTTGCAGAGGCACA